>OW026452.1:7541584-8141584 GCA_932274525.1 Podabrus alpinus
TAATTTTAACCTGAGGGTGAATCAAAACACCGCAATATATTATATATTTTCTACTGTACAAAAATAAATGAAGACAATGTACTCATTTACCGTTTTTTTTGCTTCGAAATAATAGCGAGCCGGTTGTTCAAAATTTGGCAGCCCACCCCTGCCTAGTAGGTATATAATAAAAACTATAAAAAAATTTTGTATTTTTCCAGGGTGAGTCATAACTCATAAGGATGGCGCCACAATTTTTAAGAGGGCATCCGCCCATCCAGAGTCGCGACTGCGAAGAGAAGGACGACCACTTTGTTGAGATCTTTGACGTATGCCAGTTTTTAATCTGAATTTCTTATTTATTGAAATTAGAATTTTGACACATTTTATCGGTAAACCGTATAAGGTTTATTTTTATACCACTGCCACTGGACGAGATAATTTTTCAATATGATTAAAAATTATGTCAATATTGTGGGATAACATCAACGCCGAATTTATAATTTAGGGGAACCCCTTGAAGAAATTTATCACATAAAGCGCAATAAGCGTAAAAAATAACGGGTTTTTCAAACTGCGATTACTGCGGTGCTTACGTTTGCTTCGTAAACTAAACTTGGTAGGTAGTGGCAGGTAGTGGGCATCGTGGGCATTTACAGAGTGTTCAGCGTTTGTGTACAATGTGAATTGCGATTCTTCTACAAGAAATATTAATTTAATCTCAAAAATAATTAAGGAAGTTGAAATCATCAAATAGGTAAGTTTATACTGACAAAAATCGTACTTGTTTTCTTTTTTACGCAACAAAGTTTTGTGTTTTGTTTGTTTGCATCATCATCATGAAAATTGAATTTTTTCTACCTACTGCAAAGTAAACCAATCAAATTTGAGCAATTTTGACTTGATCGCCAACCAAATCTTAATTAGTTGGTAATTCTTGTTGTGAAAAATTGCATGGTTCCTGTTTATATTTGTTCCAAGGTTATTTCCGTATCCTTCATACTATCGGATTTGCTTTCAAGAAATGCGTAGTTTGGTGTTACATAGTAGCAAAAACGCCAATAAGATTTTCAGAAAATTTGCAAAACCGGTGAATCATTCGGGATAAATTTGGGAAAATGTCGAATAACCCTCGCCAAAGCAATTTTTATCATTTCTATCTTGTAATGGCCCTAGCACTAAAAATATTCATTTTTCAGTGAAAACGTTTCAGTGCTTTCTTCAAGCGCCCGAATTTTCTGTAAACTTAATCCTAACCGTTTATTGATTAAAATCATCCGTTTTCGGGATATATGAATAAAAGTAACTAAAGAATTGTTGGAAAAACTGGAAACTTGATTTTTTGTATTTTCCTTGTAATGCCCGTCTGTGTAGCTTTAAAAGCGTTTTATCAAAAAAAATTAGTGTGCAATTCTGATAGAAAATTTAACTGGCTACAACTTTGGTCTAGTAAAATTTTTTTGAAAAACCAACCCATTTCAGATGACAACTGAAATTACTTGTTTATGTGTGCAATTTACCACCAAATTTACGACAAAATCAAAATTTGTGTTTAATTATCGGCTCCTTTAGTTGACATGTAAAATTTTGGTACCAAAGCGTGTTATTGATGTGAAACACCCAATTGATTCAAAATCGCACTAATTTATTACCCTTTCATTTTTTGTATTTCACGATTTTGCAGTTTATTTTACTAAAAAAAACATTGTTCCCATCAAATTTCAAGTTTTCTTTAAAATGGATTGCTTTTTCAAAAAATTTCACGAGACTGAAATTGTAGCCCATTAAATTTGCTATCTGAAAGTGCCTGTCAACTTTTTCGTTTAAAAGGTACGGGGATTGCAAGAAAAGCGAAAAAAAAATTTTTGGAATTTCTGAACGTTTCTCGACCAAATTTGATGCATAACTCGAAAACCGTTGATTTTTGGCAATAAATGGGTGGAATTTAATTTTTAGATAATTTCACGCTCGTGAAAAGAGTCCTGAATTTTTAACACCAAAAAATTGGTAGTTCCTGTGCTACGACCATTCAAAGGTCAAAGTAATAAAAATAAAAAAATACTTTGAATGGGCTACCCCTAACGGTTTAAGTAAAGATTCATTTTTCAGTGAAAACCTTTCAGTGCTTTCTTCAAGAGCGCGAAATTATCTATAAACTAGATCCTAACCGTTTATTGATTAAAATCATCCGTTTTCGGGATATGAATAAAATTAACTAAAGAATTGTTGGAAAAATTGGAAATTTGATTTTTTGTATTTTGCTTGTAATCCCCGTCTGTGTAGCTTTAAAAGCGATTTATCAAAAAAATTAGTGCGCAATTTCTAATAGAAAATTTAACGGGCTACAACTTTGGTCTAGTAAAATTTTTTGAAAAACCAACCCATTTCAGATGACAACTGAAATTACTTGTTGATGTGTGCGATTTACCACCAAATTTACGACAAAATCAAAATTTAGGTTTAATTATCGACTTCTTTAGTTGACATGTAAAATTTTAGTACCATAGCGTGTTATTGATATGAATCACCCAATTGATTTAAAATGACAATAATTTAATTTTTTTTATTATCCTTTTAATTTTTTCTATTACACGATTTTGACGTTTATTTTACTAAAAAAAACATTTTTCCCAAAAAATTTCAGTTTTTCTTTGAAATGGATTGCTTTTTCAAAAATTTACACTAGACTGAACTTGTAGCCCATTAAATTTTCTATCTGAAAGTGCCTATCAACTTTTTTCGTTTCAAAGATACGGGGATTGCAAGAAGAGCGACAAAATTTTTTTTTACATTTCTTAACGTTTCTCGACCAAATTTGATTCACAACTCGAAAACCGTTGATTTTAGACAATCAATGGGTGGAATTTAATTTTTAGATTATTTCACGCTCGCGAAAATTGTCCTGAATTATTAACACCAAATAATATTTTTACTACCAATATAATAATTGGTAGTTTCTGTGCTACGACCATCCGAAGGCCGTAGTAATAAAAATTAAAAAAATACTTTGAATGGGCTACCCCTAAGGGTTTAAGTGCAGGCAAAAATAAAAATTCGTAGAAAAGTGGCATTTATCAACACCCTTGCGGATGTACCTACTTCTGTCGGGGTGACTTCCTGGATTACCAATTTTATCGATTTCATCGCTAAAAAATCGGTTGCTACATTGCTTGCTCTCTATTTCTAATTCGTAAGCAGCTTCCAATAATCGGCATGACTTGCAATTAGTTTTATTTTTTAAATTTCGCTGTCACCTTCTTCGCGTGCCTGAGAGAGAAGAAATTTGTGGTACGTACATGCAGAAAAAGTTGCTATTATTTTTTACGGTTGCACTTTTCTTTTAACTATACCTACGGGGTTTGCTCAAATAAATGTTTTTTATTTTAAAGACAAATTTAGTTTTGTTTTCTTATGATTTGTATCAATTTTTGGAAAATGTAAAAAAAATTGTCATTGTGGTGTGTATCCACCTTTAGCTAAGAACAATTTAGGAATAAGCATATTATATTATTTAGCGAGTAAGCAAGTTGGTTAGTATGAACGACGAACGGATGTATGGAGGTATGCATGACGGACTGTTGTGATCGAACTGTCTTCGAGTGTAGAGTGATTCTTAGCATAAGTAATAAAGTGTATATAATGTATAAAGGAGTTAAATATAAAGTGTAGATAGTACTGCAAATGAGTTATTAATTATACATATAAAGTGACCCAAAGTGACCATAAAGAACGTCCCTAAATTCATATAGACCCCAAACATTACATGGCGACCGTGACAAGTGGCAAAAGGACCGTGACACGTGAAAAAAGGACCCGTTAAAAATATAGAACATTAAGTGAAAAATTTTTTAGTTTGGAAAAAGTGCACATAAAATGGGGTCTACAATAACGAAAGGAATAAAAATGACAGTGACAAGTGATCGTGACCGTGCCAAAAGGACACGTAAAAAATAACGTGCAAAAATAAAGTGCAAAAATTTTAGTAGTGTAATCAAAAGTTCGAATAAACAATATTGAATAACATGCAAATTCGAAAGAAGAAGTGGCTAAAAATAACAAAACTTCATTCGGTTACTTCGATGGCCAAAATTTTTGCCAAATTATATATCAAATTATGTTGGAAAAAATGCAAACAAGGTATGTTTCTATGGATCATTCAAAAATTGTAATACATAATTGGGTTGACGAACTTATATTTTATAAATTATAACTTATAATTTGTGCGAATTTAATAAGAATCTTTTAAAAGTTTAAAAAAGTGCCAATAACATTCAAAAATAGTGTAATAACCGAAAGTTCAAATAAACAATATTAAAAACATGGAAACGGTGCTACATTACAAACTGATTACATAGACACGTATTATATGGAATTTACAAATGTGCTACAAGGGTAATGCGGAAAATAAGTGCCTAAATAATCGACAATAAATTTTAAAAAATTAAGTGACAATTAAGTTTATTACAGTTCAAAGTTAAAAAGTGCTTCGAAATGGTGAGAAAATTTTCCAACAGGAAGTGCATCGGATAGCAAAAATTGAAGGCATCATACAGTTCAGCCAAGTTCAACAGGATGGAAAAATTTCCAGGCAACGACCAGCATTTTGCAGATCGACAACTTTCAGCAGGAAATGGAAGTGCAACTTCGCAAAATGAAATTATAGGTAAACGAAATGGAATTTTTTCCATACAAATTGTGTCGAATCGACCTAACGAATTTTTTGTTTTATGAAATATGTAATTGTAAGATAAATTCGACACTATTTACAATAGCAACTTAATTAATTAATTATGTTATTCAATAACTAATAATAAATAATTTAATTCAATTAACAAATTTCTCAATTAAATTAAATAATTTTAAAAATTGATCAAGTTGCAAAGGTAAAGGAATTAGGGATAATAATATAAATATTAGTTAGATGGGATACATTTCATATAAGTTTATAAGGTGACAAGCTTAAGGATAAATTTTAATTATAGAGGGGTTTTAGAACAAAGGAAACTAATTCCTAGAATGCGAATTTTTAATTGATATAAATTTTAAAAAATAACCTGAATCCTAATTATTATTAATAAATGTTCATAAACTTGATTTCAGAGAAGGAAAGGATTGATTCGGTTTGTTTTAAATTAAATTTTGTATATGTGTTAAAACTAAAAATTTTAAGTAGTAAATCTTAAAGGAATGATTTTAACAAAGTTATTTAAAATTCAATGATACGGAATTCAATTAGTTAAACGAATATTAAAAATTTTTTGGTGCGCAAGTACGCATATTTATTAAGAAAGATTAAAATTGAACACAAAAATCGAATAACAATGGAAATCCAATTGAACTTTTTAATAACGATGGAAATACAATTGAACTTGAAAATGAACACAAAAAATTTTTTAACATCAGTATTGAAAGTAAATATGCCGAAAATTTGCATATAAATATAAGAATATAATAATGGTTGTCCGTTAACCATTAACCGATTGGGCAGTGAGATGGACGTGTTAGTAAAAAAGGGTGTTATCGCCAAATAGCGACTGAAATTTAAAAAATTCATTTATTTTAAATATAATTTGATTTGACATAGAATAAATAGTATCCAGGAGATAGTAGGCGCGCATTATAATAACTAGCAGATTCTGTAGAGGCAAACAGCAGTAATCAAATTACATACTACCGCTCCGTGCAGTTAGAATAAACAAAACATATCGTTTTCTAGCTTACAAGTTTTACAAATTATCACGATTAATATTTAAAAAAAAAAAAACTCACGCAGTACGTTAATCGATTCTATTTCCCCTAATAACGAATCAAAATGAATTTTTCAATAGAGTTCATAAATAATTTTTTACAAATAAATTTTAATAATTCAATATTTTAATATTTAAATTGACTACATTTTGTTGCTACGATTAACATGTTTCTGAAATAAGGATTCGAATGTAGTTGATCATATTACTGAAACAAATTTTAATTTAATAAAAATCACAATTTTAAATTTTAGTGTACATGCATTTTACATTTGAAAGGATACTCAATTTTATTAAACCATAAGCTTTTGCATACGATAGGTAAAGTAATTTCCATTTACTATTAACGTTTTATCGATTTTAAAAAAACAACCAAAAATTATTTACGCGTTAACAGGGTCAAAGTTGGTTTTCGACGAATAATAAGAAATTTACTAGGATTTCATATTCCAGCTTTATAGATAAAACAATGCAAGCGAATGTCCAAGAGATAAGAAGGAATCATATTAGAAATTACATAGAAAAATTATATTACAAAATAAGCTAAGGTCATTAAACGTGTAAATTAATCAGAATTTTAGAAATTTCAGTAACTAAATAAAGTAAACCAAATAAAAAGTTAATTAACATGTCAACATCATCAAAGTCAATTATTAATAAAAATTTAGGAATTGTAAGAAGTAATAAATATTGCAGATTCGTCAATAATTGATAGGGCAAAAAGCTAAGTTAAGTTTAAAATTATCGAAAAATAGATGTACGAAATTTCATCTGACAAATTGCAATCATAAAAAGAAAAGTTACCTTATCAAAATTTGAATCAAGTAAGTAAAACGGAGGAAACGAAAAAATTTTTTTTTTGGAATCAAAGAAAATGGCATTCAATTTACTTAAAACTGCAACAAATTTTATCGAGTTCATACCTTGAAGTTCACGTAAAGTCGTATACCCTATGCAGGATATACTAATGTTACAAAAACTCTTTGATTACATTGTGAGAAAAATTATTATGCAGTAATAAGAGAATTTATTGAAATACTTAAATAATAGTTAAGTACAAAATTTACAACCTAATTTTGGTTAATGTCAACAAGGATTTGAATAGTTATTATCTCAAAATAGGATACCAAAAAGTTTTATGCCATTGATAAAAATCACATAAGTTACAGTACTAGGTAAATTTAAAAAAAAAAAGTTCCATTTTAAGAGTGCATGTATACCCCGCGAAATATAGGTTGTTTTAGTGCCGTAACATTAACATGATAAAATCAAAACTATATTATTAGGCTTCTATACAAAGTATAACCAGAAGCCTTATGATCTAGCTCCGTGTCTGTCCGTCCGTCTGTCCGTCCGTCTGTCTGTCTGTCCGTCTGTCCGCATAATTCAAAATCATACAGAGCGTTTCAAATCGTACTCTGTGTGTATAGAGGTCTAAGAACTGGGTAGCCAGTGCGCTACTTTTAGGCTTCTATACAAGGTATATTTATGATTAGGGCCAATTTATTTGTCAAATTGTCTTATTTGAGACATTTCCGCATGTTTCAGAGCCAATCATAACGTTGATCAACTGAAACGTTGTTATATTGTAAATACTTCGTCTATATAGTATTGCGTTAATCTGTTAATCCGTTGATTCGATTCGCTAATGCAATTTATTATTATTACAGGTTAGATGATGTTTTGTATTGCTTTCATCAGAATCAAAATCGGAATCGGAAAAGTCGCTGCTAGAATAATTGCTTGAGTTGTTCATGTTTATAAATTAGTGGTACTTGCTATATCGATTCCTTTTCAAAAGTATTACCTAAATTTTAAATACAAAGTGTAACCTATATAGTAAATTGTTGATCCTTTGATACGTTGATACATTGATACGTTGATACATTGATACGTTGATACGTTGATACATTGATACGTTGATACATTGATACGTTGATACATTGATACGTTGATACATTGATACGTTGATACATTGATACGTTGATATATTGATACGTTGATACATTGATCCGCTGATCTATTGATCTGTTGATCCGTTAATCTGTTTATCCATTTATTGCATTATCTGCTTATCCGTTATTTGTATTTTTATCTTTTGAACAATATATCCACACCGTTAAGAAATTGTATGTAAAATTACAATCATTAGCAACTTTGTGACCAATTTTTCTTCAGCATAGCGCGAAATCATATCTTTCTTCAGTATTTATCACATCGAAAGTCAGCAATTATGGTACAATCTATATTACGAACGTAACTTATATACCATGCTTTAAAAATAATATTTTCGAAGCATGTTATATCACGTTACTTGGTTCGGACGATGCTATTTTAGGGTTTTGATATCATAGATATCAAAAAACTAATATTTTTTAATCAAAATCAAATTAATTAAAAAAAAATCTTGTAGCTGGTGTGTTATGGTAGTGTTATATCTACGAGGGCTGGGAAATCGAGTATTCGAATACTCGATTCTAGGTAATTTGTTCGACAGCGTTATGTGCGACAGAAATTTGTTTGAAAATGCCCTGTCGATTAAATGTTCAGTCGTACAAATGCTGAGTTGGACGAATTTCTCTCGAACAAATTACCAACTACGGCATATTCAAACATTCGAATATCCCACTAATATTTAAGTGTTTTACTAGGTTTAAGATGATAATTTCATTATTAATAATTAATTTTAATATTATTAATAATAATTATTAATTTAACACAAGCGGCCTGCCGGTGTCGCGAGTAAACAGTCGACTAGTCCAGACGTGTTTTTGTTTTTCCAAGCAAAAATGTAATCAGTGACATTTACAGCCGTATTCACCAAGCTCTGTTAAGTTGCTAACAGAGAGTCAAGTCAATAACAGTCTGTTAATGTGATATATTTGTATTCACCAATGACTGTTAGCAGTTACCAGTCTGTCAAGTCGTCTGATAAGTTAACAGAGCAATATTGGGCTGTCAACATAGGTAACAGACTGATAAGTAATATTTTTATGTGTCAATATTGTAGGTTATAATTATTATTGACATTTGTTTTTGGTATGTATTTAAGGTTAACTTTTTTCCGCGAAATCAGTTAAAGCTAGTTTTACACGGTTTTACCAACAAAAATTCTAGTTACTTTTAGGCTTCTATACAAAGTATAACAAGAAGCCTTATGATCTGGCTCCGTGTCTGTCCGTCCGTCTGTCCGTCCGTCCGTCCTCATAATTCAAAATCATACAGAGCGTTTCAAATCGTGTTGGAAATACTCTGTGTGCATAGAGGTCTAAGAACTGGGTAGCCAGTGCGCTACTTTTAGGCTTCTATACAAAGTATAACAAGAAGCCTTATTAAGGCTTCTATACAAGGTATAGAAAGAAGCCTTATGGTCTGGCTTCGTGTCCGTCCGCATCTTTCAGAGTATTGTTATAATTTCAGAGCCAATTATAACGTTGATCAACTGATACGTTGTTATATTTTAAATACTTCGTCTATATAGTATTGCGTTAATCTGTTAATCCGTTGCTTCGATTCGCTAATGCAATTTATAAATACGCAAATGTTCGAAAGAAATTTACTAAGTTAAAGATATTTTCGAAGAGGTCTCCCTATATAAACTACTTGTTTTACTTTGATGTGAAAAAATAATTTGTTATTGATGTGGTTAGTGAAGTTAAGTTATAAATAAAAGAGAAAGGAGAGGATTGGTCCACCTCAAAAAAAGGACCATACATTACAGAGAAGTAAAATTTCTAATAGAATGGAAAAGTTTGATTGTTATTAATTATATAGTAAATGATAATTACCAATCGCAAAAAATTTTATTGGTGCAGATTATCTGATTATGTGGTGTTACATTATATGGCGATCAAAAATAACCAGATAATAACAACTTTCCACACCAGAAAGGTAGCTGTATAGAAGCCTAAGAACTGCCGCTAAAGCGAGTTCCACCTTGTTTAATATAATTTTTAAATATTTCAATTAATAAATGTTCAGACTAAGGTTTAACGAGTTTAAATTTCAATTTTAAATAGATATTAATATAGTAAACTTAATGTAATGTAATTGAAATTTGATGTTTTTTTGTAGCCATTATATATTTATATTTCTAAGTTATGTAACCGTTATCAAAAAATTTTGAAGCTTTCCACCTTAGAAAAACATGTATACTAGTGATTGCACTTTGGTTTATTTCAATATTTATCTTACTTACATAATAATTATGTGATTGTTGAAAGTCTATTTTCATATAAAAATACAGAAAAATTAATATTTTCGTTGGAATAAATTCTTTTTTTAAATTTCCCATCAATTAGTTAGCCAATCACTTTATTGGGCATATATCAGAAAGAAGTTCCACAAAATATTCTAAAATTTACTACCGATGACCAGCGACCCTGCACATGCACTCTTAAGTAGATTTGGTATTATTAATGAAAAGTTTTATAATTTGACGGAATAAAGAAATATAAAAAAGGTTAACAATTTTACATGGTAGATTTAAATTTTATTTTATTACGAGCGTTAACTCGAACATTAGATAACAATACAACTGCAAAATGCAACTTTTCAAATTTAGCGGAAACTAAAAATCTTTCTTTTGTCTAGATAAGTCGTGTAAAAATTAAAAAGTTTAATTGATAATATTTTAATGTAATAACTATTTTAACAATAGGATTTTAAGAAAAAAAAAATTTCGATAATATTGAATTTAAATTGCCTAAACGAAAAATTATCTAAAATCTCTTACGCAAGTATTTGCATGCAATATTCATAAAGTCGTAATTAATTAACTGAAAGAAGTTAAAATAATATAATGAATTAAAAAAAATTTCTAGGGAAGCTTATATGCTTTATTACCAGCCAAAACGAAAAAAAAATAGAATTAACACAAATTCCGAAAAATAAAGTGTGCAATTTAAGAATTAACAATTTTATGCAATATAAAATATTTTGCAAATATTTAAAAGCATTATACGACGATCAAGATTTATTTTTACAATTCCAAATTTTAAAGGAAACGGCATTAAGTTAAAACAATCGGATTGTTCAATAGTTCCGAAATAAGATCGTAAGTGGGTTCATCAACACGGAAAGGAAAAAAAAAAATTTTTTTTGCTGATAGGTAGTTTTGCTATGATAAACTTTATTAATCATATGAATAAAATGCGAAAGTTAGAAATGCAATGCAAGAATTTATTTTTCAAATTAGGAAATTTTATTGCATAAATTATAATGTCAAAAAGTATTTAACCCGGTTAAAAACGTTAAAGAATCGATCACCTATAAGTATTCAGTTATTAAAATATCAGTAAAGTCAGTAATTAAGTAAAGCTTCATTGTAAGCTAAAATTCAAATCGAAAGATGTTGAAAAATAATTCTACGGTAGAGAACAAACAGTTTCTAAATGAAGGTAATACATCAAATGTACCGGTAAAATTGTACATTATTATTACGATTTTTAAGTTGCGGAAAATCGATAACAATAATTGTACAAGGAAGTAAAATCACCGCACTTAAATATTGCTATAAAGGATAGGCGTCATGAACCTAAAACTTGTAGAAATACTTAAGAAACAGAAGGATAGGCGTCATGAACTTAAACTTCTAAGTATATTTGAGAAACCAAAGGATAGGGTAGAATTGTAAACCTTAAGAAAAATGGAGCACATCATAACAAACAGTAATAAATTAAAAAATATATATAAAGTCTCTAAAAGCTATTCATATAGATCCAAAAACCTAATCGATGGCAACACGAGATGTTCTATCGAAGGTCTTGGAATATTCTATGTAAATGTGCTAATATACCGGAAATAACGTAATAGTTAAATATGAAAAGAAGAAAATATTCCGGAAATCGCGATTTAATTAATAATGATAATAAGGGAAGATTAATAAAATAAATAAGCGCTATAATATAAAAAGCAACTCCTATGTGCCCAGGCCTGGAACACAAATTAATATATAAAGTAAAAGGAGTGCAAAGATTAAAAAATAGAGACATGTGCCTTCCAAAAAATACTGAATAAAATGAAAAAACGATAATAATAGTAATATTAAAATATGCGACAGGTATCGACAGTTAAATACAAAAATTAAAGTAAATAATTTGTAACAGCATTGCTACGTAAAATGACAGCATAAGCAAATTTATTAAAAAATTCAATTAAACGGTGAAAGAAAAATCAAATTTAACAAAAGTCAATTTACTAAGAAGTTCAATTAAAAGATAAAGTATTAAGTGTTCAAAAAATTTTTCAAGATAAAAAACTTTTAATTTAACAATTATGGTTATAGCTATAAGAGGGTTTTATGTTATGTAATAGGGTAGATAAGTAGATTAATTTCTAATTCTAATGAAATCAAATATTATAAAATACTAATATTTTAATTTGAATTTAATTGTAAATGTTAAGTACCAAATTTCCGAGTTTAAGTTCATTTATATCCAATGTAATGTTTAGGTGAAGATTTCTTTTAACGCAAGCAAGTTATGTACGTCATTATTTTGTGTATGTTTTTTTTTTTATTTTAGCTAATCTTTTAATTAGTAATTTTAAATTTTTAATTTTAAATTGAATTTTAGTAATGAGTAAACTAGTAATTTAACCTAGCCCAAAATGTTATACATATTGTTAAGTACCCTTAAGTTGTAATCTAGTATTAATAACATTTAAGAAAAAAAAAAAGAAAAAGAGAGGTGGAGAGTTTAACCCAACTCTAAGTAAACATTACGAGCATCTCAAATATTTGTAAAAGGAAAAGAATTTAAATTCCAAGGAGATAAAATTCTTTTACTTGCCCAGGGAGATGTGGTGTGTATCCACCTTTAGCTAAGAACAATTTAGGAATAAGCATATTATATTATTTAGCGAGTAAGCAAGTTGGTTAGTATGAACGACGAACGGATGTATGGAGGTATGCATGACGGACTGTTGTGATCGAACTGTCTTCGAGTGTAGAGTGATTCTTAGCATAAGTAATAAAGTGTATATAATGTATAAAGGAGTTAAATATAAAGTGTAGATAGTACTGCAAATGAGTTATTAATTATATATATAAAGTGACCCAAAGTGACCATAAAGAACGTCCCTAAATTCATATAGACCCCAAACATTACAGTCATTAACAATCCCATTTTTCGCAGTTTTGAAAAATTGACCAATTACAAATTGAAAAATTAAAAATTTCAAATGCATACTGTAGGCTCGGAAGGCTGTAACTCTTCGTTAGGGCGGAAGCCGCGTGAGAATGGCCTTAGGTCTCTTAAGGGATCGCCACATAGCCTGTGCTGTGTTATGCTATGCTCTGTGTTATGTCAACATAAACGTTGAACAATGTCATGGTCATGCGCAAAATAGCATAGCAACTCATAACTATGTGAACGTCACTATTGAAACCCTATGTTTCTACTTCAATGTTTAACATTGGCATAGCACAGCACAGTCTATGTGGCGAGCCCTTTATACCTTAGAAAGTCTTCGGGTTGGTAGTTACCGAGCCCTCTAACCAATGGGTTTTCGGAGTTGCCCAGGTTTCCGTAAAAGTTTTCCGCCAGATGGCGGATACTGCCGGAGCGAAAATTTCTAAGTGTTAGGGTATATGTTTTCGCACGTACCGTCAAGAGAATGGGGAGATTCCACAAATCGCCCTGGGGGCCTATTCTTGAACTCAATAGAATTGATTCGCATACGAAACTTCGTCACTTTCGCATACGAATGAAAGATTTTTATTCTCGAACCCTTCGAAATGTTCGTCTACGAATACTTTTCGCATGAAATTATTCGTGTACGCCACTTTCGCATACGAACGAAATTTTTTATTCTCGAGCAATCGTCTACGAATACTTTCGCATGAAAACCATTCGAACTACAAAGTCTGGGGGTATCCAGACGAAACTTTGTTCGTGTGCGATAATATAAAAGTTGCGCATGCGCAGTTGGGTTTAAATACCAATAGATTGGTTATAACCAATCACAAAAACGGGTCTATATAAATGTGATATAACTATAACTGATGAAGTAATAAGTGTGACGGTCGATAATTCCATATCGTGTTTTAAAGTTGTATCGTAATATTGCACAGAATGGCAAATTTTTATGAATTAGGAATGTTAGTTACGATTGAGACGGTGGAAGAATGCGAAATTGCGAAGAATGCAGAAGTGTTTCTGTTGATAAAGGGATACCGATCAAGTCATTATTTACAAATAAAGGGCTGTATGAATTCTTATCTTCTAATAAAGATCTATTTTCAGTTGACGATCCTTCCGGTTGTGACAAATCGAAATCCACTCTAGATTCCTGCGTATCTGCATGGCCACTTATGGCAATTGGATTTATTAATTCTAAAATGTTCTCATCAAGTTTGCTCAAACTTTCGCTTGTTGGTTTTCCACCACCAGTTCCGCCAGTGTAGGTTTTTATGGAGCTGTTATTTCTTTTTTGCTTTTGCCCTCATATCTTGCCAAGTTTTTCTCCATTGCCTCCAATTCTTCTTAGCACCCGCCATGGAATTTAACGATTCTGTTAGTTCTTGCCATTTATTTTGCGCTGTCCTCAAAGTGAAATCTGCCGCGAACTTTCCACCTAATATATTGGGATTCGTATTTAAATACTCCGTAATGACATTCTTTTGCTCTATGGAAGCATTGGCTACTCGACTTTTCGTAATTCTTTCCTTTTGCATTGTTCTTGTATCGTTATTATTATTGTTGTGTTTGAACTAGTTGATTTATGTATTATAAAAATTATTCCATTATAGGGAGAATTTTTTTGATTGGTAAATTAATCTTTTATTCTTCTACAAGTTTAGTCCAACAGCCTAATTTGGCGGAAAATCGCCTGTCTGGCAATCCTGACGATTTAAAACTTTCAAACACAAAAATTTGCGACTGAAACTCCCTGTATAATGACGCAATACTATTGGTCGAGCCGTTTGACCTTTCTTGAAAAGGTCCTCTGAAAATGAAAATTTGGTCAGGAGCTCTATTTTTGACCTTAATTATTTATGTAATAATACACATTCATAAATATGGAATGAATGAGAGACACAATTTTTTTATGGCATGAAGATATTGAATAGGCCTTTTCAGTGAATTTTTGTATGTAAATAATTAAGGTCACCAAATGGGGGCCTTATAAAATTTTGGCATTGAGTGCCCCTACCTCAAAAACGAGGCAATTTAAAATATTTAAAAAAATATATTATCTTTATTATACTTTCGGCTATTTACACACCAAATTTTAGAGTGGACACGTTTTTAGTTTAGGAGTGACATCGAAATGAATGATCGTGATCATAAATCGAAACACTTTACGAATAGTATAAAAAAAAACCAAAAGCGTACTCAGTCTAAAATTTAGTATACACGTAGCCAAAAGTGTAATAAAAATAATGTATTTTTTGGAGAATTTTAAATTACCCCATTTTTGGAGGAGAGGCACTCAAATTCAAAATTTGATCGGGGCCCCCATTTAGTGACCTTAATAATTATTAATTTAAAAAAAACTCACTGAAAAGGCCTATTCAATATCTTCGTTTCATAAAAAATATCGTATCTTTAAAAGTGGTAAGCCCAACAAACTTTTTAGCTGTAAATCGATATTTGACAGTTTGGGTAACGTGTGAAGTTTCGACATTGATTGGAAAAACTGGTAAGTCTAATTTATATTTTTGCCAGTACGGATCTGATGAGATCAGTTTTACGGGTAAAATCGTGAATAACATCGAAACATGTGTTTGGTTAAGGTTTTTTGGATTTTACGGTTTTCCATACTAAGATTTTTCTGAAGACGACCGTGACCGTTTAATGTTCTTTTCGATGTATGGTGTATGTAGAAATATATCTATTTATATTAGATTATAAAGACCGATTCCTCAATTATTTTGAAAATTCTGAATTTCTTGGAATTCTATGTGAATGAAGCTGTAGGTAGTTGTCGCTGAAATCTAGCGAAGAAATCCTTGCAATTCCATCTACGCGCCATCTATCTTTATACTTATTTACGATTCTTTGACAACCTCGGTTCGGCCCTGTTCAAACTCACTTAACCATAAATTTTAAAATTATTGTAATGTGAGTGTTGGTATTTATCATGACCTACAGCCGTTTTACGAATGCTTGGGTAGATACTGCAGTGTGTCTTTGACTTTCACAAAGCCCCACGTTGGATCGGCAAATTAATATGTAATGACCCCCTCCCGTTAATGAAGCTTATTATAATGAGACCCTTACCTGGAATGCTTATCCCACAATGATAACTTACTTGTGGATATAATTTTGTATTTACCTCGGCTAGCTCAAAAGTGAAAGAAATTCTTTAATTGTTTGTAAAATTTACCTTACTGCATTCGCTCATCTTCAGAATGAACAAGATTCATATTTTCACACTGTTTATAAAATTGATTTAAATTCAACTAAATTAGAATCATGGCAATTTGATTTTTAATGAAATTAATAACATTTGCACAAATTGTCGTCATGGAGACGAAAGAAAATGTTAACCATGTGCTTTAAAACTAAATATAACAATTTCTTAATTCTAAATGATAAATCTAAATAAACGTTTGTAAAATAAAAAAGATTTCTGATTTTAATGTTTTAAAATTCCCGCACTTGTATAGTTAAATAAATCTTACCCCACTTCCCGATTGCATCATCGTTCGTTTCTTAAGCGTGGGTGTACCGGTTGTTTACACCTAGAATTCGCTCCAGTTTACTTTCTGTCATTATCCAGTTAAATTTTATCAGTTATCCAAATATTTCCTCGGCCATCAATACCAAAATTTGAGTTTTGTGAGTGTATTAATATTTCTTTAACATTTTCAATATATTTTAACCTTTTCCAGAATACATCCACGTTAGAGCTGCGGGACACCCCCAGTTTTCGACCATATAGCGACCACTGGCGTACTAATGCAAAATTTTGTTTTTTATCGATAAAATGTTATCAAAGGATATGAAATATACATTTTTTATCAAATTTAAGGGTGGGCAACCCTTCAAAATGGCTGTAAATGCGTCAATAAATTTCACTAAATTTCACTAATAAATTAACGAATAGTTATAAACAATAAATTTCGCTGGTAAATTATCATAACAGCTCTTGGAGAGACTGCTATTGCCGAAAATCGTGAATTTTCATAGAGGTATTTATGATTTTTATCCACGAAGAAGTGAGGACAAGCGCACGCGGACTCGCGGAAAACTTGATCGAACTTGTCGTGCGAGTAAGCGTGTTCAATCAAGCTCAGAAATTAGTTTTTCGCTGCTCTCGCGGTGAGAAGGTGCGCTTAAATCAAGTGTGCAGTTTTTGTTGTTAAAAATTAAAAAGAAAAAGATACGAAAAAATCAAATTTTTAGCGATTTGGCGCCTTTTGCATAGGTTGCGCCCCTATAATTCAGTCAAAAATACATATTTTCTATCTCTGAACATTATTCAATTAAGTTAAAAAAAAAATAGGCATTAGTACGCGACTGGTCGGTTGGTCGTTTTCCGAGCGCTTTTTTGGGGGTGTCCCGCAGCTCTACGTTACTTAACCCTATTTGGGTTTTAAAAACACATTTTTTATAAATTTTCTGGAGCAGCACAAAATTTTGCGTCCATTCACTTTGGTTATTTTATCGTTGTTCGTCGTTGTTAAGGTAAACAATGTCGTCGCCAAGGATATCAAATTTCGTTGAAATTTCAACGCCTGTCTGTTTTTGATGTAACAAGTTTTCATTGGCCGGTAACTTTAATGAATTTTACCACACTTAATCTTCTTTTAAATAATGTTTTTTAGGAACGAACTGTAAATTGGAGACACGATGCACTTTAACGTTTAAATTGAGGCGAATAATCGTCCTTTTAATTTATCGCACCAAGCTGTTATAACAAATGTCATCACAAAACCTTTTTTTAGTGCGCTTAACACAACTAATTCTAATTAACCTAGTTTTAATAACAATATCTACTAATATAATTTTAACTAACACAACAAATAATTTTAATATGATTTAAATTTTATAATTTTTTTTATAACAAGTCGATCGTTATATCGCCTTGCCATGATCTCTCGATAATTCAACTTTTATTTAAATTTTAACTTAAAACTCGTTCACTATACCATATATGACATTTAGCAAATCAGGATCTTGTAGATAAAAGTATGATCTGTGTTTCTGTGGTTGAATTATTAAAATTGTGCTTAAAATATAGTCATAAAAATAGAAACTGTAACATAAAAAAAAATTTCCAAACCAAAATGTCTTTCCCTAGAAACACGAATATACTCGTGAAGTTTATAGATCATCAAATTAAATTGATAAAAGTTTATTTATAACAATAATAATCAATCTACAGTTTCGCGTATCATTATTACCATTTTCAGGCAGTTTTTGCGAAAAATAGTTCACGGTGTGTCATGGTGATGGCGTTGTACTCGTCTCGGACAGGTACCTGAATCTTAACTACCCCTATTGTGTTCAATGTATTATGTACATACATATTTTACCACTATTTT
This sequence comes from Podabrus alpinus, assembly GCA_932274525.1. Lineage (NCBI taxonomy): Eukaryota > Metazoa > Arthropoda > Insecta > Coleoptera > Cantharidae > Podabrus > Podabrus alpinus. The sequence goes on from OW026452.1 coordinate 7,559,807, forward strand.
ACAAACCGCATTAGATGCGGTTGCACTTCAAATTTGTAAGGGTAATAAAGAGGGTAATAAAATCAGGTTTTTTTTTTCAAAATTCAATACATAGGTAACTAATAGATGAAAGAGGGAGAAAATTGAAATTAAACTTCATTTATAAATTAAAAAGAGTCGTCATTCGAATGGCAAAAACGAAGCAAATTAGTGTTTAAAAAAGCCCCTAACAGAATATAATTTTTGAAACACTTGATTTACATAAAAATAAAATATATAAAAAAAATATTAGATGTTTCGACCAAGTAAAGAGTGTTAATTTTATGTATACTCGTATAAGCGAAAGTTTTAATTCAATAAAAGTGACCATCTTAACTAATATATAACTAATTTAACTAAAATAATTAACTAGTAAATGAAAAATTTATTCTGTAGTTCTCGGCCCCCCCTAATTATAACAAACCGCGAGCGAAGTTGATTATTAAAATATAATAATTATTATAATTAATTTAAATTAAAAATACAGTCGAGTCGCGAAATAGTGAATTAAATATGGCAAAGACCTTTCACTTTTTCGGGGTTGTTCACTATTTCGGTACTTACAAAATTTACAATAAAATCACATTTTGAAAATGAAAGCTTTATTTTAAAGAATACTCGTACCTACAAACATAATTACAATACGGCTAGGAAAAATGATGTCATTTTTTATTGTACTTGTTGTTTACTTAATTTCTTCTTCTTCTAGTTTTATTAAGAAGTCTCCCTCTTAGTTTAGGTCCAGGACCTGTTCTTTACTAATTTTTGTAATTAGTTCTGTGAGCATTTTTGATTTTTATATCTCAGGTAGCTAGCGAGGCTTGCCTTTCAATGTGCCTGCACCCTGTTTTTTATTGTTATGTCGGAGTCGAACCGGGGAGCCCTACGTTAGCAGTTGATTGCGTTAACTATCAGGCCATGACCGTCGTCTTATTTAATTTAATTCTTAATATTTCTTGCCTTAAATTATGTAAATTAAGCAAAGTTGATATTTCAACTTCTATGTACTGCGTTTTCTTCACTCCACTGAATAACATCATTTAAAGATGTCAATGCATGATTTATTGAAATAATTTTATCATTAAAAGTAAAAGAAACCATCTCATCCTCGTCTTCCTTTTCTGATTCAGAATCGATCTGAATTTCGTTCCCTGTATAATATTCGTAAATTCTCAATCTTTGGAGGAAGTCGCTATCAATTATGTCATTCAAACTGCACGATTTAGTACGCAGTTCGCTGTATCGGGGTTACCGCTGTTCATTATATAGGAGTCCCATATACACTCAATGTTAAAATTTTTGTGTTCACTATTTCCGATAGTTCACTATATACGGTATTCACTATTTAGCGACTCGACTGTATATAAAAGGATACCTTTGTATCTATGTATAACCATGCTCAATTAATCAGTTAAATCCACTTCTAGTGCGGCCTTTAGCTAATAATCTATCTTATAATATTTATGCCGTATTATAATATTTATTACTATTTAGTTAGCCACAGCAGTGGCTTGGTGTGATCGCTGGTTGAGTTACGATGCGAAAATTGTGGGTTTGAATTGCAGACTTCACAAAATTTCTTAGCACGGCCCATCTGTGGACATTAATGCTATGTGAATTAATAAGAGCAAACCACGAAATATCGGATAACACGACCTTGTCTTAGTATATAGACAAGTATGAATATTAGTAGAATATAAAAGAAGTGGCTTGAACCTCCACGGCCTGTTGAGCTAAATTGTATATGTAATTAATTGTATATATTGCGGTGGCTCAATCAGTAATAAAAATTAATTATTAGGGATGCTAATAAACCATTACAAACCGCATGAAAGCTCTTTTACGATTTGGAAGATTCTTCGATGTTACGGAATCTCACAAAGGTAATACAATAAAATCGGTTGTTAATAAACAAATGGGAAGAGAATAAAAAGGTCCCAGAATGAAAGAATTGTAAATCAAAAGTCCACAACAATCGATACCACCATTTAAGGATTGCAATGGCAAGTGGGCCAGAGACGACAAAGAAAAGGCTTTGGCATTTGCTGATCACCTTGCAAATGTATTCCAACCTTTCCCATCTACAATTTCTGCGGAAGAAGAATGTGAAATATACAGTTACCTGGAATCACCGTTACAAATGGACTTACCTATAAAAAACTTCAATATCAGCGAAATCACAAAGACCATCCAAACTGAAATAAATCCCAAGAAGGCGCCGGGTTTTGATCTAATCACAGCCAAAGTAATGCAAGAAATTACACCTAAATGCACGAAAATCATTATGTACATTTATAATGCAATATTGAGATTGACATACTTCCCACAACAATGGAAAGTTGCACAAATTGTGCTTCTTCCAAAACCCGGTAAAAAACAAGAGGAAGTGACGTCATACCGACCAATAAGTCTCTTACCAATTTTATCAAAAATATTTGAAAAGTGATTCCTCAAACGACTTCAACCAATACTTGCAGAAAAGAATCTCATCCCAAACCATCAGTTCGGTTTTAGAAATAAACATGGCACCATTGAGCAAGTCCATAGAATAACAAAACAAATCAATAAAGACTTCGAGTGTAAAAGGTATTGCTCTGCAGCATTTTTGGACGTTAGTCAAGCCTTTGATAAGGTTTGGCACGAGGGTTTGCGCTACAAATTGAAGAAGTGTCTTCCGTATCACTACTACAAAATTTTGGAATCTTACCTCAACAACAGACACTTTTTGGTGAAGTATCAAGCAGAATACACAAACCTTTATGAGATTCGCTCTGGTGTACCACAGGGTAGTGTTTTGGGACCAATTCTTTATCTATTGTATACGGCTGACCTGCCAAGCACAGAACTTGCAACGATCGCCACATTTGCCGACGATACGGCTGTTATGGCATCGCATATGGACCCCATAACTGCCTCAAGGAACCTACAGGATGGTTTGAACAAGATCCAGAATTGGCTGAGCAAATGGAGAATCAAAGCCAATGAAGCTAAATCATCACACGTAACGTTTACCATGAGAAGAGGATATTGTCCACCGGTAAAGTTGAATAATCATCCACTGCCACAAACCGATAGTGCAAAATACCTTGGAATGCATCTGGACAAAAGACTAACATGGCGTCAGCATATATTTACCAAAAGGAAACAACTCGGAATCAAATTCCGTCAAATATACTGGATGATCGGTAAAAAGTCACAACTATCATTAGAAAATAAATTATTAATTTATAAGGCCATTTTGAAACCAATTTGGACCTACGGAGTCCAGTTGTGGGGAACTGCAAGTACATCCAACATCGAAATCCTTCAAAGATTTCAGAACAAGGTGCTGAGAATCATTGTTAATGCTCCATGGTATGTTCCCAACCATGTTATACAGCGAGATCTACAAATGACTTCAGTTTCCAATGAAATAAAACACTTTCACAAAAAATATCGCAATCGAATAAACTCACACCCAAACATACTGGCTAGTAAGTTGCTTGACAACACTAACGAAGCAAGAAGACTGAAGCGATTTAAAATTACCGACCTAAATACTAGATTTGACTAAGTTGAATGAAGTATATCATTTAAATTCTATGTTGTCAAAATAATTTTAAGTTTAAATTGGAAAGAGGGTGCCTAATGAGGTACTCCTCTACATGTCATGTATTTTGTTGTAGTCATACCGTTTACTTATTGTTTTGTATAAACAGATTGTAAACACTCATAGAATTAATAAAAAAAAAAAAATTATGTAAATTAAGCAAAGTTGATATTTCAACTTCTATGTACTGCGTTTTCTTCACTCCACTGAATAACATCATTTAAAGATGTCAATGCATGATTTATTGAAATAATTTTATCATTAAAAGTAAAAGAAACCATCTCATCCTCGTCTTCCTTTTCTGATTCAGAATCGATCTGAATTTCGTTCCCTGTATAATATTCGTAAATTCTCAATCTTTGGAGGAAGTCGCTATCAATTATGTCATCCAAACTGCACGATTTAGTACGCAGTTCGCTGTATCGGGGTTACCGTTGTTCATTATATAGGAGTCCCATATACACTCAATGTTAAAATTTTTGTGTTTACTATTTCCGGTAGTTCACTATATACGGTATTCACTATTTAGCGACTCGACTGTATATAAAAGGATACCTTTGTATCTATGTATAACCATGCTCAATTAATCAGTTAAATCCACTTCTAGTGCGGCCTTTAGCTAATAATCTATCTTATAATATTTATGCCGTATTATAATATTTATTACTATTTAGTTAGCCACAGCAGTGGCTTGGTGTGATCGCTGGTTGAGTTACGATGCGAAAATTGTGGGTTTGAATTGCAGACTTCACAAAATTTCTTAGCACGGCCCATCTGTGGACATTAATGCTATGTGAATTAATAAGAGCAAACCACGAAATATCGGATAACACGACCTTGTCTTAGTATATAGACAAGTATGAATATTAGTAGAATATAAAAAAAGTGGCTTGAACCTCCACGGCCTGTTGAGCTAAATTGTATATGTAATTAATTGTATATATTGCGGTGGCTCAATCAGTAATAAAAATTAATTATTAGGGATGCTAATAAACCATTACAAACCGCATGAAAGCTCTTTTACGATTTGGAAGATTCTTCGATGTTACGGAATCTCACAAAGGTAATACAATAAAATCGGTTGTTAATAAACAAATGGGAAGAGAATAAAAAGGTCCCAGAATGAAAGAATTGTAATTGAAATCATGTTCACAATTAATTTAAACAAGGTGCAACTCGCTTTAGCGGCAGTTCTTAGGCTTCTATACAGCTACCTTTCTGGTGTGGAAAGTTGTTATTATCTGGTTATTTTTGGTCGCCATATAATGTAACATCACATAATCAGATAATCTGCACTAATTATTTATTATTTTATTTTAACAACAGCAGTGGCTTGATGTGGATAGTGAAGTTAAGTTGTAAATAAAAGAGAAGGAAGAGGATGGATCCACCTCAAAAAATGGACCGGAAATTACGCGAATTTCGAAAGCGAAAGCAAATTGCCAACATGACCCCTTCGCAAATATTACATCGTTCACGTAGTCATGCAATTCGCCGACAAAATCCACGAAGTAAAAACGCAGCTGTTCTTGAAGTAGGTAACGTTGTAGAACCAAATGTCGACGTTCATAACGGTAGTACCAGAAAAGTACACTACCACAACTACCAGAAAAGTAGTTGTATATTATTTTACTTTGATGTGAAAAAATAATTTTTTAATGATGTGGTTAGTGAAGTTAAGTTGTAAATAAAAGAGAAAGGAGAGGATTGGTCCACCTCAAAAAAGGACCAAACATTACAGAGAAGTAAAGTTTCGAATAGAATGGAAAAGTTTGATTGTTATTACTTATATAGTAAATGATAATTACCAACCGCAAAAAATTTAATTATTGCAGATTATCTGATTATGTGATGTTACATTATATGGCGATCAAAACTAACCAGATAATAACAACTTTCCACACCAGAAAGGTAGCTGTATAGAAGCCTAAGAACTGCCGCTAAAGCGAGTTCCACCTTGTTTATATCTGTGGTAATTCTGATAATCTGAATTTTAGGCTTCTATACAAAGTATAACAAGAAGCCTTATGATCTAGCTCCGTGTCCGTCTGTCCGTCCGTCTGTCCGTCCGTCTGTCTGTCCGCATAATTCAAAATCATACAGAGCGTTTCAAATCGTGTTGGAAATACTCTGTGTGTATAGAGGTCTAAGAACTGGGTAGCCAGTGCGCTACTTTTAGGCTTCTATACAAAGTATAACAAGAAGCCTTATTTAGGCTTCTATACAAGGTATAGAATGAAGCCTTATGGTCTGGCTTCGTGTCCGTCCGCATGTTTCAGAGCCAATCATAACGTTGATCAACTGATACGTTGTTATATTGTAAATACTTCGTATATATAGTATTGCGTTAATCTGTTAATCCGTTGTTTCGATTTGCTAATGCAATTTATAAATACGCAAATGTTCGAAAGAAATTTACTAAGTTAAAGATATTTTCAAAGAGGTCTCCCTATATAAACTACTTGTTAGGCTTCTATACAAAGTATAGCAAGAACCCTTATGATCTGGCTCCGCGTCTGTCCGTCTGTCTGTCTGTCCGCATAATTCAAATCTTATCAGAACCTTCGAAATTGTGATTGTGACCGCAAAAATTTAATTAGTGCAGATTATCTGATATTACATTATAATAATATGGCGACCAAAAATAACAAATTTTTTTCAATGCAGACCAAAAATAAGTGTTATTTTATTTACATAATCTTTCACCTATATAGGAAATTTAAATACGTTGATACGTTGATACGATGATACGTTGATACGTTGATACGATGATACGTTGATACGTTGATACGTTGATACGTTGATCCGTTGATACGTTGATCTGTTGATACGTTTTAGGCTTCTATACAAAGTATAACAAGAAGCCTTATGATCTAGCTCCGTGTCTGCCTGTCCGTCCGTCTGTCTGTCTGTCTGTCCGTCTGTCTGTCCGCATAATTCAAAATCATACAGAGCGTTTCAAATCGTGTTGGAAATACTCTGTGTGTATAGAGGTCTAAGAACTGGGTAGCCAGTGCGCTACTTTTAGGCTTCTATACAAAGTATATTTATGATTAGGGCCAATTTATTTGTCAAATCGTCTTGACGTTTCTTCGGCGAATCGCCCATGAAAGCTGCGGGTCTCGCGGAAGGAGGAACAACCGGTAAAACCGTCACGATCATCCACTCGGGTCGTGAGTATTTCGGATCCATTCCCAGGGCGCTGCAATCTGCGTCGCTAATTTGTCTAAAGATATGCAGCACTTCTTCCGCCAACAAATACTTTTTTTCTTCTTTTAATATGCATAATGATTCAAGTACATTTTTGACAAAAATAATAAAAAGCGAAATTAGATCAATTCTTTCTTTTTAGGCTTCTATACAAAGTATAGCAAGAAGCCTTATGATCTGGCTCGGTGTCTGTTCGTCTGTCCGTCCGTCTGTCCGCATAATTCAAAATCATACAGAGCGTTTCAAATCGTGCTGGAAATACTGTGTGTATAGAGGTCTAAGAACAGGGTAGCCAGTGCGCTACTTTTAGGCTTCTGTACAAAGTATAACAAGAAGCCATATTTAGGCTTCTATGCAAGGTATAGAAAGAAGCCTTATGGTCTGGCTTCGTGTCGGTCCGCATGTTTCAGAGCCAATCATAACGTTGATCAACTGAAACGTTGTTATATTGTAAATACTTCGTCTATATTGTAGTATTGCGTTAATCTGTTAATCCGTTGATTCGATTCGCTAATGCAATTTATTATTATTACAGGTTAGATGATGTATTGTATTGCTTTCATCAGAATCAAAATCGGAATCGGAAAAGTCGCTGCTAGAATAATTGCTTGAGTTGTTCATGTTTATAAATTAGTGGTACTTGCTATATCGATTCCTTTTCAAAAGTATTACCTAAATTTTAAATACAAAGTGTAACCTATATAGTAAATTGTTGATCCTTTGATACGTTTATACATTGATACGTTGATACATTGATACGTTGATACGTTGATACATTGATACATTGATACGTTGATACATTGATACGTTGATACATTGATACGTTGATACGTTGATATATTGATACGTTGATACATTGATCCGCTGATCTGTTGATCTGTTGATCCGTTAATCTGTTTATCCATTTATTGCATTATCTGCTTATCCGTTAATTGTATTTTTATCTTTTGAACAATATATCCACACCGTTAAGAAATTGTATGTAAAATTACAATCATTAGCAACTTTGTGACCAATTTTTCTTCAGCATAGCGCGAAATCATATCTTTCTTCAGTATTTATCACATCGAAAGTCAGCAATTATGGTACAATCTATATTACGAACGTAACTTATATACCACGCTTTAAAAATAATATTTTCGAAGCATGTTATATCACGTTACTTGGTTCGGACGATGCTATTTTAGGGTTTTGATATCATAGATATCAAAAAACTAATATTTTTTAATCAAAATCAAATTAATTAGAAAAAATCTTGTAGCTGGTGTGTTATGGTAGTGTTATATCTACGAGGGCTGGGAAATCGAGTATTCGAATACTCGATTCTAGGTAATTTGTTCGACAGCGTTATGTGCGACAGAAATTTGTTTGAAAATGCCCTGTCGATTAAATGTTCAGTCGTACAAATGCTGAGTTGGACGAATTTCTCTCGAACAAATTACCAACTACGGCATATTCAAACATTCGAATATCCCACTAATATTTAAGTGTTTTACTAGGTTTAAGATGATAATTTCATTATTAATAATTAATTTTAATATTATTAATAATAATTATTAATTTAACACAAGCGGCCTGCCGGTGTCGCGAGTAAACAGTCGACTAGTCCAGACGTGTTTTTGTTTTTCCAAGCAAAAATGTAATCAGTGACATTTACAGCCGTATTCACCAAGCTCTGTTAAGTTGCTAACAGAGAGTCAAGTCAATAACAGTCTGTTAATGTGATATATTTGTATTCACCAATGACTTTTAGCAGTTACCAGTCTGTCAAGTCGTCTGATAAGTTAACAGAGCAATATTGGGCTGCCAACATAGGTAACAGACTGATAAGTAATATTTTTATGTGTCAATATTGTAGGTTATAATTATTATTGACATTTGTTTTTGGTATGTATTTAAGGTTAACTTTTTTCCGCGAAATCAGTTAAAGCTAGTTTTACACGGTTTTACCAACAAAAATTCTAGTTACTTTTAGGCTTCTATACAAAGTATAACAAGAAGCCTTATGATCTGGCTCCGTGTCTGTCCGTCCGTCTGTCCGTCCGTCCGTCCTCATAATTCAAAATCATACAGAGCGTTTCAAATCGTGTTGGAAATACTCTGTGTGCATAGAGGTCTAAGAACTGGGTAGCCAGTGCGCTACTTTTAGGCTTCTATACAAAGTATAACAAGAAGCCTTATTTAGGCTTCTATCCAAGGTATAGAAAGAAGCCTTATGGTCTGGCTTCGTGTCCGTCCGCATGTTTCAGAGCCAATCATAACGTTGATCAACTGATACGTTGTTATATTTTAAATACTTCGTCTATATAGTATAGCGTTAATCTGTTAATCCGTTGATTCGATTCGCTAATGCAATTTATAAATACGCAAATGTTCGAAAGAAATTTACTAAGTTAAAGATATTTTCGAAGAGGTCTCCCTATATAAACTACTTGTTTTACTGTGATGTGAAAAAATAATTTTTTATTGATGTGGTTAGTGAAGTTAAGTTATAAATAAAAGAGAAAGGAGAGGATTGGTCCACCTCAAAAAAAGGACCATACATTACAGAGAAGTAAAATTTCTAATAGAATGGAAAAGTTTGATTGTTATTACTTATATAGTAAATGATAATTACCAATCGCAAAAAATTTAATTGGTGCAGATTATCTGATTATGTGGTGTTACATTATATGGCGATCAAAAATAACCAGATAATAACAACTTTCCACACCAGAAAGGTAGCTGTATAGAAGCCTAAGAACTGCCGCTAAAGCGAGTTCCACCTTGTTTAATACCTACCAAGCTAAAAAATATTCTAGTATAGTATAAGTAAAATTTAGTGACAATAAGAGATTTCGATTATCAGATTAGTATCTTTATTATCGGATAAAAAATTATTTTTTCACATAAAAGCAAAAGAATAGCATTTTAAGTTCAAATATAAATCTCAGAATATTTCATTTCTTAAATCTGTTGTATAGAAGCCTAGGAACCGCTGCTAAAGCAAGTTCCAACTTGTTTCTTTTTCTGTTCGGCAGCAATCAGTTTCTCCACTCTTTTTCTGTTTCTTATACGTTTTGCCGCCACTTTTTTTTTCGCAATATTTAAATCAATTTTACGCATTCCATTGCTGCTAAACTCACGAAGTGCCTCCTTTAACGAATTAATAGTAGCTCGTTTGAATTCTTCTCTGACTTCAAAATCTTCGTATTTTCCGAACGATAAGTCCCTCTTTAGCGCCTGTTCCACATCCTTTATTAATTCACCTGAAAACATTTTTCGTTGACGTTCAACACTTATTATTTCGTTATAATGTAATTCTGCTTATATAGTAATTTTGAGTAGGATAATCGGATTAACTTATCCGATGATACGTTGATCCGATGATGCGTTGATACGATGATACGATGATACGTTCATCCGATGATACGTTGATCCGATGATACGTTGATCCGATGATACGTTGATGTTCGGTTTGCTTCGGGTATTTCCGTGGGACAGACAGAAGGACTTGGCCTTTTATAATAAGAGATTTGGTATGCATTGAAAAAAACAGATCAACATATCAACGGATCAACGTATTTAAATTTCCTATATAGGTGAAAAATTATGTAAATAAAATACGTATAACTTATATTTGGTCTGCATTGAAAAAACATGCGGACGGACACGAAGCCAGACCATAAGGCTTCTTTCTATACCTTGTATAGAAGCCTAAAAGTAGCGCACTGGCTACCCAGTTCATAGACCTCTATACACACAGAGTATTTCCAATACGATTTGGAACGCTCTGTATGATTTTGAATTATGCGGACGGACAGACAGACGGACACGGAGCCAGATCATAAGGCTTCTTGCTATACTTTGTATAGAAGCCTAAAAGGGAGGAAAAATTGGCTGCTGCCTATATGAAGAAGAAACAGAAAGAAGAACAGGAATTGGCAATATCGCTGCGTGCTTTCGAAAATTCCTTATTAGAAGACGAATAATAGTTCATATTACAATATCTTAATATATAAAATGCCAGCTCTCTCCTGCGGCGTGTCAAAACCTAATCTCATTGGTCCAATTAAATTTGATACCAACATAAGCACTAATCGAAGTTATGGAAGGGGAAGGATCTGAACGGAACGAAAAGAAGAAACAAAAATCGAGGAGATAGAAAATAACGGTTATTAATGATTAACTTAAATCCGGATTAACGGATTAACGTTAATACGTTAATCCGTTAATATTTAATAAAAATACTATATAATCCAAATGATTTATTATGACTTAAATGTGTTGAACGTGAACTAAAAATGTCTTTACAAAAAATGGCTTTGCGAGAATTAAATAAGGTTGTGGAAGGGGCGCTAAACAGGGCTTTATCGTTCGCTAAATATGAAGATTTAACATGGAACCTGTTTTTCGGTACCAAACCATTTATCATAGTTTTCCTCGAGATTTAGGGGTGCCGCGGGAGTGGCGCCTATCTCGTTTCTTCTTCTTTTTACCGTTTTCCGAAGTGCTGCGTAGTTGTGTAACCGTGTATTACACGTAGTTGTGTTACACGGGGGATAATCCCTTAATTTTTGTGTTGGTAATAAAAAATTTACTATATAAGCAAATTTGCTTTTTGCGATCGGTTTCGGATTTAAATTTTTGGTAATGAAAATTTTGTTATTGAAAATTCATTATTGTGAATGGGAAGATGTTATTCGATAATCTACTCTATTCAAATTATAAACTATAAATTTGAATTATACATGTGGTGCCAATTTTTGGTATCGATTTTTGGTGTCGGTTTTTGCTGTCGGTTTTTGGTGTCGGTTTTTTGGTGTCGATTTTTGCGAGGTAACGACCGTGAAAACATGTTCCATGTTAAAAAACTCAATGGATCAATAGATCAACGGATCAAATAAAGAGATCAACAATATATAGGTAAACCACTCAGTTATGTATATTTCAGCAACCTTCTTCACATATCTACTCATTTTCAGAGTGTTTCCCAACACAATTTGGAGCGCACTGGCTACCCAGTTCTTAGACCTCTATACACACAGAGTATTTCCAACACGATTTGAAACGCTCTGTATGATTTTGAATTATGCGGGCGGACAGACAGACACGGAGCCAGATCATAAGGCTTCTTGCTATACTTTGTATAGAAGCCTAAAACAGATATAAGTCTATATAAGACAGCTATTTCCAAAATAATAGCGCACTGGGTACCCAGTTCTTAGACCTCTATACACACTGAGTATATTCAACACGATTTGAAACGCTCTGTATGATTTTGAATTATGCGGACGGACGGACAGACGGACGGACGGACAGACGGACGGACGGACAGACGGACGGACAGACACGGAGCCAGATCATAAGGCTTCTTGCTATACTTTGTATAGAAGCCTAAAATGTTAGATCTTAAGAAATTGTTTATAAAAATAAATGTTAGTTAATTAGTGTAAAAAAAAAGAGATTTTACGTGGGTTGTTACATCGGTTCGACAAAGAGCAACGGGATAATGAATCCGAGGCTTCCGGAGAAGCACAAACAATCGGTTACTAGCAAGACGGAAGTGCAATCGCCAAACAACTGAAACAATAATCAAAAGTTTATTAATAATTTAATGACATTTAAATTAATGATAAGATTTATCAAAAGTGCGAACAATACGTACCAATCAGAAAGAGGCGATGTAAAAATTTCACAAAATCAAAGTTGGATGAAACGTTTTTTTTCAAATGACCTTAGTTACGGCTGAATAAATAGAAGCCTCTCACAAGATAGCCGAAACGGAGAACACGTAAAATTTCGTGCTCCGTTAAATTAATAGATTGATTATAAAAATCAATACGAATTGTGTTGAGCTAAAAGTAAATGGTGATAAGTAACGTGTATAGAATAAAAGCTGCGTCATTAATAAATAAATAGACAAGTGCCGTTTTAAGGCCGTACAGTGATTCGTGATTGCCTAGGTTGTGCGGCCTAAAGCCCGCACTGAGGGAATATATCGTCGGCTCAATTTTGCGTTGCAGATAAATGTAGGTTATTGTATATGCCTATAATTATAATTCAGGCTTTTGTCGTCCCAGGGTTCCTATCACCTGGCACTATTCACCCCCTCCCCAAGAGATTTCCTTAAATTAACAAATTCTGGTTAGACAGTCCAGTATGTCGTGCATGAGTACCAACAAATGGGACAGTAGCACATGTATTTTCTCGTTCTGATTGACTAGACCACTAGACGATATTTATGTTATGCATAGCTTTAGCAGTGGCGGCTCTCCCTATAGAGCATAAGAGCACATACCCTTTTATCCAAAATCGAAAACAATAACTATCCAAAAGTAATTCTAAAAATAATAATGTTAAGGGGGAAAATAGCAAATGAAATTACGAGAAATCTTTATGTAATTCTTTATGTTCTTTATTCTTCTTTATGTAATTGAGAGATCTAACCTCAAAATGTTGTTTACAAATTCCAACTGGCAAGTTGAATGAACTTTTGTTATTACGAATGCTTATTAAGGTGGGGAATTGACAAACATCGGGGAAATGGTCGCTACTGTCGAAAATATTTTTAATTTAATTCAGTTTCACACCTTTTGGAATAATCCATTTGTGGTATTCATTTCCAACAGATGTCGCACCAATATGTACATTAGTGACAAAGACAAAAATTATGTTCATAATAATTGAACATAATAAGAGGAACTACCTCTATTATGTTCAATTAAAATATGCTCATATAAAATATTTTAACTAAAAATATGCAGGTAAATTCCGATCCGACCAGTCCGACTGAGTCGGACTGGTGGTGAACGCCATCACAATGACACACCGCGAATTATTTTTCGCAAAAACTGCCTAAAATGGTAGTAATGATTAACGAAGCTGTAGATTGATTATAACTGATATAAATAAACTTTTATCAATTTAATTTGATAATCTGTAAACTTCACGAGTGTATTCGTGTTTCTAGAGAAAGACATTTTGGTTTGGAAAATTTTTTTTTAGGTTACAGTTTTTATTTTTATGACTATATTTTAGGCACAATTTTAATAATTCATCTCTAGAAACACAGATCATAGTTTTTTCTACAGGAACCTGATTTGCTAAATGTCATAATATATGATATAGTTTTTCTTAGAATAGCGAAATTCAAAGGGTTTGCATAGCGTATATTTATACATTCATTCGCACCCTTAAAGTTTTCAAATACATTTAATACGCATTAAAAAGTTTTTCATCATTCAAAATAAACACGATTTACAACGTACAATTTTTATTAAAGCTTACTTTTAACTTTTTAACTTCAACTTGACAGTTGGAATTTATAAACAACATTGTGAGGTTAGATCTCTCAATAGGGAACATGCATGAATAAAAAAATTTAGTTAAAACAGTTTGAATTTTCCGATTAATTGTTGCGCATGAATTAAATATATAGGTGTTTATTGATAAATAAAAACGGTTTACACTGTCTTCCTCGATCGTCTCTTCTTCTGTACTTTTATATCATATGCCATCACTTATATAGTAATTAGTTAACCATATGATTACCAATCTAACCGGATTATCCTTTAATCATTATGTTCCTAATTCCAACATCCCCACTGGAACATACATCATCGATTAATTTTGCAATCCCATCCCTTTCGAACAAGAATTATGTTTAGGAGCACTAACAGCCTTCGTCAGACTATCAGCAATCATGTCATCGGTACTAACATGTTTCACTTGAATTTTCTTTTCTTCAATCATATTCCGAATGAAGTGATGCCTGATATCAATGTGCTTCGTTCTGGGATTATATCCATCTCCATATGCAAGATTAATCGCACTTCTGTTATCACAGAATATTGTAATCGGTTGGTTTTCTAAATTCGGCGACAAGTCTAGTTCTAATTGTTTTAACCATATTCCTTCCTGAGTAGCCGAAGAAAGTCCCATATATTCTGCTTCGGTGGTAGATAATGCAACGGTGGCTTGACGTTTACTATGCCATGATATAGCTCCTCCATTCATTTTGAAAACGTAACCGGTGCAGGAGCGTCTATCGTCAATGTCATTTCCCCAATCGGCATCGCAAAAACCTGAAATCGTCGGTTCTTCCTTTTTACTAAATTTTAACCTGAAAGAATCTGTTCCTTTTAAATACCTAAAAATTCGTTTTACTGCGGTCCAGTGCACTTTACTTGGATTCTGATTAAATTTGCTCACGGTATTAACTGCATGGGCTATATCCGGCCTCGTTACTTGAGATAAATATAAGATACTCCCCACTGCCTCTTGGTAAGGGACGTTCGCCATTTTAGAAGGATCGTTATCGCTTGGGCACACATTCTTCGATAGGACTTGATTAGGATCTAACGGTGTATTTGCTGGGTTACAATCAATCATATTAAATCTTGTTAGAATCTCATTAATGTAATTTTGTTGGTCCAGATACAATTCTCCATTCTTATAATCTCTTGTAATTCGTAAACCTAAACAATGACGTGCTTCACCCATATCGTTGAATTTAAACTTCGATTTCAATTCTTTTTTTAAGTTGTTTTTCGTTTCAACATTATTCGAGAAAATCAACAAATCATCAACATAGACAGCTACGAACAACATATCATTACCACTTGTTTTGAAATATATACATGGATCCACTTTGGATTGATGTAATCCTATTTTCTTCAGAGCAACACTGAGTTTTATGTTCCATTGTCGACTTGCCTGTTTTAATCCATACATCGCTTTGTTCAAACGACAAACTTTTGAACCGTTGCTAAAGCCTTGAGGTTGATTCATATTGATATGTACATAGGTCGTAACTTATATTGTCACACGTTGTGCTGACAAAATGTAATGTACGGGGTCTCGCTAAAGATAGAGCCTCGCTTTATATAAAATATTGATGAAATAGATGGGTTTTTACGTTATACGTTTTACCTTGCTAATAGAAATCTTTGAGATGTATTACACAAATAACAATAATTGAAATGCCTCGGTTTTACTAGCTCGTAGATGCATGGGATCTTACCTTTGTAGGGTGGAGGTCCTTTCCGTAATCAATGATGCTTGCTGAAATAAATCTTATTGTACGGAAAACAGGTCAAATAAATACCCTTCGTTGCAAAAATCAAATGAAGGTTTTATTATACACAAATATTCAGTTGTATCAATTATAAACTTAAGGTTCTTATCAATAAATTTAATTATTATTGTTTTTAATAGTGGACGCATAAAAAAAAACACGCGACGCGATCAAGTTCGTATTTTCACTTATTTTGATGTTCAGAAAAAGTTAATAAAATTTACCTTGCAAAAACCGCTGGAAATTCTCCTTTAGAATGTGTTCGTTATCAATGCGTATAATGATGCACTCCCTGGGTTTAATACCATTAACTTGTAAATGTGTGTCGTTGACCTTCGTTGGTTCGATTTGAATTCTGGAAATATTTCACCAATCTTCCGTAGTTTTCACAATATTATTATGTAAACACAGGTAAGTAATTAATCCGGTACCTTTTACACTTAAATCTTCAATTTATACTATTAATTCTTGCAGATGATTGAATTTTTTTTTGTTCACCAGCAGACTAACTCGCCATTAATCATCAATCGTTGCACCCGCTCGCCCATTCAATTGTTTTTTATTTTATCATCTCACCAATTTCATGGTATTCTAGATGTTCGATAACTATATTTTTATTGGTTGCATAAAGATCAATATTATTGTCGAAATTTCCGGATTGCAGGTCCGTATCTAGCCCAATGTGGCTTTGTAAAAGTTTTATAAGTGAAATTTTATATTTTCAGATTGACTGAATTTCTATACCATCGCTTCTTGGTTGGTTAAATAAAGATGTTTTACACGAGATTTGCATTCACAGTTCATTGAATTCTCGATACGTAGCACTCACGTTAACCCGAAATGACAACTTATTTTAAAGTAACGTAAATACAAGTTTTACATTAATGAAATTAATTAATAGTATTTTAACACCTGAATTACCTTCCTTATTACTAAACAATATTTCTTTTAATATAATTTTAACAATTTATAACAAAGTAAATTTAATGTTGCATTACGAATTATTTTTATTCAAACCTGTTTCGTTTTACTCTTACACAAATTAATTGACGTTAACTTTAAATCTTAGATATTGGACGAAGTCCTTCCTGCACTTTAGTAAAATCACATGCTTTTTGTTTTCAAATATTTTCCCGATTCTTACAACCGCATTTCTATTAGCTCGGTACGTCGGAATATCGCAATATATATTTCCTCTTCCATATCTCCCTGTAAAAACGCAGTGACGGCATCCATTTGGTAAATTTTCAAATTATGTTTTACTGCCAGGGCCATTAAATATCTGATTGAGGTATATCTAATCACCGGAGAGTACGTTTCTTCGTAATCTATTCCTTTTCTTTGTGCGCATCCTTTTATAACGAGACGAGCCTTGTATTTATAGATTTCTCCTGCAGCATTTTTCTTCATCTTAAAAACCCATTTGGAATTTAACGGCTTTTTGTTTGTTGGGAGTTCGGTTAGAGACCACGTGTTATTTTCCATTAAAGAGTTCATTTCTTTATCCATGGCTTCCTTCCAAGAGGCACTATCTTTTCGACTGAGAGCTTCTTCTACGGTTAATGGATCGTGTACTTCATTACAAGCCTGACCAAAATAAGACACAAAATCCTTTCTGACAATCGGCTTTGGTTTTCGTGCTGATCTCCGTGGCGGTTCATCGGTCAATGGGGTTACCTCGTTCGGAAGAAATTCTGGATCATCAATATCGGTCTCTTCAAAATTCTTCAAAAAATCTTCAAAATTTTCATATTCCACTGAATCATCGGTAATGGTTTCGGAAGTGTTCCCCACTTTATCCACGATCACATCATGAACAATTTCCATGTTATCAGTTTCACTATTACTGCAATCATCGAGATTTTCAAATTTATTACGGATTATTGAACTGTTTCCATCTTCAAAGAATTTGACATCGCGACTTTTGATTAATTGCTTTGATTTGGTATTTAATAATCGATAACCTTTTGTGTCTTCGCAATATCCCACAAAAATAAATTTTCTTGACTTTGAATCCCATTTCGATCGTTTTACCTTAGGAACATGTACCATCGCATTACATCCAAAAATCTTAAGCCGGATTTATAGTTTGACGTACTGTAAGCGTAGACGCACTGGATACGTACGAAACGGACTGTAAGAAATTTTCAAATTTATAAATCGACGGAACGTAATTTTCGCGCATGCGTAGAGGTGATAATAGAATATAAAGGGAGTGACATTCAACGATGCAACATAACCTACAAATTATACAAATCGTGAACAGCATTAATTATTGTGTTGCTTTGTAAATACACGAAGTTATGCTTCTTGGTGCCGTTGTGTGCAGTAGCATTGGAAAAGTGTAACAGAAGAGCAGAAACACTAATTATTAAGGGCTCGCCACATAGCCTGTGCTGTGCTATGCTATGCTCTGTGTTATGTCAACACAAACGTTGAACAATGGCATGGTCATGCGCAAAATGGACCATGCCATTGTTCAACGTTTGTGTTGACATAACACAGAGCATAGCATAGCACAGCACAGGCTATGTGGCGAGCCCTTTATTTTTTTATGCATGTATAATTAATAAAATAATAAATCAAAAATAATTTTATTAAGTGTATCGAATTAAAAAAAAAGAAACAAACATGTAAAATATTTTAAATTCAAATTAAAAAATAATTTAAATTCAAATATACACATAGATTAAACAAACAGAATTCTTTCTTTTGATTGGTCGGACGTAAGCAGACATAAGGAACGTACTGTAAAAGATGAAAGTTGGCAACTCTTATGTTACAGTGCGTAACCTCTTATGTTATGTCATGCGTCTACGTCTATTTATAGATAGGACGAGTACCTAAATTCTATAGTTGATCTTTTTGCAGTGCGTCTACGCTTACAGTACGTCAAACTATAAATCCGGCTTTACAGTGGCTTAAATCCGGTGTCTTGCCAGTCCACATTTCTTCCGGAGTTTTGTTGAATTCATGTAAAGCTTTGGTAGGCACACGGTTAACAATATAGGCCGCTGTGTTAATTGCCTCTGCCCAGAATTCCTTTCCCAATTTTGAAAACGAAATCATACATTTACCCTTTTCAACCAACGTACGATTCATCCGTTCAGCCACTCCATTTTGTTCCGGCGTGTACGGATTGGTAGTTTGGTGCCGAATGTCAGATTTCTGAAACAAATTTTTAAACCTTTCATTACAATATTCCGTACCATTATCTGATCGCAAAATTTTGATCCGATTTCCAGTTTGCGTTTCCACTAAGTTTTTAAACACCTGAAATGTAGAAAAAAGTTGATCCTTGGATTTCAAGAAATAAACGAACACTTTTCTTGAATAATCATCAATAAATGTGACAAAATATTTCGCACCACCATTCGAGGTTATCTCCATCGGTCCACATAAATCGGAATGGATTAGTTCTAGCGTTGTTGTCGATCTACTTTCAGAAGTTTTAAATGGATTTCTAGACTGCTTACCTTCACAACATGCAATGCATTTAATTTCTTTTTTGTTGTCGAAATCAATGCCCGTTGCCATTCCATTTCTTAGTTTTAATAAGTCGGTGGAATTAATGTGGCCTAATCTAGAGTGCCACAATTCAAAATTATCCGATCGGACCATGAAACCCTTTATGCGATTTTCACAATCGAGTTTGTAAACATTATCCACTAATTTCGCTTTCGCTATAACCATACCATTTCTATCATATATTTGGCATCCTGAATCGTCAAATACAACCTTATTACCATTTTAAACTGTTTGACTAACAGACAACAAATTTGCAGTCAAACCCGGAACTTGCAAGACATTATTAATTTTTACGAACTTATTATTGATTTTCAGTTGCGTATCTCCTATACCGGCAACTGCGATTTTCTGATCGTTGGCCACCGTTATTTCCATTTGCGTTGCTGACCTAAAATTTCTTAATTCACCCGAGTTCGTCATGTGAGCTGATGCCCCTGAATCCACATACCAGTTGTTTTCTTCATGACCCGCTCTAAAGCAACTTACCTTCGAGAATAATGAAGTCTTTTTTGAACAATTTCGTGATTCACTATCAGATCCTGATTTCTTCTTTTCGTCGCAGTTTCTTGCTATATGGCCATAGTTATCGCACTTAAAACATCGCGGCCCTCGATTTCGGAACGGTTTCATTTGATTATGAAATTTCTTTTCTTTGCTTTTGTTGTATAAAGCAACATCTGTCGACTTTTGGACCTTGACCTCTTGCAACAACTTTGTTTTAACAAAGTCGGCTGTTAACGCAACACCGGAGCTTTCGACTGCCATTATCATTGGTTTGTATTCTTCAGTCAATCCTGCTAATAAAAAAACTGCCAACCATTCATCGTCTATTTGAAATTTTATGTTGGTTAACTTCTGCGCGGTACCCATTATTATGTTCACATAATCTTCGATGGTATCACAATTTTCCAATTTGGTCCCGATTAATGTCCTCATTAAATTGACCTTACGTGATAAGCCAGAATCGTAAAATGCTGCTTGCAATTTTTCCCATACATCTTATGCGGAGGTTGAATTTTCAATATGGACATAATTGATCGGATCAACCATTAAGATAATTTTCGATCTTGCTTGCACTTCACGTCGTAATTTAGCAGCCGTATCTGTTGTTGTATCGTTACCTTCCACACAACTCCATAAGCCATCGAGCTCGAGATAGGTTTTCATCGCAAACCGCCATGTGCTGAAATTTTCGCGACCCTTCAGTTTTTCGAACATTGGTAATCCATTACTTGCTGCCATCGTTCACACAAACTCGGTTTTGAAATACTTCTCAATACGGAACCTATAATTTTATTTCACGATGCTGGGCCCATAGCCTGTTGCGCATGAATTAAATATATAGGTGTTTATTGATAAATAAAAACGGTTTACACTGTCTTCCTCGATCGTCTCTTCTTCTGTACTTTTATATCATATGCCATCAATTATATAGTAATTAGTTAACCATATTGCAATGTACCACTACCACGTCAATAGAAATGATCACGTTAATGATTCAAGGTTTTATTTATTAATAAAGGTAGCACGAGACTTATTTGTTCAAACGTAAGAGTTTCATCTGATATCAAAAATTTGTTTTAAAGTCATAAATGTACATGAAGAAAAGGGATCACGGAACGAAATAACAAAATAAATTCTAATGCAACGTTTTAATTCTGTTAACCAAAATGTTTGTTAAAATTATAAATTAATTTAATTAGTAATAAGAAATGTAATTTGAAATCAAAAATAATTGTTCTAAGTTAATTTGTGAAAATGTGTTAAACGAAAAACTTATATAAAAATTAAAAGTAATTTTACATCTATCGAAGTGCGTCGTAATTCAATGTACCACAAATGAAAAAAACATTTTCTTCAAAATTTTACTGGAAGATCACAGGAGGTGCAAATACTTCAAATTAATCTGAAACATAAAAATTTTATTAAAAATTTTATAAGTCACATTGGGCTTAAGCCGAACCTGTATATTATAAACTTCAAATATTGATTTAATTTTCGATCAATGGAAAATCACATTTGCCTTGGAAAAACACAAGTAACGATGGTAAAACAATGGATAGAGAAAGTTGTTGATTTAGATTCGATAAATGGCGTGGTGAAATTTTAAGCGTGCTACAAGAAAATAATTTATCAGTAAAAAGTGCGATTAAAACCGAATAAAAGATATAAAATTTAAAAAGTAAGTTTAACTTACGTGAGTTACCAGTGTTTTTGGATCAAAATATTGAAAGATTGAAGATTTTTTCACAAATAACTACAAACGAATTTACACGTGTTGAAAAAGGCATCCACTCGTATTCATGCAACTGTGCACCATCGATACAAGTTTGATACTGGGTTTCATGGTCATCTATCCTGACAACCACAAAAGAACCAGATTTTAAAGGTAAAGTGGAACAATTTTCATTTTAACAAAATTTAGTGCGGACTTATAAAAATTTTTGCTACCGCGTAACTTCGATTTAACATTTATAGTTTTGGGGTAATTTTAAGGAATTTGTTTAATTTATGTTAACGATTTATTTGAAACTAAATACATTTTGTACAATAAAATTTATCATTACATTATCAAACGGAGCGTAATTTTGTAATCATTCCGAGAACCATAATATTTCATTTCAGAATTAAGATTTGGTTAAGGAAGGAACCCAACGTGAGAAAAGGTAGGTCTGTGCTCACCGAAATTGCTAAGCCGAGGGATAAATTTCTTTTAATTGCATTCAACAATAAAATTTTGCATACATTTCTGTTGACGGGGTACATTTACGTACACTCGCATAAACATCAATATAAAAACGTGTAACCCTAGTAAAGCCCTATTAGCGAGGGACATCAGAGCAATATGATTACCAATCTAACCGGATTATCCTTTAATCATTATGTTCCTAATTCCAACATTAATCCTATATATTAAATATCAAATCAGCAAAAATAACTATAAATCATGTGACCTTAAACGCAACGCCATTGGTTTGACGTCACAAGGCATAACCCCGATAAGCGCGGTAATAATTAGCGAAACCTTGATCAATCAACACTTATCAAATTCTAGTGAAGCTGCAAGATTTCGACAGATTCCGTAGAGGATTTGTTTGGCGGGTTAGATCAGTTTAGCCAGCACGATTGTGGCAACTATGGACCAGACGATTAGAATTTTGGCATGCGGACACAAACACTTTTTTCCGTACAATATAGAGCCAAAGGACTTCAAATGCCCAACTCCTGTCCAAGTAATCTTACCATGTGGTCATGAAAGTACCAAGAAACCGTGTCATATTAACGTAAACGAGTGGACGTGTGCTTTTCCATGTGATGTACGAGTTGAACCTTGCGGACATTCGTGCACCCGGTCGTGTCACTTTAACGATGATCCGGACCATATACAAGTAAGACGATCGGTCAACTATTTCAATTTCTGAAGATTTCTTTTCAGTATAAATGCCCTCAGCCATGCCGACGTGCACCTTCGAGTTGCTCAACCGGAACCCACAAATGCTCAAAGTTATGTCACGAGAAATGTTCTCCTTGCGAAGTTACTGTGGAAAAAAAACTTTCAGATTGTAAGCACAAGCTTGATGTAGGTTGCAGTGCAAGCATCGACGGAACTGTATGCAACCAACCTTGCGAAAAGAAGATAACCTCGTGTGGCCATGATTGCAAACTCATGTGCTACGAACCTTGCGGAAGCTGCGTTCAAACAGTAAGATTTTTGTTTCTACTTTTCAAAAATTCAGTTTTAAACGCATTCGTACGGATTAATTTGTTTCTTGTAGGTCATGAAGACGATTCCATCATGCGGCCATGAAGTGGAAACAAAATGCACTGAACTTGTCGACATAAAAAATTGTCACGGTAGTTGCCCAAAACTACTTCCATGTGGACATCTATGTAAGGAAAAATGCAACGAAGTTTGCACTAAACAGTGTCGCGAATTAGTGGAACATACGAAACCTGCGTTTTGTGGCCACAAATTTAAAATTGAGTGCCATTTGCAAGCTCAGGAATTGCCGAACTACAGCAACATTTTGCTTCAATTCTGCGAAGAGCCCTGCACCGCGATGTTGGATTGCAAGCATAAGTGCTCGGGTACTTGCGGCGAGTGTGCTCAATGGCGAATTCATGCACCCTGTATGAAGAAGTGTGGAATTCCTTTACTATGCGGCAACAAATGTACATTTCCTTGTCATGAAGTGTGCCCACCGTGTCAATTGAAATGCAGTTGGAAGTGCTGCCACAGTAAATGTTCCAAGACGTGCGGTGAAGTGTGCACGAAGTGTGAAGAAAGTTGCTCTAGGCAATGCAAGCATGTGCAGTGCACATCCAAATGTGGGTATAAGTGTAGCGCCCCCCCCTGCCAAGAACCTTGCGGAAAGATGTTACCTTGTTCGCATCCGTGCGTGGGTTTCTGTGGCGATCCTTGCCCTCCTTTATGCAGAATTTGTAACAAAGAAGAAGTCACGAAATTGTTCTTGGGGTACGAAGATGCAATCGACGCACGATTTGTTTTACTGGACGAATGCAAGCACGTGTTTGACAATCATGGTATGGAGATTTTTTTGGAGCAATTTAAAGACAGTGAAAACAATTACAGAGCATGTCCGAAGTGTGGAACGCCATTAACGTACACGCAGCGCTACGGCGAATACATGAGACGTGCCTTATTAAGAGGGACAATGGTAAAAAAGCGTATTAGTGGCATGTCTCGCGATATACAAGCAAAACGTCAGGAATTGCAAGAAAAATTAGTTACAATGAAAGTACTTCGGCAAGACAGAGGTAAGTTCTGTAAAAATAATTGGCTTTGTCTTAATTAGTTTCTAAATTTCAGTGCTCTCCACCTCTGAAAGCTTTGAGAAATTTATAAATGAGTGCGATGCTCTTCTCCTAACAGTTAATGAAAATAAACGACAGAGGTTTGATTTGATGATTGGCAAAACTTTGGAAGCAAAATTAACCATTGTGCAAAATATTGCTAACAGTTTTGTAACCCAAAAGTTAAATATCTCCAGAGGTACCACTCGCGGGTTATTACCTGCAAATGATGTTCTTTCTGAAGTGACAGATTACGTGGAATATTTGTTTAAAAGATTGACGAGACATATTGAACGAATTACAAATCAAGAAATTGATGATTTTAAAAGGGAACAGGAAAGGTTGCATCGAATCGCTCAGTTTGTAAATATTGCGGAGATCTCTCCTCTTTACGGCCACAAAGAAATGAGAGGAATGATTTATATGCCGATAATTTACACTGAAAATTATGATAAAATGATCAAGGACAGATTGAATGTCCTTGAAAAAATACATGTTGCTGCATATTTAACTGATCAAGCACAACTTGAAATTGGGGGCGAAATGCAAGAGCAACAGTCTAAACTTCCCAACATCCAAATTCAAGAAGATGGAGATTGTGACGACTCGAATCAGGTTAGTAAATAACAAATGTGAAGTACCTATAAGTGGTTGTAATTGAATTCTTTGCGGGTAGACCTCTTACAGAAATTTTTTAAAATTTCAAATAATTTCTACCTTCAAACAGTGGCAACACCAAAAATATTGATTGTTTCCTATAAATGACTGTACTTTCTTGAAGGATGTGCATGAAAAGGTTAAAAGCTATGACCTATCAGAAATATCTCTTTAGGGCCATTCCATCTCAAATCGAATCATGAATTTACTTGACCCATGCCTAATTTGACAAAATTTGGTACACACCATCGTAGTAAGAAATAAAAAACACAAATTTAAGGATTTGTCCTAAAAGGCATTGGGTTCTTTGTTTTGGTCTTTCAAAAAGTCAAAAAGTTGGTGTGTAGACTTGTAGAAAAACGACTGTAACTTCATCCACAGTGGTCTAAATTTAAAAATAAAAAATGTTCTGTAAATGTAAACGACCATTCTATTCAATTATTCAACCATATTTTATATTTTCAACCCCTAACTGGATTAATTTTTTAATATTAACCCTATTTCAACCCCTATTTCTAAAGGGGTCTTTTTTTTTGTTAATTTTTTTAGGGTTTTTTCTACCAATGTGCTGAGCATGCGCACCAAATTCTATCATGGGATGAGCATGGGTTTGGTTACTAAAAATTAATTAAGTATAGGTAGAAACGAACAAAATTCAGATTTTTGCCGATTTTCAAGTTTCCTTGAACTTTATGACAAAATAGTTTAATACAAAATTAAAGCTAATTAAATTCTGTACAAAAAAATATTTATACATATTTTTCGTCAGATTCGTATTCACATAGAAATAACAGCTCAAAGTATAGCTAAGTTGCGCGACCACCATTAAATTTATTTAAGAAGGTCGGAATCGATTTTCAGTTAATTGTATAGATTTTCATCATAAATATTTATTATCTCAATATAAGTTTACCACACCATCCCTAATTTTGATAAAAAGTTTAGCATAATAAAGGGTCATTCACATCCACGTAACGTACGTTCCGGACATAGAATACGTAACGTAAGGAAAGTTGAAATGCATTGTTTCAAATGGCACCATTCACATTCGAAAAAACATGGGAGACGTAACGTAACGTAACAAAAAGTTCGTTCAACTTCAACTTGTACGTTATGTTTTTTATGTTTGACCAATGGAGATGCTTACATTTTATTAGGCAACACCCCTTTTACTGTATTTTCAATTTTAAGGTTAAGTCACAAAAATGAATGCTGTCAAACTGTCAACCGATAGCCAATGCAAATACAGGTGCCCGTGCTTTTCGTTTCTATGGAAACATATTATAAACATAGTAAACTAAGTGGATGTGAATGGCAAATAAATTACTACGTTTTCTACGTTACGTATTCTATGTCCGGAACGTACGTTACGTGGATGTGAATGACCCTTTAGACAATGTAGTTAAACCAAAAATATATTATTTGATTTTTTTGTAAACTTAATTCCTTTCCATGTTAAGGCCAGGTAAATGTGATACTTTTCAGTTTACACCCTCGAACATCAGGGTGTGTATCTTTGGAACTAATGAACATAGAGGGCTGATTTTTTTTTTAATAAACTTATAAGTTTAGATTGCCGGAACAATTTTTTTTTTAATTGTGACTTTTGCACCCCCTCCCAGAGGGGTCCCTTTTCCCCCTAAAAATTAAAATATATAATTTAGCCTAAAGCTGGATTTATAGTTTGACGTACTGTAAACGTAGACGCACTGGATACGTAAGAAACGGACTGTAAGATATTTTCAAATTTATAAATCGACGGAACGGAATTTTCGCGCATGCGTAGAGGTGATAATAAAATATAAAGTGAGTGACATTCAACGATTCAACATAACCTACAAATTATACAAATCGTGAACAGCATTAATTGTGTTGCTTTGAAGTTTGAACTTTTAATATATTCATCTATTGTTTGAATCGTTTGAATTACAATGGATTATGAAATACACGAAGGTATGCTTCTTGGTGCCGTTGGACTGCTGTTGTGTGCAGTAGCATTGAAAAAGTGTCGACAAACTCGAAGATCAATAATTAGGCGACCAAGACGCTATAAAACAAGACCCATAAACCGTAACAGAAGAGTAGAGAATGCCTACAATTATTTTACACATATTATATTAAACACACAGAATTCTTTCTTTTGATCACTTTAAAGTTGTCGGCGTACATGCGGAACTTTGGTTTGTTTGGTCCGGCTTTGGCTTCTCGACAATGGTGAAATGAACACGAGTCGGCCTTTGGCCTCCCAATTACTTGTCACAATACGGGTCGGCCTTCTTCGGCCTCCCGCTTGCTTGCCTTTTAGGAGCACGGGTCGGCCTGTGGCCTCCATATTTTTGCTCCATCAAAATTTCATTAGCACGGACCAATTGATTTTACCGAAATTATGTGAGACGTCAAAATGTAATTTTAATGAATTTTTAAAATTTGCCGTTTTTTAATTTGTATATCACGATTACTCGAAACCGGTCTATTTTTCGAGAAAAAATGTATCTGCAAATTTTGTCGGGCATACTGTCGGCTCGACGACGGCGTATTTTTTTTCACGATCCGTTAGACGCCGCCCGGCGTAGCGCAAAAAACGGCTAAAAAAATATAATTAAAATCGCCGGCTCGCTTAGCGGTCGTAAATAATCTACGACCTACGTATTTTTTTGCAGAAATGCAAATCTAAATTCGAGCGGATCCAAATGAGATCAGAAAATCGAAACTTTAATCTGAAAATAAGCGAGCCAGGCGCAATAACGATTACATTTTTGCCCCGTACCCCCTCAAACGGAAACGGGACAAAAATTCGAAAATTTGTACCTACCGATTGTCCGTTTTCGCTGCCCCCACCCCTCTCGAAAATTTGAGTTCCATCGGACTAAAACCCCGGAAGAAGATACATAAATACGAAAATCCGTGCGGAGCCGTTTTGCCGAGTACTCGGAAAAAATTTCGAAAAATAAAATTGTTGCGCTCCCTCGACCGCCGCACTATGGGAACTTTTGACAAAAAGCCGGTCAAAACCTATAAAAGATTTTTACGTTAAACTACAATTTCTATATAGGGATTTGTAGAGAGATTAAGGGTCCATTTAATGGTGAAAACTGCAAGTTTTAAATTTAAACACGAGCGGGTGTACAGCAGTTCAAAGTTGGTCTTAAAGGGGTCATCCCAATGAGCATGTCTGACATCGGGATCCCAATTTTTTTGGTGATTCTATGAGCTAAAACAATTATCACTTTCTCGGCATTTAGTCCATTGCCTTATAGTTTTTGAGTTATCAATTTTTGAAAATTGCCAAGTGCTTTACATGCTTATACAATTGACTAGTAATACAAGAAAGTGTTGTGGAGTAGTTGGTTAAGTACAGAGGCTACAAATCTTTTCTATGTGTTTATATATTCGTATATCCGCAGTTCGATCCTCACACGCTCCAAATTTTTTTTACAATTATGTAATTTATTATCGGAATTAATTATATATTTCAGAATTTTACAGTGTGTCTTTAATTGTGACGATTTTTTGGCTTTCACCTCGTCACATATCAACCTTAACAAATTATTTCTTGTTCGACCACTGCCATTTATATTTGAAATAATTTAGATGGGAGTGGAGACACTTCCTCTTTCCTTTTTGGGGAGTTCGAATTCTTGCCGCAGGACATGGCGCTGAGAAATCACTTTTGGTTTGGAAACCGATGTGAGTGGTCGTAGTTGTCGCGCGTGCTAGGAGTGCATAGTTAATTGCCGTGTACGTTAATGTTTGAATATCAATTTGAGTGCTGAAGGTTCACCGGTTGCGTTGAGGGTGGATTAAGCCTGTTTACTGCCATTTACAGAAGTGGGTGCTATTTTTTCCGTAATCTTCCTCGTGGCCGGTGTCCATCTTTTGTCGTTTGCTGGCTGATAGCAGCTCGGTGCGCGCGCAGCGTTAGACGCCCTCTCTGGGATTTTAATTGAAGTTTTCGATACCGACACTTCGAGGGTCATTGACCGCACGTACTCTCACCAAACTTTAATCAAATAAACCAGATCAAGAGTCATATTCGTTGTCGAGTCCGTTCGTCTTTGTTCCTGTCTAAATTTTTGTCGCTGTCCAACTTCGGTAGAATTTTCCGCCGGCGAGAAACCATCGGGTGCGTTGTCCAGTTAACTGGAGTATATTGGAAACACTCGTTGGAGTTTTACCAGTCCAGTCAAGTGAATCCGACGCCAGTTCGAGGGTCGCTGAGACGCCGTCAATAGAAAGGTGTGCCGTCGTACTTCTCGGGGAGGCCGTGTGAAGGAAGTCAAGGGTCTAGTTCGTAGGCAATCCGCCTGGAAGGTGCAGTTGCTGTCTCCACCAATTGTTGTAAGCTCATCAGACGTCTAGGTGAGATAAACTTTGTATTCTTTTTGGGTGGGATTGCCGATTATTTACATACGAATTTTGTAGTAACGTAAACGTTGGTGTGCATTGTTACGCACCCAGTTTTTTATTTTATCCGTTCACGGGGTGTCCTCGTGGAGTAGACGGATTCACGCCTAAAATCAATCTTGGCTGGCTTCCATCAGGAGTCGATAGTAGTTGTTCACGACACCATATTGTTGTCTCCTGTCAGTATCTTGTTTGTACAATACTTGTTTGTTATATTAAATATCAGTATTAAAGTACCGCATATTATTTCCTCGAGAGAGGAGTCATCCGTTTTAACCTTACAGGATAAGCTCGTGACCTGGACTTGCGGCCCTCGCATACCGACGAGTACATCTAGTAGCTGGCTTAAAGAACATCTAGGGTACCCACGTTTGAAAAAGTGAGGAATCCTTTCTTCACGTGGAGGAATCTTTTGCTTTTCGTTATGCACCCTCTCATTAGGGGTGCGGATCAGCGGAAAATTCTAACATAATTTATTATATTTCCAATGATTACATTTCGCACAACAAATGAAAAAATTGAATAAGGAAGAATAATACACATAAGAACAGCAGTACTTGACAAATTTTATTTATATATTTAAAAATTTTCGTTACATTTACCGGGATGATATTCATCGTAAAAACATTTGAAGCAAATAAATCGGCGACAATTGGCGCAATGGATGAAAGCTATTTCTCCACATGTACATTTATGCGTTCTTAATTCTGCTGGAAAACATACCTGATTAACGTTTTGGAAAATTTTTCGTGTTGGTATTAATTTTGACGCAAACCACGCATACTCGTTCATGTCGTTAAACACTTTCGAACAGAGTTGCGAGTGAATTAGCGAATGAATTTTTATACAATCTTCGCGCGAAGAGAGCTACCTGTTACTTTGCAAAACTTCAACAGAATTTTGCATTTTTTTTATAAAATTCTTCACCTGTCGAAAAAAGTAACGAAAATTTTTAAATAAATAAATAAAATTTGTCAAGTACTGCTGATCTTATGTGTATTATTCTTCCTTATTCCATTTTTTCATTTGTTGTACGAAATATAATCATTGAAAATATAATAAATTAAAGACACACTGTAAAATTCTGAAATATATAATTAATTCCGATAATAAATTACATAATTGTAAAAAAAAAATTTGGAGCGTGTGAGGATCGAACTGCGGATATACGAATATATAAACACATAGAAAAGATTTGTAGCCTCTGTACTTAACCAACTACTCCACAACCCTTTCTTGTATTACTAGTCAATTGTATAAGCATGTAAAGCACTTGGCAATTTTCAAAAATTGATAACTCAAAAACTATAAGGCAATGGACTAAATAGAATCACCAAAAAAATTGGGATCCCGATGTCAGACATGCTCACTTGGATGACCCCTTAGTTTCAAACGTACTTGTACAGCATTGTAAGTGAGAAAATTCGTCTGTGTTGTGAAGTGAATAACTTTTTAAATAAGTGTCGCATTTTAATTCTGAAGGTTTGAAAATAATTCTGGAGATATGTAGAATATTTTACTATTTTTTAAAAATCAAATTTTAATGTCCAACTTGTTGAAAAACTGTGTTATTCGGACCTCCGCCGGTAACGATAGATTTTAAGGGACGGTTATTTTCAACTAACTAAAAAGTTAGTTTCCGTTCAATACCCAAGCGATTTCTTTTTATGATGTTTTAAAAGCTTGTACTTTTTTCTAATGAAATTTAAAAAAAAAGTTGCGCATATTTGCGTATGCAATTGTAGCATTTTTTAAATGAAGGCGCGGCAGTGCTCGTGGAACGTAATATGTACTACATAAAGACTGGAACAGAAAACGTGTCACTTTATATCTTATAATAAACGAAAACGAATTTATTTTTTCATGAAGTAATATTTTTATTGACAATATATAATACTATTTTACAGGTAATTTTCTTAAACTTAAATATTTCACGAACGGCCATAAAAATTTCGAATCTTTCTTTTTATACCTAATAACCGCTTGTCAATGAAACGTACTGTAAAGTAGATTTTCAACAGCATCCACTCGGATGATGATATGGAGTTGTAATTACGTTTTTATATAATTTTAACCTTTTTTTTTATAAATATAAAATTAGGGAATTTTTATAATTAATGCGTTATAATCAACCCTCTAGAAACCTCCGGGGTGCCGATTTTGGTTCAAATCACACAACTTTTTGACATTAATTCCGCCAAATTGGGTAAGCCATTTTGGTTATAGTATTTTTGATTCATGATTAGCGACTCGAAAAAATCCTGGCTACCACTAATTGTAGTTTAAATCGTTAAAATAATTTTTTTTTAAATATAAATCCGCCATATTGGATCCGCCATTTTATTTATGGAATTCATAATCAGCGCCCTCAAACCCCATTGAATACCAATTTTAGATAAAATCCGACATCTTTTTGACATATTGGTCGGCCATATTAGGTCCGCCATTTTGTTTTTAGAATTTTTAACTTGGAATTCATAATCAGCGACCTCGAAACCCTTTGAATACCAATTTTAGATAAAATCGAACATCTTTTTGACATATTGGTCGGCCATATTGGGTCCGCCATTTTGTTTATAATATTTTTAAATTTAGATTCGTAATCAGCGACCTCAAAAACCCTAGCATACCAATTCTGGAGGTTTTGGCCAGCTTTTCGTCAAAAGTTCCCACAGTGCGCCGCCCGGAGCTGCCTGCAAAATTTCAACTCTCCAAAATGAATTCTCAAATTTTGGGACCACTTTGAACCGCCATTTCACCCCCTCCCTCATGTACCATCTAAAAACTGATAATTTTCCCGTTCAATCCTCGTAAAACTACACGGGTAAGTCGGCGAGTGAGTGTCACGGTCAGCTTTATGTTTTTAGACGAATTAATTAAGTTTACAAAAAAATCAAATAACGTATTTTTGGTTCAACTGCATTGTCATATTATGATAAACTTTTTATCAAAATTAGGGATGGTGTGATCAACTTATATTCGGATAATAAATATTTATGTTGAAATCTATACAATTAATTGAAAATCGATTCCGACCTTTTTAAATAAATATAGCGGTGGTCGCGCAACTTAGCTATACTTTGAGCTGTTATTTCTATGTGAATATGAATCTGACGAAAAATTTGTGTAAATATTTTTTTGTAGAGAATATAATCAGCTTTAATTTTATATTAAACTATTTTGTCATAGTTCAAAGAAACTTGAGAAATCGGCGAGAAACTGATTTTTGTCCGTTTCTGCCTATACTTAATTAATTTTTCCTACGCCCGATAGTGAAAGTAGGATTTTCAAGCTGTCAGTTGATGGTTGAAAGTTGGCATTTGCAAATGCCAACTTTCAACCATCAACTGACAGCTTAAAACAAATGGAACGTAAAATTTCCTTAGAAACGATGTAGCAAGCAAAGATATAAGAGCTGTAAAGATAAGAAATGCCATACAAAAAAATGTGCATCATTTTTCTCCCCGAAAAGGGTATCGCCATCTAGCGTCGTAGTACAGAAGGTTAAAAATTAATGTTTTGATTGGTTACAAGTCAACTTTGTCTGTTTTCCTAACCAATCAGGACACTTATTGTTTACTTTTGGTACTAGGACGCTAGATGGCGATACCCTTTTCGGGGAGAAAAATGATGCACATTTTTTTGTATGGCATTTCTTATCTTTACAGCTCTTATATCTTTGGTAGCAAGGCTAATATGATAGAAATAAAAATAATTCACTACAGAGATTGAATGTAAATCTTTATCTAGGTTTTGATCATTTTTGAAGCGGGCGGAGGAAAAATAGTATGCATGCTTCAAGCGTAAAGTGACTTTTGTGCTCGGAGGGGATTACATCGCTCGCCTACGGCTCGCGCTGTAAATTTCGCCTCCGAGTACAAAAGATTCACTTTCCGCTTTTAATATGCAATATACTATTTAATAACACAACCCATGATAAACTTTGGTACGCATGCTCAGCACATTTGTACCAAAAAACTGTAAAAAAATTAACCAAGAAAAAGACCCTTTTAGAAATAGGGACTGAAATTGGGTTAATATTAAAAACTTAATCCAGTTAGGGGTTGAAAATATAAATTGTGGTTGAATATTTGAATAGAATGTTCATTTACTTTTACAGAACATTTTTTATTTTTAAATTTAGACCACTGCACTGTGGATAACGTTACAGTCGTTTTTCTACAAGTCTACACACCAACTTTTTGACTTCTTGAAAGATCAAAACAAGGAAACGAATGCCTTTTTGGACAAATCCTTAAATTTGTGTTTTTTATTTCTTATTATGATGGTGTGTACCAAGTTTCGTTAAGTTTCGTCGGGGTCGAGTCAATTTTACCTGTTTTTTTTGTCGATTTTGAGATGGAATGACCCTTTAGTAATATCAGACGATCCAAAGAGGTTGCATAAAAGTTTTCGGGTCGGGCGTAGTGGTAAGGATGTGAAATTCAATTTTTTTTTTCTGAAATTAAACTACAGGAGACCTATTTTATATTTATTTTATTTATTTTCAGTTTATTTGCTTTAAAAGTGTACAAAAAAATCATTTTAGTTCATCAAATACCTACATTGAATTCCCTGTACCAACGGCACTTTAAATCGCTTCTACTGAACAATTTATATTTCCGGGCATATTTACAAATTTTATAACACGTATTTACTCAGATACCGTCAATTTTACTAGAAACCATATGGAAATAAAAGTTTTGCGCTGTGAATTTATCTTTGCAATGGAGTATCTCAAACCGCGATTGGATAAATAGTTTCTGAGAAATTGGCAATAAACCAAGACAGCGCTCACCGATGACCGTTCCGTTTGAGTCTTTCTGCCAAAATATCTACTTTTGAATGACTATTTATGTTATTATCCACCAAATCCGTGAAAATACGCGAATTGTATTAATAATAAATTAATTTTGTTTATTATTGTCACGATTAATTTCGTGACGGGATCTTTTATGCATTTTGGATTAAAACGAGCTCGAAACTTTAACATATTTATTTAAATAACTAGCAACACGTATATAAATAATTCTTAAATCTAATACTTTAAATTAATTCTTACATAATAAATGGGGGTGAAGTATTCTTAAGGACATCATTATCAATTGGGGATGAAGCCCTCTGATCAGAGCCATGGCAGTATCGCTTGGTGGCCCTCGATGTTCACCTTTACCTGACTGCCTGACCTCCGTTCAATTACCCCCCAAGAAAACTTGGAAACTTTTCCATCACATCTATATTCTCACTATGTAATCATTTCCGGTGTATTGCCTTTTATTCGTAATGTTAATTTTGCTATAATTACTAAGCCGAGTCGCGTATTGATATTTTTATTTTATTCTTATTTTATTATAAATGTGACATTATTAGTCCACGTAAATTAGATTAAACCTAATACTGTAAACCCCACTTGTAAACCCTCTCTCCCACGAACTATAGCATTGCATTAAACTCTGTTAAATTAATAATTTCTATAGGTATAAAATTCTACCATTCGGCGCTGCAAGCATCACAACAAGCGTGACGTCACGATGATGTGAAAACCTAACCTCGCTTTTATAATATAATAACGTGGTTATATGCGTGCTTAAATACCGAAAGTTATTTTAACAGTATATTTTTGTTGTGTTTAAAAATAACGTGGTTTATCACGTGTGAATATTGAACAGTTATTAACCTTGTATTTTAAATAGTTTAGTTGGATAAGCGGTTTTATGATGTCAATGAACTCGCAGTTTCTTTTGCTCAAAGAAATCTACAGGTTTCTAAATTGTGATGTTTTTTCGCGCTGCAGCTGTGAAGGCGAAAATGTGTTGAAGGCAAGACACATAATTGCGGATCTTTCTGACACACCTCACGAAATTCAGGGCACGTTTCGTATCGATAAACCGGACCTTCAGATTTCTGAAATGAAATGTAGTTGCACAGCTGGCCAATCACAAAGATGCAAACATATTGCAGCATTTTTGCTTTTATGTACAAGGTAAGATAGTGTAGTGCATGCATTTATACTATTTGATGTAATTATAAAAAAAATTTTAAAAAAAATAATTTCAGGAGCAGCATTTTTGAGTTCGAAGAATTTTCATGCACCGACGTTAAATGCTACTGGAAATCTGCGAAAGAGGCAGCTTTGGAGCAGTACAATGCTGAACCCACTGAACGATGGTCATGTGTTCATAGAAAACGAGGACGAAATGATAGTAGCCTTCCCTCCTCTGTTAGTGACCATTTTCCAGAATTAATTAAGAAGAGAAATCTCGGTTTTTCTGTTGCGCAAAGGTACATTTTTTAAAAATTTATAATAGCATTATTTATTTAATTTTGGTTTTCTTAATTATTTTAGTGATCAACGTATAAAAATCGCATCTAGAGAAGTCGCAACACCTGGTGCCAGCGTTGCCAGTCAAGTGCCACAAGAATTGCTAGAAATAGCCAATAATGCATTCATTTCAGCATTTATGATTTCGCTAGACATCGATGTTTCGAAATTTAATTTAAAAACTTGTTGCCAGAATTTTTTAGGCAATTTAGTAAACACAAATGTTATTTCCATTGCCATAAAAACAAAGGAGCAGATCGAACGTTGGAGATGTGAGAGACGGTATCGATTAACAAGTAAAATTTGAAATTTTGTTAGTTTTTTTTTATTTGTTAATTTTGGAAGTTGCGCTAATTTTGTAACATGTGCATGTGATATACATAATTGTGAATAATTTCATCTTCCTGTAATTTAGGATCACGGTGTTATGCTATTTTCACATATTCAAAGGACAACTGGGAGCAAAAGACGCGCAATTACTTTTGGCCGAAACCATTTACAAATAAATATGTAAGACATGGGATAGAACATGAAAACGAAGCATTAATTTCCTATAAGACGAAGAATGGCTATAACACATATGAACCAGGATTAATAGTTTGCCAGAAATATCCTTGCTTAGCATACACTCCTGATGCTATAGTTCTGGATGGAGATGGAAAACCAAAAAAGTTGGTAGAAATCAAGTGCCCCTATATAGGTAATTGCTTTGCTTCTGCGCTGAAATGATTTGCATTTTGAACAGTATCTAAAAGAAATTTTTTTTAGGAATCTCAGACCCAGCTGTAACATTTGGCAATTCATGTAAATTTTTAAAGTTGACTCCAACTGGATTGATTTTGAAACAGAAGCATCAGTACTACGAACAAGTTCAGCTTGGTATGGCTATCCTAAATTTAAAGGAAACCGATTTCAAAGTGTATTCGACTTCTTCCCAATCATTTATAAACATCGTTGTACCTTTTGATGAAGTTTTTGCAAGGCAGATGATAAGGAAAATCACAGATAATTATTTTTATAAGATGATCCACGCCGTATGTGAAAGAGAAAATACAGAAACATAACTGAATACAAAGGTACCGTTTTATTAAATATTTATTATACGTTGTGTAAGTACTTATATATGAGTCGTCAGGCCCGTAGCCAGGGGGGGGCACCTGGGGGCACGTGCCCCCCCGAAATGTTCAAAAGAAATAAAAAATTCTTTTGGAAATTAAAAAATTTAAATTTCGAAAATGAAATAGCTGTATTTTAAAGTGGGAAAAAGTTTTTTCCAAGTTTATTTGCCGTAATTCATTGTTATTTACCTTGTCGGCTTATAGGTCAACCCTGCTTATCCCTTTTTTACCTGAAAGCCATGGAATTAATTTAATATAAAAACCATATAATGGTAAACAAAATTGCTGTTAAGAATAAAATATAAACTCTATTCATGCCTGACCAGTGCAGGATTGACGTATAAGCTACACAAACTATAGCTTAGGGCCGGCCCCCACTTTCTTGGGGGCCCCCAAAAAAATTTTTCCGAGTGAGCAATTGTCATATCAAAGATATAAGAGCTGTAAAGATAAGAAATGCAACGCAAAAAAAATATTCATCATTTTTCTCCCCGAAAAGGGTATCGCCATCTAGCGTCCTAGTACCAAAAGTAAACAATAAGTGTCCTGATTGGTTAGGAAAACAGACAAAGTTGACTTGTAACCAATCAAAACATTAATTTTTAACCTTCTGTACTACGACGCTAGATGGCGATACCCTTTTCGGGGAGAAAAATGATGCACATTTTTTTTGTATGGCATTTCTTATCTTTACAGCTATTATATCTTTGGTCATATATACTTAAATATATTTATAAAGGGCCCGGTATCTCAAATAGCTTAGGGCCTTATCAAGTCTAAATCCGGCGCTGGGCCTGACTCTGTTTAAAATTTATTTTTGGAATTTTCCACATTTTTTGTAATTATTTGGTTGGTATTTGTAACATTATAATATATATAAGTTAGCGCTATTACAACTTTTAGTTAAGTTTGACCGATTGACTTTTCAGCGACAAAATTATAACAAAAGGAAAAAATTTAACAAGGTGTGTGTGCGAAATGAGTGGAAAAAAGAGAGATGGTACTTTGTTATCTTTTTTTAGTAAAACCTCCAAAAGAATAAAATTAGATGACGACGTTAATACTAATAATGCAGTGCCTCTTGCAAGTGAGCACATCAGTGAAAATGAAGTGGAAGAAGTGATTGACAGTGGCCCTAGTTTTAGTGGAAATATTCTCAACCTTAATACACAGCGCGCAGATGTGAACGATTTTCCAAAGAATCCATTAGATGCATTGACAAAATGTTCTGAACAATTTTTTCCCAATGTCAGAATCTTATTAAAAATATTTGCAATATTACCAGTCACTACAGCAACTGCCGAGGGAAGTTTTTCTAGTTTAAAGCGAATAAAAACTTACTTAAGAAGTTCTACTGGTGAAGAAAGGCTAAACGGTCTAGCACTCATGAATATTCATAGGGATATAAATATTGATACTGATATTATAATAGATAATTTTGCGATGAAAAAAGAAAGGCGCTTAGAGTTTAAATTATAAAGTAGAGAGTGAATAAAGTCTTCATGTAATGTTTGTTTTAGATAAAAATAAATTTAATTTTTTTAAAATAAATTAAGATAAATAAAATATTGAAAAAATTTGTTTGTAATAATATAAATTCCCGGAAGGTGAACCCCCGAAAATTTTACTTTTAAAATTTTTTTTAAAAAGTAGTTTAATATATAAATAAATAAAACTTAAAAAAAATTGCAATAAAAGGGGGAACCCCCAAAAATTTACTTTTTACAAAAGACTTTTTACAAGTGCCCCCCCCCCCCGAAATGAAATCCTGGCTACGGGCCTGTGAGTCGTCTATTTTCAAAACCCACTATAACCGGATAGAACAACTTTACACGAAATGGAAAAAACTGCCAAATCTATAGTTTTTAATTATCGTATTTGATTTTTGGTAGTTTCTTAGATTATACTATAATAAAATGGAAAAACTAGCTAAAAAAAGAATTTCAGGCTCAAAATAGGTGTAGGAAATGATTAAAAATGTCACATAGTAGGTTTTGTTTGTAAATATAAGTTATAGTGGATTTTGAAACTTTCTATGTTCAAAAATGTCAAGCAAAATAATTTAAAAAATTTTTATTTTAAAAAATATTAAAGTGTTTTAGTACATAATACGTATTTCAAAGTTAAATTTAAATAGTTCATTGAATTTTAATTATCTATGAACGTAAATATTACATTAATTTGTTTTCATTTAGTATTTAAATTTGTAGATCATCGTCTTCTGGAATTTCACAATCATGTTCTTCTTCGCCCCTTTCCAGAATACTATTTGCATCGTTTTGTTCTCTAATATGAATAAAAAAGGCTAGTTCTTCTTTATAGTTTTGGTCCCAATTTGTACCGTAATGTATTTTTAATAAACGTTCAATACTTTTTATTTTCGTTTCTTGTATTTTAACTCCTATGGGAAGATGAACCAAGGAATTTGAAAGACTTACACCATTTTTTGTAATATACTTTGCCTCTCCGGTTTCACACCCATAGGATACTTCTCCTTGAACGGAGATGTTTTGCTTACATTTTCTTAAAAAAAATCTTTTTGTGGGATTAAATTTAAAATGCCATTTACTCAGAGGTTTTAAAATTGTATTTGCTTCAATTTTATAATCTCGAATTGAAATTCCATTTGAAGCTAATTTGTAAACCGTTGCAAATTTTTTTATAATTTCCACATACTGATTTTCAGACACTATTGTGTTATTCTTTCGTAGTTCTTTTACTATCAACGCGAATACCCTACCTGGCGGTATAAAATAGTGTCCTACAACCGGGAAAATTATTTCAACACTTTTTACTTGAACGGCTATCACGTGAATGTAACCATTTCATGAGCGTGCACAACACAATTTTATTTTTGTTTTGACCACCGCATCCATCCGCGATTAGTCGAACAGTTTCTATTCCGTCAAGATCGATATTTTGGAGTGTATGAAAATCTGCACTGGCAATTTCATTACTGCTTTTTGGTCGTTCATTTTCACTTCAACAATAAGAAATTACATTTTCTTTTGTTAATTTAGTTTTTGAATTACCAATTACTATTGTAAAAATTGAGTTCACTGCTGAAGTAAGCAGTTGAATCAGGTAATTTAGGCAGAGCCATATTTTTTTGACAATCAAATGATATGGTTAACAAATCGTCTCTTTTTTCTTGAATAATATTATAAAACGCTTCCACTTTTAGTTTATGAACTCTTTAATATGCAAGAATTAGTCATAATGGCGCGTTATCTTTCATTTGTCATTGGTTGTTTGATTATAGTGGACTTTGAAAATAAATTGAAAATATTTACAATTGTTTATATAATTTATTATTTGTGGTACTAATATTTTTTTTCTTTGTTTTTAGATATTCTCGATGATAGGGGCGGTGAGTTTAGTGGGTGAAGTCCCACACTACCAACTCAGATTAACTTCTACTTAGTAGTTCTCTGTAGTGCGAATATCTCCGAGGTGTCGAACCGGATATCCGTATTGTCGCAGGGAAGAGTTGAATACGTGAGTAAATATAAAAGACAGTAACCGTTGGTGGATGACGAACAGACTTCAAAGATAAACAGTACGTCCAAGAAAGCGGAAAACATACAACTATCGGTAAATGGAAAATAACAGCTACCCAAGGAAAAGATACGACAGCTGGCCGTCTGTTAGAGAATATATGAAGAGGGGAAGAGAGGAAAACCAGAATAAGGAGGAACTAGATAAGGAGGACAACGACAAAATTTCAATCTTTCAAAAAAGTAAAAAGACATTTAAGTCTCCAAACAAAGATAACCAGATCCCTAAACAACAACAAAAATCAAGCGAGAGCGGGATGGAGGAACTGAAGGAAATGTTAAACAACGTTACAGGAGTAGTTAATAATGGCTTCCGAGAAGTAAAAGAGAAACTTGAAAATATGGAAACACGCTGGAGAGAAGAGATACAAGGTATGAGAGAAGAAAATGCAAAACTAAGCAGGATGAAAAAATAACAACTCTGGAAAAACAAATGGAGAAGTATGAAAGAGAAAAGAAAATAACCAATGTTATTATAAAGAATATGCCACTGGCAGGAGACGTAACGAAAGAAAAAGTAGAGAGATTCCTAAACGAAGAAATACAAGCACAGGTTAAAGTAACGGACGCGTTCGAAATGTTATTTTCAGAATTCAGTATCACGATGCAGAAATGGCAATTATTTTCAAATTCAAAATATTTACAATTGTTTATATAATTTATTATTTATGGTACTAATATTTTTTTTCTTTGTTTTTAGATATTCTCGATGATAGGGGGGGTGAGTTTAGTGGGTGAAGTCCCACACTACCAACTCGGACCCAATTGGTGTCTCGTACGAGATTCTCACCTCCCTGCAGGAGCTAAAACAAAAAAAAAAAATTATACTCCCTACCATGGTGGCAATGTTGATCAATTATTCCAATTAATAAAACTTATTTATTTCTTATTTATATTTATTGTTAATAAAAACTTATTAAAAATAAAGAAAAAAACAATTAATTATAATTTACATGATTATTTCATAAATTTGCCATCTGCCAGAATTGGCGAAGATAAATTGACAATAGCACATGCAATAAGAAACAGTTCATCTGCTATTGGAAGTAGTGACAGTGGAAAAGCTGTATTAAAGATTTTGAATACTTTAATTCTTTGATTAGAGCGTTCAATGTGCACTCTCGCCTTTGCTACTTTTGCATT
The DNA here is from genome assembly GCA_932274525.1 of Podabrus alpinus. Taxonomy (NCBI): domain Eukaryota; kingdom Metazoa; phylum Arthropoda; class Insecta; order Coleoptera; family Cantharidae; genus Podabrus; species Podabrus alpinus. The sequence continues at coordinate 7,601,226 of OW026452.1, forward strand.
CAAAAGTGCTTCTTCAGCAGAAAATTGTTTTTTCTTTATTAAGAATGGAGGCTGGATAACATTAATTCCATAATTACGAGTAACCTCTTCGATCCTAAATCCCTTGTCCAACATTATATGGTCGACACACATATTTAATTTTGTTATAAGACCACTCTGCTCAAATATAGCCTTGTCAGATGCTCTACCCCCATAGCACTTACTAATAAAAGTTATAAGCCCACCAGGACTTACACCTGTCATAAATTTGATTGTATTGGTTCCTTTATAATGAGAATATGTTTTAATTCTGCAGCACAAACATTTTGGCTTCATTAATGGAATTTCGATGCAATCAATCACTACCCGAACTTTCTGAAAGTCTGAAAAGCAGTATGGCATATTGTGAAATATGTCTTCAAAGCTTGGCCAAGTTATTGCATTTTTTAATACATTATGTAGTAACATCACAATGTTATGGAATATAGTAATGCAAGTATTAGAGCTTACTGTATTAAACATTATAGAAATAATAGCATATGTTAATCCTGTCTTCATTTTCATAAATGTTAAAATAATGCGTTCTTTTAATGTTAACTTATGCACCCGTTTATCCATAGAACACATTTGGAATAATTCCACAATAGTGTCTAAAAGTTCTAAATTTTCTAGTCCAGTCATTGATGATAATTTCTTATTTGTGTTTATTAAACTAATAAACGGTGTAACAATATCACCACTTTTTACTTGCGTTGACCGATCACAGGTAAAAGAAAACTGAATATCAGCCGTTTCAAGAAGTCCTGCTGCAGCAACTTTTTCTTCAATTGTTGGCAATTCATCTAACGGCACATTTTCTTTGTTTGCCATTTCTTTTGAATTGCACTCGCTCAACAACAATAACGTTCTAGCAACATCCAACTCTTCTTCTTCGTTTGAAGTTGGCATACATACTGTGGAAGTAGATGCAACTGAAGTCGAAGCTTGTGCAACTGTATGTTTTACTGCGGATGTAGCTGATGTAAAAGCTCGTGCAGCTGCACGTTTACTACGTGAACTTGCCCGGTCATGTTCCAACTTTTTTTTTGCTTCTGATAATTCACAGCTTCTGCTAGGCAGATTTTGTGAAGGAACGGCATTTGGTAATAATCGTCGATGATGACCAACCCATTCTAAAAATCAGTAACAGTCGTAACTTCTCCTCTTTAAAACGTTAATTTCTTCCTTACCTGCATAATGATAATCTTCTGATGTGAAATGTAAAGAGCATACTTTCATATACTTGGTAACCTTTTTGCCAATTTTTAATTTTAAAATCCACGCTTTCCTCCTATCTATAACTTCAACATTGCCATAAGTAGGGTTGCGCATATAATCGATTAATCGACACCGTAATTCGAATAATCGATTATTTCATAATCGATTATGATAATTTATAATAATCGATTATAGAAATAATCGATTGTGAGAATAATCGATTGTGAAAATAATCGATTGTGGAAATAATCGATTATGAAAATAAACCTGCAATTACAAATTTTTGTATCGCAACATTATAAATAGGTATGCTTCCAGGTACTTGGTTGGAGGTTATGTGGTGCAATCTGAATAATTTGAACCCACGGTAATACGAATCTCCAGAATTCAAACTCAATAAAATGATCTACAAAATTTTCGAAATTAAATTAATGTATGTAGATTAACTAATTAATGTAAGTTTATTTAAATATTTTCAATTCCAGATCAAAATAATTTTTAAATGTTTTTTAAATAAAAATTTAATTCCAATTCATAATTTGATCGAGTTCGTTAATTAGTGGGTAGAATTACTGTGGGTTTGCACTTTTGAGATTGCACGACATGTTTATCTTTGGTACTACATAATATTATAAAGTCATGTCTGGTTGTCGGTCTTTCTTCGTGACGTAGTAAATTCATTATTATTTACAACTATAAAACTTATTAGTTACGTTACACAGGTTTAAAAATGAAAAGTGTTCGTAATCTAGACAAAATGCATGTATTTCTAAATACTTGTTTAGGTATATCCTAAATAAATGAAAAATTAAAATAAAAGACAATTATGTTATCAACTGGTGCTTAGCAACACTTCTTATCAGCACCACCGTAAAGCTGGATTCACACTACATTGTACTGCACGTTTTTTTGCAGTATTAGTGCAGTATTAGTAGGTAGTGGCGCATACAGAACTGTGAACAGTTCTATGTAAAATGTATGCGCCACTACCTACTAATACTGCACTAATTCTGCAAAAAAAACGTGCAGTACAATGTAGTGTGAATCCAGCTTAACACAATTAGCAAAATAATAAATTATATAGTAATTTAGTAACCCTTAATAGCCCTACCTATTATAGTTAGGGGTGCGCGATTATGAAATTTCATAATCGATTATCGATTATAAAAAATAATCGATTTTTTTCGATTAATCGATTATTGAAATAATCGATTATTCATAATCGAGTTATGAGTTCATAATCGATTATGAACTCATAACTCGATTATGAGTAGGGTGCGCATGCGCATATAATCGATTAATCGATCACCGTAATTCGAATAATCGATTAATTCGGTCGTTGTAATTGCTGTTGGGGTTGGGATTACGTTTAAGTTTAAAAAGTTGTATTTATTAAAACAAGATATTATGCTTATATAGAATATACCTGTTACCAATAAAAAATAAAGTATTCTATAATCGATTATTTTCCACAATTGATAATTTTCAAAATCGATTATTTTCATAATCGATTATTTCCACAATCGATTATTTTCACAATCGATTATTTCTATAATCGATTAATCGATTATTATAAATTATCATAATCGATTATGAAAAAATCGATTATTCGAATTACGAGATCGATTAATCGATTATATGCGCACCCCTAATTATAGTTATTAATCGACTATGAGTTCATAATCGACTATGAGTTCATAATCGATTATGAATTCATAATCGATTATGGGTTCATAATCGATTATTTTCAATAATCGATTAATCGAAAAAAATCGATTATTTTTTATAATCGATTATGAAATTTCATAATCGCGCACCCTAGCCATAAGCATTTTGAAGTTCTACTTTTTCTTTGCCCGGATTCGGAAAATTATGAAAACTTAACTTGGGATTTTTGTGGCGCACTTGTTTACAAGCATAAACACAACAAGTTGTCCTGCACGTATTTTCTTTGGCATTCATAACTTAAAACTGCAACATAACAAACACGTTTAAAAAAAAACTAAGTAATAAATAATGTAATAAAAAATAATAAATTTAACGTATTTTAATTAATTTAACCTCAAATTCTATGCTGATAAAAACTTGTTTATAATACACAACACAAGAAAAATACTAAGGTAAACTTTTCAATATGGTTACGTAGAATATGAATACACATTAAAAATTTCGTTATACTTACATATTAATATTATTTCACCATGATGAACAATAATCACTATCGTATAAACCCCATATGAAAACAATAAAAGTTTTATTTACACATCATCGTGACGTAAAATATTTAGTTGATATTACAGCCACCAGGGTGCGTACAATTAATATTTTTCCCCTATAGTCAAAATTTTGTTTCCATCAACTTGACCCAATATAAAATTTTTCATCTGATGCACCATTTACGAGATAACTACGAAAAACTTAAAATATTTACAGCTTAGAGCGTATTTTTTGAATTTCGTGTTATATGACCTCCACAAGACAAGGTGGGTTAGGCGGTCAAAGTGGAAAAATTGTTGGGAGGGCAAAACGGAAGAAGCAAAAGTTATTGTTCTTTTTACCCATTCAATTGTTTTCATAATCAAAACTTACCAAAATAAAATTGTGCAGTTTAGCTATTCCAATTCGACTACGACATTTAACAAAATTTTTTAATTTTAGGTTATGAACACGATTCCGGCATGCAGCGAACCTGCCAACATCGAAGACTGTAACGATGCTTGTGCCACAGTACTTCCATGTGGACATCCTTCTAAGAAAAAATACAATGAAGTTGGCATAGAACAGTGTTGCGAATTAGTAGAACACACGAAACCAGTATTTTGTGGACATAGTTTTAAAATTGAGTGCCATTTGATCACCCAAAAATTGCCCAAATACAGCAACACTTTGCTTCAATTCTGCACCGCACCCTGCACCGCGGTTTTGGACTGCAAGCATAAGTGCTCGGGTACTTGCGGCAAGTGCGCTCAAGGACGAATGCACGTAATCTGTATGGAGAAATGCGTGATTCCCCTAATATGCGGACACGAATGTACGCTTCCTTGTCGCAAAGAGTGCGAACCGTGTCTACTGAAATGCGATTTTAAATGTATCCACATGAAGTGTACCCAGATGTGCAGCGACGTGTGCAAGAAGTGTCAGGAAAATTGTGCTAGACAATGCAAACATGGACGTTGTACTTCCAGATGTTGGGAAATATGCAGCGTTCCGCCATGCAAAGAGCCTTGCGAAAAGAAGTTACCGTGTTCGCATCCGTGCGTGGGTTTTTGTGGCGATCCTTGCCCTCCCTTATGCAGAATTTGCAACGCAGAAGAACTCACCAAATTATTCTTGGGTTATGAGGATGTAATCGGTGCTCGATTTGTTTTACTGGACGAATGCGGGCACGTGATTGAGAGTCAAGGAATGGAGAAATTTTGCAACCCAGGTGGAAGTAGCGAAATCAAATTCAAAATATGTCCTAGGTGTAAAACCCCATTAACGTCGACACAGCGCTATAGGGATTTCGTCAAAAAAGCCAGAATGGATGCTACAGCCGCCGAAGGTAACAGGACTGGCGAATTAAACGCGAAACGTCAAGATTTGAAAAGCAAGCTTCTTGAATTCCGAAAGATTGAACATCGATTAAAAAGTAAGTTTAATGGAATGGTTTGGCATTGTCTAAATTTCTTTTTTAATGTTAGGTTTCGTAACACCTGAAGACATGAATAAATTTTTAAGACAATACGAATTTAGTCGATGGGTATTTCCACGACGCTTTTCGGTTGATTGGACGATTTGCAAAACTTTGGAAGCAAAATTATCGATTGTGCTAATTGTTGGAAATATTTTGGTAGCCCTAGAAGCAAATTCAACTGCAAGTGATTTGTTGACCGAAGCGATAACTTATGTGGAATTTATAGTTAAAAGATTGATAACAGAATTTGAAGATATTACAAACCAAGAAATTCTAGATTTTAATAGGGAACACAAAAGGCTGCAGCAAATCACGAATTTGGTAAATATAGCGTGGTGTAATGGCTCATATTACGAAGGAATTAGAGAATTAATTTATCAGCCAATTATTTACACTGATGATTATGATCAAAGAATAAAAACGCAGTTTCTTAACTTGCAAATATACGAATTTTAGTGAACTTAGTGTCAAGATTTGAAGGGGGGGGGCGTAATACATTTACAGCCCAATAATAATAAATTTTTATTAAGAACCTTCGCAGCTCAAACGACGGGAATAGAAGATCATTAAAACTCAAACAATTAACACTAATTTTATTAAGAAATTCACTATACGGAAGGGGGAGCTGTCGTTTCTACAGCCCCCCCCCCCCGTTCTCGCGAATACGCGTAGTGCAAAAGATTTGATTGGAAGCTTATTGAAGATCAAATATTTGTCACTATTTTCAAAAACACATGGGGATTGGGCAGAATGTACCTTATGTTTAACCAGAAGTGACCCATTACTAAAGTTATAAGCGAAGTGTGAAAACATTATTATTTTACGGTGAATTGTTTTTTTTATATTTTTGTATTCAAGTTTGTTAAGGTACCAACTTTATTTCAAGGTGAATATTGTTATATAAACATTGTTAAATGTAATAATAAATTGATATCTCAATTCAGTCTAGTAGTTGTAACAGCAACGGCACGGATAATTTTATAGTTTAATGTGCAAATACGTCCCTGAAATTTTCGATAAAGTTTATTTTTAATTATCGGTAACAATTTGGCTTCGTTGCTATGAGAACTTTGTTAGCAACATTAAAATGATTGAATGCCATGTGACAATTAATAAAAAAAAAGCGAGTCCTTTGGACGAGCTTTTTTATTTTTAATTGTCACATGTCATGAAATCATTCACAGTTTGCTAACAAAGTTAGAATTGAGCGACGAAGTCAAATTGGACGATAATTAAAAATTGCACGTAATAAATTCGGTACGACTATTGCACTTCTGCATTAAGTATAATAGAAGATACACAAGAATAACAACAAATTGTCAATTTAAAATTGGTAAATTTTTGAAAAGTTATCTTGGTTGGCTGAAAAATATAATTAAAATTTTTAGGTACTTGTGATTTTGTCACTAAGAAAAAACAAACGAATTATAATAACATTGTAGTAAAATAATTTTGTGATTCAACATGATGTGCTCCTTAAAACGTTTTGGCGATAAAACTACAATAAATATAGAGAAAGAAGTAGAAAATTTGATCCCTATTAACACAAAGCGTTCTCAAAATTCTGTTTGGAAACAATTCAATAATTTTTGTGAAGAACAACAGTTTAATTTAAATGAAACTACAACACCAGAAGAATTAAGTGTCATTATGCAGGATTGGGCGTTTAATATGAAAAAAAGAGATGGAAATGATTATAAGGAAAATGTTGTAAAGACAATGTGGAATATAACTGCCAAACAACTTCAAGACAAATATTTTAATGAATTTAATATAAAATTAGACCCTTTTAATGATGTTGTTTTTAAGAAAGCTAGGAATGCTCGAAATGCAAAACGACGCGAATTACAGGTAGATCCCAATAAGATGAAAGTTAGCTCAGTAGCTTTATCAAACGATGAATACTCAAAAGTTGTCGGCATATGGGATGAGGATAATCCTTTCGGATTACAAAGAAAACTATATCATATTATTGCTTATGAATTGGCATAGAGAGGTGGCGAAGCTGTAACTTGTTTAACTCATTTTTTCAAACATGAGCTTAATAACGAAAGACGTCAAACTGGTCGTTTAGAATATAATCCAGTGTTTACTAAAACTTGTCAAGGAGGTAGTAACAAAATTGCGGATAGCAAATGGTTATCAAGAAATTTTGTTAATCCAGATAGATGTCCAGTGAGGTACCTTTTTTTTAATTTTTCCCTACAAAATTGCAAATTTATTTTATTATTTCAGATTATTTAATAAATTCATGAGCAAGAGGAATAGCGAAATAACTACTGAGCGCCTATTTATAACTGTTAACCCTTTCTGGGAACAATCGAAACGATGGTACAAAAATATGCCTTTGGGGCGTAATGAGTTGGCTAAATGGATGAAGTATGCGGCAGAAAAAATCGGGCTTGATATAAAAAACAAAAAGATTACCAACCATTCCAATCGATCTACTGCTATATCACCCCTTGCTAAAGCTGGTATTGGAGAACAGCAGTTAATAAAACTTACTGGTCACTCTAATACCAACTCGATAAAATCATATCTTAATATAGATGCAGAACACCACAGCAAGATTGTAGATCAACTACGATCAACTAATAGCAGTATTTCTAGTTCCAATAACTCAAAGGACTTGATCGCTAATAGCAATAATGATAACATCTCTAACAGTGGTCAAATAATTAATTATTTTAATTATAATAATTGTAATTTTACAGCAGAAAATTTACACTGTTCAAAGTAATTTAAACAATAATTGTTTAAATTACTTTGAACAGTGTAAATTTTTGCTTGTATAGATTTATTTTCTTGCTTGTTTACTTATTTTCTTGCTTTTATGGTTTTTGTAAAGTAAATAACTATTTTTTAAATTTAATTAAACATTAGCAAAATTTAAATGTGTTTTTATTTTCACGTAAAACGTTATTTACTATTTGTCAACATTTTGAACACTGCAAGTAAGTTAGTACCACGGAGTGTTAATTTAATGGGGTTGTCCCGTGTTGTCAAAAATATAATTTTTACCTATAAAAATCGATGGCCCATAGCAAAATACTATATATAATTACAAATATATAATTTTAAAACGCTATACTAATTAAATAAAGTGCCTTTTTTAAATGTATACGCTTGAAAAGTCGCCATTCTGTGACGTACCAAAAGGTAGTCCAATCAGAATTCGGAATTAAAATTGCATTTACCACGATGCCACGTTTATATGTATGCGAAAATGACATCCTTGAGTCTACCCATGTGATGTGTTTAAAAATTGTTAAAAATCCGTAAATTCAAATACTTATTATAACTTGGCAACCATGCATACATAATACGCCATCTACGTTCACTATGAAAATTACATTATTATTTAAACTTTTAAGGTTATAAGTATACCAAGTGACATTTAAAAATAATTAACCTTCAATAGTGGGAGTGTATTGGGTTCTTATTGGCTTACCTTTTGATACGTCATTATTTACCGCGTTTTAATTATTTAAAAATATTTCAATTTTTGAACTTCAATACGATCGTTAAAATTGCTAAAAAAAAAATTTTTTTTACGCAAGAGGGGTTTAAAATCACTTAAATTTTCGATTTTAATGAAAAAAAAAATTGAGGGATTAGCCTATTGTGTTTTTATTTTGACGCACAATGTATAAAATTGTTAAAATTGAATATGTGCAATTATCAAGATAATTATGCATGTTACACAATTATCAAAGGAAGTCAAACAATTATTGCGTAATTCAATGCTCATTGCTTAGCTACGTTTGTATCGGTACACGTCATTGGTCGACATCAGTCATTTGATACAGAAGTGCAATAGTCGCAAAAAAATTTAAATTATCGTAAAAAATGCGAAAAAAAGCGCAAAATTAAATCTTTTAACATTTCAAAGTGCAACTCATATTGCTCGGAGCTAAATTGCGTAAAAAAAATGACAAAAAAATAAAATTTTTTGTGAAAATTAAAATTCATCGCAAAAACATTCGAAATTATCGCAAAAAACGAAATTATCGTAAAAAATTTTATGCTGTTTTATGCCGATAAATAACCTAACGGCAGGGGCTGCCGCAGGTTAAATTATTAGCTAATTGCAGGCACAGATAAATAACCTAACGGCAGGGCTCACGCAGGTTAAATTATTAGCTAATTGCAGGCACAGATAAATAACCTAATGGCAGGGCTGCCGCAGGTTAAATTATTAGCTAATAGGGTTGTTGCATGATATCGAATTTAGCGATGACGCTTATTATTCCTTGTAAAACATAGAAAGATAAACTTATAACAAGAAACAAAAATTTTTTAAAAAGCGTCTTTGAACGTGAAAATCGAATTTAAAATTCAAAATTCGTTCGGTTCGCCGACGGCCCCTCTGACGTCACACGCGTTTTGCCGAATAATTTTGTCATCTATTTGGCAACGTTGAACTATTTAATATTAACTTCATTGACAGTGAAAAAATTTTAAAGCGTTTGACAGCTTTTTAATTTAAGGTTATTGGTTATTGTTCTTGGTTCTAAGTAATTATTTTATTAATGAAAGCATGCAAGTAAGTTAAAATTGATTACTAAAATTGTTATACTTATGATTAAAAATAACTTATATTTATTCATTAACAGTGCCCAGCGTGAACATTACGGAGACAATGCAATCGGATATGTGGAAATTAAACGTGAAGTAGAAATTTGCACAGTTCGTTGTAAAGTTTGCCCGGAACACAAAATCAGATATAAAGGATACACCGTTGAAGTAATAATTGATGAAGCAAAAGAGGAAATTCGGAATATTCAATGTTATGATTGTGCTGCTGCTTCCGAAGGATGTAAACATGCATTAGCTTTCCTTATGTGGTTGCATCGAAGATGTTTAAGATCATGTGTAGTTTGTACTGCGACTGTCCATGGCAGCCCTTTTAATGTTGCAATTTTTATGTTTGTTTCATTGCCATGCTTACGTTTATGTTTTGAGTTTGATTTAATTTACTATTGTCAAAAAATACATGTTTTTACAATTAAGCTGTGCGAATTATTCCATGAATAAAAACCATAAAGTCATTGCCACGAAAGTTGACATCTCGTCATAGATTGACCGAATATAGCAACGACGTATTGCTTATGAGCATTACCAGTCATTTTGTATTGATATGACAAAGCACGAAAATATATTGCACGTGTTGTGATACGATTCCAGTAACGACTTACGCTGTTGCGTTTGTTAGATGGTAGTAAAAGACAGATATACTCATAGCATGTCGTACTAATACCGGAAAAAAAATTTGACTCGCGTAGTAATTTATATAACATTTCTGTCACTTTTAGTATTTTTGAGGTTAATAATAATTTTGAGGTTAAAATAATTAAGACGTTGTTTAATCTTAATCATCCTACGACTTCCGAAATTCGATCATGGTCAGCGCTACATATTCCCAAATTGAGTGTTCATCGTAAAGCTCAGGTTTCAGGTAAAGTACCCAAAAATTTTCGATGTGGTGGCAGTTAATCCGAAAAATTTCAATTAATTCAACTCTTTAACGCCGTGGGGTGTTACACAATTTTGTTTTTCTTCAGGTCTGCGTGAAAAGGCAAAACAATGTAATTGCAAAAAGTTAGTTTTGAGTAAAGCTCTGAACAGATTGACAAAGAAATTATCAACGCAACGGTACAAAAATCTCAAAATCGCAATTTTTGCCATTCATTGTTTTGCTTTTGCACGGCACAGGTGCTGTATACCTACTTATGCTGTGTCTTATTTTGAATTTGTTCATAACTATTGCTTAATAAATAAATAAATTTGATAAGCGACAATAAAAACATAAAGCGTTTCCTTTCAGCATAACCTATATTTGGTTTGACAGGTGACAAGTTCAAATTTGTTAAACTAAAACGAAAGTGAGAAAGAAAATTAAAAAAAAAGATAACCAATATATTCTTATTTTAAAATACACTTCATTTGACTAGGGAGTATTAGCTTAGTTCAGACGATTATGCTTTTATGACGAGACGTCAACTTTCGTGGCAATGACTATACCATACAGTCCACTTACTTTAGAACTTGTCCACCAATTAATAGTTGTTCATCCAGCGAAGATAGAAGCTCATAAGGTTTTTGTACAGAATTTCATTTATTCTGCAAGAACACGATTCAACCGAGCAAAACAGAAGAAGTGAAGAACCTTCACCTACCAAAGTAACATGCTACTGGAAGAAAGCACGTTTATCAACAATACCTTCTGCTAAAAAGTATGTTGAAGTGAATGAATTTTTACCAAAAAATAAGAAATTACCTGAGTTATGTGATAACACTGCAGTTTTTAAACTAATAATGGATGCAGCTATTCATCAAAACATAAAAAGCCATTGGAATAAAAAGTTTTCTTCCCCTCGGACCTGAATAAAATAAAATCTCGGGTGTGAGGGTTGGGATAATAAAACAACTGTTTACCACATCGAACCCGTTCAGGGTTCGATGTGGTAAACAGTTGTTTTACAAGATATTATGTTTTTTCATCTGCTTCTCCGTCAACTTCAAAAAAAGAAAATTTTAAAATATTATCTCTACATTATTTGATGAGCTTATTTAAAGATGCAGGAGGTGATTCAGTTGATCAATTTTTAAAATTTTCAATGAAAGAAATCTCTGAAGATGCATGTTTGCTTGCTCAAAGTACAACGATTGATCAAACAACCGTTTCCATGAAAGTATGCTCATTGCACTTTAAAAATGATGATTACATATTACCAGGTAGATACTTTAATTGATTTTTTAATTACATTTACAATTATTATTAATTTCTTTTAGAATATAAGAGCAAGAAGCCACAGTTGAAGAAGACTGCAGTACCCTTGGAAAACTTGCCAGTAAAAAGTTGTATACGACCAAAGCCCAAATGTAGAACCCAACGTTGATTAAATAGGGTGACAAAGATTACTTCTGAAGAGGTATTGCCTTCTGAAATTGTTCAATCTGATGAGGTAAACCCTCCTTATTTATCAAACGCAGAACAGCTAGCAGTAAATGGTTTACTGCAACCTATGACCACTGAAGAAACAGCAACACAAGTGAAAAGTAGAGACATTACAATACCTTTTATCGCTTCAATCGATAGCGATAAAAAGTTGTGCTCTGTAACAGGATTACATTAATTTACTTTGTTAGAACTATTGGTGAAACTTGTTAGTGAATATTTTCCAACCGAAAGGCAATGTAAGTTGACAGTGAAAGAAAAAATCTTCATGGCCAATATTAAGTGATGATAAATTTTAATAATTCGTTTATTATTTCTAAAATTTTATTTTTGTTATAATAATATGTATATAACATATAATATGTATCATATTTGTAAAATAATTACATTGTATCGTTTTCAACATATTAATAATAATAAAATTGCTAATAATAAAATTGATTCTGAATCAATCGGCTTTACAGGTTTTCCAATCGTGCTGCCTTATATTTTCCAGCACTTTCGGTTTTCTTCCAATAGCATCTTACATCAGTCGATGATATAGCGGGAAAGTCCAGTATGTTATTTCTAAAGTATTAATTTCATTAGTTGATCTGAATCCTAAAATAAAAGTTAAAAAATTACCTCGAGCAAAAAATTAAAACTGCAGCAACATGTTTACAGCGTTTCGATAGACCAGCCTCTTGCAACTGCACTAAAAGTCTATTATTGTAACTTCATGTTTTTCAAGTTTAAAAACACCTCTAATTTCATGAGGTTTTTCTAGAAGTGCACTAGTCTTTAAGCACAGAGCAAAGATTGCAACGGAAGTTGTGATATTTTCTAGAATACCACATGTTATCAGATGAACAGCATTCATTCGCCTTCGTTATCGATCATAAGCAGAGAACGTTTTAAAAATTTTACTAAAAAGAAAATAAATTATTAATGTTCTGCAAATATAAGCATTTTTTAGGTTAGCATTAAACCACCAAAAAAGTAAATTAATACTTACATATTGCTCTAATGTGTACGATAAATTAATAGTATGTTCTTGTTTTACTAATATAGCTAGTCGATTGCGTTTTAATAGTGGTAAAATTGAAATTCTAACACACAATTAATCAACAAATACACGTAAAAACTGCAGTGGCGCATGGATAATGTAAATTCCCAATGTTGCCAGATGTTTTCAAAAGCAGAGTGTGACGTCACTCGCGCGAAATTCCTGTTTGAAATTAATACTTTTTTAATAATTTTTTTACGGAAAACCAAAGTCTTCTTAGACTTTTGATCTATACAGTGCTGTTGAACAATACTTAAACTTTATAAAAAAAAATACTTAGAAATTCATGCAATAACCCTATTGCAGGCACAGATAAATAACCTAACGGCAGGTCTGACGCAGGTTAAATTATTAGCTAATTGCAGGCACATATAATAACCTAACGGCAGGGCTGCCGCAGGTTAAATTATTAGCTAAATTGCAGGCACAGATAAATAACCTATCGGCAGGGCTGACGCAGGCTAAATTACCGGATAATTGCAGGCACAGACAAATTGCAGGCCTGATACAGGCCTGTGTCAGGTACAGGCTATTTACCGGCTATTTGCAGGCTAAAAATGTTACTTGGGTTAATTCGTTGCAGGGAGAGAAATGTTTTCGGGCACGGGAAATGCTTTTAATAATAAATTAATTGAAATTTTGGCCAAGGTAGGAAAATGAAGAGAAAAATATATTTTTTCAAAATTTGCCCAAGTTATAGTATCTTCCAAGTAACGAAGCCGAAATTTTGGTTTGAGCTTACAGAAGGTCCGGGCAAGCTGAAATTTGGTAAAGATGTATATTGAAGTGTTCTAATAAACCCCCAAAATGTCTCATAAAAATCCCAAGCCGGCGTTCCCCCAAATGAGGATTTTAGCCCCCTAGGTGCGGTGTTCACTTAGTTAGTATAGATCACGTATTTTTACTTTTACGAAAAATTACCATTAATCAAAGTTTAATTTGGGTATTACAGTATGTATTGTAGTACTACCTACTGCAGCGCCACAAGTTATAGAGAATTTTATGTTCTTCAACTTTGATTCATGGTAATTTTTCGTAAAAGTAAAAATACGTGAGCTATAGGCGAAACACCGCACTTAGGGGGCTAAAATCCTCATTTGAGGGAACGCCGGCTTGGGATTTTTATGAGACATTTTGGGGGTTTATTAGAACACTTCAATATACATCTTTGCCAAATTTCAGCTTGCCGAACCTTCTGTAAGCTCAAATCAAAATTTCGGTTATGTTACTTGGAAGATACTATAACTTGGGCAAAATTTGAAAATATTTATTTTTCTCTTCATTTTCCAACCTTGGCCACAATTTCAAATTATTTATTATTAAAAGCATTTCCCGTTCCCGAAAACATTTCTCTCCCTGCAAGGAATCAATATTGTGCTATTTTAAAGGTGGATTTTTCGGTCAATAATTTAAGTATTAGTGTGCCATGGAAAAATATGAAAAAAAAACTATTTGATAGAGAATTTTATGCTCTTCAATTATGGTCCGATCATAATTTTTCATATAAGCATAAATAAGCGAGTTATCGGCAAAAAATCTCGTTGGGGGAGCTATTGTATTGTACTTAGGGGTCGATTGGCTGCAAGAGCCTTTCAGAACTGCGACCAGTATTGATCTTTTGTTCATTGGGGGAGCTAAAACCCCCGATTGTGGGGGACGCCGGCGTGGGATTTTATGGGATCTTTGGGGGGTTCATGAGAACACTCCAATGTACATCTCTGCCAAAATTCAGCTTGCCCGGATTTTTTGCAAACTAAAAACCTTCCTTGCCTGGACTATTATTATGCATCAACGATACATTAAGATCCACTGAGCAAAATAATTTTTTCTACAACGCATTTACAATCCAGGGGAACCCCTCCAGAAAACTTGGTAACGCCTAGTATAACCCTACTGTATCGAATACTCGAACGTGTTTTTCAAACTGAACGGTTGCATCATAAAAATAGCATCGAGTGGCAGTCCCACATCATTTTTTTGGTGATTAGTTAATAAATTATACGAGGTGTAATTTTTATACGAAATTCTAATTCCATTTCGAAAATAAGTAGAGAAGTTTGCGGAAGTAAATAAATAGGTAAGCTTAAATTTACTAAAAATCGTACTGAAAATTTCGGTTGCCTTGGTATGCGTTATGAAGAAATTTGAATTTTTTGTACTATTTATGTTATGATCAATTTGACCAGCGGTACGCAAACTATGTGCGGCAAGAGAAGTCAAATTGTGCCACGATAAAATTTTAGACCGCAGTGCAGTTTTGGGCCATTTGGATTTTCATATATGTGCGAATGCGGAACCTCGACGTTCATAAAGTAGATTTTCTCGACAATAGTAAAGTGCGCATTACACGGGGCCTTCGGCTGCAGCAACTTCTGTGCAGAACGGTATACGCAAAGCGCAAATACATGAACTCGTCTCTACGCAGAAATTGCATGCAGCCGAACGCCCCGTGTAATGTGCACTTAAGAAAACTTACCTTCTATATTTTTTATTTTTGTGTGCCGCCAGTTATAATGTTTGCACACCACTGATTTATTTAGACCAATCAGAATTATGTATTTTATTTGAATATTTTCTAATAAGTTGAATATTTTGGGCAGGTTATCGCCCGACTAAGAATGACCTCGCTGCGTTTATTTATTTAAATAAGTGTATTTGATATTTTTAATTAGTTTTCGTTAAACAACTCGACCAAGGTTAACTTGGCGACGGGGAATACCCGAGTTTCATGACATGAACCTTATCACTGCAAAAGGAACATAATAATTAATTTTAGAATTATTTTTACGACACGGAAACGATAAAATTTTATGAACATTTCCAGAAAAATTAAATCATATTGAAGCAATAGATTTAGGTTAAAAACAAAGCTATTAAATTTTATTTTATAAGTTAACATTTACCGGGTGTTTGAAGAAAAGATTTTTATGGTTTAATTGCGATCATCATTATTATCGACGTATCTACTATGTACTATGTGTGTGTGTGTCTGTCCGTTACGTTAAATGGAATCGATGAACTGTTCTCTCAGTCCTTTCTCCCTGTTTATTTGATCATAGCACATCCGTATCGGTTTATTTTTTGGTTAATAACTCGAGAAATAAGTAAACTTTAAAATTATTTTGAGATAGTTGTTTATGGTTTTGGTTAAGCGTTTTTTTTTCTTCCTTTTTTTGAATGGAGCATTTGAAAATTTTAAAAATTAATAAAATTGTAAAGGAAAGACGAAAATGGACGCTCCAACTATAAATAGAAAATTTAATATGAAGTTCTTCTTCCCTTGTCAAAAAAATTGGCCAAACTTTACATAACTGTTTAAGAAAATTGTAAGAATTTGTAATATACTGGCGTAAAAAAGGTTCAAGGCTGAAAAAAAATTTCTAACTCCTCAGGAATTGACGAGCTGTTTTCTTGAAAATCCAACTGTAACGTAATCGTCCTTTCATAGAGCTGAAATTCAAAAATTTGTTGAGCATTTTTAACGAAGTTTCAAAATTCAAATTTTTTATTCTTTTAATCTATTGGATTAGCGTATTAAAAGTGAAATGTAGAATAACTTTTTTATCGAAAAGGTCTTCGCTTGCCTGTAAAATTTATATTTGGATATTGGATTTTGCCCCAAAAAACCCACGATTTTGCGGTATCCAAACAATAAGTATATAATTAAAACAAAAGTGCCACGACGCAGTCCAAAATGTTTGTAAGTTTTTGCCTAAATACAGATGCATGTCACTGCCCCCCCCCCAATCGATTTTTGTCATGAAATTAGTATCAATCGTTAGAGCCTGAATGACCTTCCATTCCTATCGTTAGAGCCTTAAAGGTCACGGAATTATTCGCGAAAACTTTTGGAGGGGGGGGCTGTTGACAAACGAAAATAATGAATACATAAATAATCGACATCAAATTCGTGATGGGGGTCGCATTTCCTCAGCCCTGTACACTTAAATCATAGATATTTCGCGAATGGTGCTAACACAAATGAAAAAATATGGAATACATAAACGATTGACAAAAAATTTGGCCCAAAATTTGCGATGAGGGGAGAATCGCATTTCCCCATACCGCCATCTTAATTTTTACAAACAATTTTTAGCAAATCAAAAGCAATTTTTAATCGAGAAATTGGTTTTCGATACGATCCTGAAGATTTGGGTTTCTCCATAAATCCTTAATATTTTAAAGGAGAACTATTTTTTAGCAAGTAGAAAGCATTTTTTAAAAGATTAGTTTTCGATTCAAAATTCTCAATATTATATAAGAAAACAAAATTATTGTTTAGCAAGTTAAAGGCAGTTTTTAAAAAAGTAGGTTTTAATCGAAAAAAAAGAACAATAAATAATCAATAGTTTTGTTGGGAACAATGGGCTGACTGTTTAGTTTTCATATTACTAAATTAATAGAGGCACGTTGGTAAGGTTCACATCATCTCACGCCAACTATGAAATTATTGGAAATGAATATTTCTAAAAATAGAAATATAATGGCTTTCAAGAAATGTGTAAAAGAACAGATTGGGGAGGAGGCATTATGAGAAAACGCATAGTAAAAGGCAGTTTTTAATGGGGAAATTGGATTTAGATACGAAATACTTTATATTTTTTTTAACTCGGCCAGTGTTCAATTTAACTATAATAAAATATTCCTCAATAGGGGGAAGGCAATAATAGTATATACATTTTTTTATGCATTTCCGGGACATTTTTTTAAATTTATTAACAACCCAGAAAATTTACAATCTGTCGAAGACAATAGGTAAAAATCTTATGTGTCTTCCCATTCACTAGATTCCACGTCATAAAAATTTTTTAACTCTATAAAATACACAAATTACTGATGAGATATCAAAGTTACCAAATTTAATTTGTAATTCGTTGGATGTTGTTTATAACATGGTAACTCATATTTTTTAAAAGCACAAATTTTATTTTTTCATTTTAACAATAAAGTAACACGTTTTCATTCAAAAACATCTGATGTGACAACACATTACTTTCCCATTTAGTAGATTCCACTTCATTTTATATATTAATAAAAAAAATATTAATTCAAAAAATTTTATTAAATCAATAAAAATACACAAATTACTTTGAGATATCAAAGTTACCAAAATTCAAATTAATTTATAGCATTAATTTGCTAGCATTGGCGACTGACATTACAAAATATAAAAATACGAAAGTGGAGGGGCTGCGTCAAGTTGACCCCTCCTTGACCAAGAATCTTTATTTCTTAATAAAAATTCAAGGGACCCAGCATTTTCAAAATAATTTACAGCGTTCGCCAACATTTCGCTAGCATTGTCGGCTGACATTAAAAAAAGTAAAAAAATTCAAAAGTGGAGGGCTGCACCAAGTTGGCCCCTCATTGACCAAAAATCTTTATTTCTTAATAAAAATTCAAGGGACCCAGCATTTTCAAAATAATTTACAGCATTCGCCGGCATTTCGCTAACATTGGTGACCAAGTACATTACAAAAACTAAAAATTCAAAAGTGGAGGGGCTACGTCAAATTGGCCTCTCCTTGACCAAAAATCTTAATTTCTTAATAAAAATGTAACGGTCTCAGCATTTTCAAAATAATTTACAGCATTTGCCAGCATTTCGCTAGCATTGGCGACTGACATTAGAAAAATTCCAATGTTGAGGGGCTACGTCAATTTGGCCCCTCCTTAACCTAAAATCTTTATATCTTAAGTTTGTTACACATGTAAAATAACCGAGTTCTCCGATCTAACGTCTAAAAACGATCACCCTGTATACGATAATGTTAACACTATTTAATTTAGTAAAAAAAAGTTTCATTCAGCAAAATTCGAGCACTGTACCATAAATCTTAAAAAAAACTTAATTGAGAACCGCTATTTGTGGCCCACCGGGCATTTTCCTGACAGTACGATGGGCACTCCGGGCCTGCACATATTTTTCAGAATATTCGTAGCTATTTTAGCTTCATATGAATCGGTCACAACACATCGATTAAAATATTTTGAATTTTAGGATACCACAGTATTAAATAATGAAGTAAATAAATTATTAAAAAATGGCAAGCGTATACCGCGCGTTTTGACAGCTGTAACTCTGTAACCGATCGCATAACAAGGAAAAGTATAAGATCTTTTTTGTAGAGAATTTAGTCTGTGTTATTTTTAATTCCTTAACATTTTGCTCTTAAATTGACCCAAACCGAGATATTCACGAATATTCGTAAAATTGTTTTTTTCTTACGATTAATTTTTCTTAATTCTTTGTTAGAATTTAAGGTGTAAATTTACAGAAAAAAATTGTGTATCAAAGATTCGGGATTCCAAATTACTATTTTATGCAATATAATTATTGATAATTTTATTAATTAGTACCTACTTAGCGTGTTCAAGCAGTTTTGTCCGAAAAAATGAGCTCCCAAGATTGTGGTAACTCCATGAATCAAATGACCAGGATTTTGGAATGCGGACACGAACACATTTTGCCGTGCCACATAGATCCCAAAGACTTCAAGTGTCCAACTCCAGTTGGAGTAATCTTACCATGTGGTCACCAAACTACCGAGAAACCATGTCATCATGATGTAAACGAATGGAAATGTGGTCTTCCATGTGACATTCGTGTTGAACCATGCGGGCATTCGTGCGTTCGCACGTGCCACGTTAACGACGATCCCGATCACATTCAAGTAAGAAGTCGGTTCAATCTCTTCAATTTTTGAAAACTTTTTTTCAGTATAAATGTTGTAAGTCCAGTTGCACAACCGAAAAGTGTTTTCCCAGTCATGCTATTATGGACAAAATACTTCCAGACGGCAAACACATGCAGGATGTAGAATACAGTGTAATACACTACGGTCTTTAATTTTTATTGTTCCCCTTCATTTGTTACTTTTAGGTTACACAGACGATTCCATCATGTGGACACCAAATTACGACCATCAGCAATTGCCCAAAATTACTTCCATGCGGGCATCTGTGTAAGAACAAAATCAACCAAGTTTGCACGTTGCAGTGTCGCGAATTGGTGAACCACACGAAACCTGTGTTTTGTGGCCACAAATTTAAAATTGAGTGCCACTTGCAAACCCAACAATTGCCGCACTACAACAACAGTTTGCTTCAGTTCTGCACCGCACCCTGCACCGAGATATTAGATTGCAGGCATAATTGCTCGGGCACTTGCGGCGAGTGCGCTCAAGGACGAATTCACGCAACGTGTTTGGAGAAGTGCGGGGTTCCCCTAATTTGCGGACACGAATGTGCAACTCCTTGTCGTGAGGTGTGCCAACCGTGTCGACTGAAATGCGGTTTGAGATGCTGCCACAGTAAATGCTCCAAAACGTGCGGCGAAGTGTGCACGAACTGCCAGGAAAGTTGCTCTAGAAGATGCGAGCATGTACAATGCATATCCAAGTGTGGGGATTTGTGCAGCGTCCCGCCTTGCCAGGAAGCTTGCGAAAAGAAATTGCCGTGTTCGCATCCGTGCGTGGGTTTCTGCGGCGAGCCTTGCCCACCCTTGTGCAGAATTTGCAACGCGGAAGAACTCATGGAAGTGTTTTTGGGTCACGAAGATGCAATCGACGCTCGGTTTGTTTTACTGGACGAATGTAAGCACGTGATTGAGAGTCGTGGAATGGAGATTTTTTGCAAGCAAGATGGAAGTAACGTAATCAGTTATAGAAGATGTCCCAAGTGTACAACCCCATTAACTTCGACGCAACGCTATAGCGATTACATCAAACAAGCCATAATAGATGTAGCAGCCGTGAAAGAGAAAAGTGGTGGCAGTCCGCACGAAATTGAAGCGAAACGTCATGAATTACAAAAGAAATTGAATGCAATAAAACTGTTTGGGCAAGGTCGAGGTAAGTTTTATGAAAAACTTTGTCTTGGTCTAAATTCGTTTCTAAATTACAGTGTACTCAATCTCTCAGGGCTTCAATAAATTTGTGAATGAATGCGATGCTCTTCTACAACCAGTTAATAATGATAAACGACAGAGGTTTGATTTGATGATTGGCAAAACTCTGGATGCAAAATTAACGATTGTGCAGAATATTGAGAACATTTTTCAACCCCAAAAGTTGAATTTATCCAGCAGTACCGTGCGAGGCGTTTCGCCTACAACACGTGAGGTGTTTTCAGAAGCCATAACTTATGTGGAATATTTATTCAAAAGATTAACGGAACAAATTGAACGAATAACAAAGCAAGAAATTGAAGACTTCACAAGGGAGCTGGAAAGGCTGCAGCGAATCGCTCAATTTGTAAGCATAGCGGAGAATTCCAACTCGCCTTACGACCACGGAGAAATTAGAGCATTAATTTTTCAACCAATAATTTACACTAAACGTTATGATGAGATTGTAAAAGTGAGGTTAGAAGAGTTGCAAAGTAGAATGCGTGTAATTGGAGGAATTACCGAGCAAGAACGACTTGAAATTGTATTCGCTATGGGTTTGAAGAACGGGCATTGGTATAAATGTCCTAGTGGTCACATTTATGCAATTGGAGAATGTGGTATTGCTATGGAGGTTGGCAGATGCAACGAATGTGGACTCCTTATTGGTGGTAGAAACCACCGTTTGCTGCCTGGTAATAAAGTAACCAATGAAATGTAATGATTTATTGATTTTACTCCAGGGTCATTCCAGCTCACATCAACTGTTGAATTGATTCGACCTAAACCAAACTTGGTATTACCATCATAATCATCAATTATAAATACAAATTTAAGGATTAAGGACAAAATTAAGGATTACACGACGTTGGATGAAAGATTCTGAAGAAGGATTTTGTGTGTCTTTGGTGGTGTCTTCTCCTTCTTGCTCTAAGACTACGTCCTTAACAATGATCAAAACAAAAACATAAATCCCCTTTAGGACAAATCCTTAAATTTGTATTTTTTGCCATTCCGGGGGTAAAGTACTCACTTTTTACCCCGGTTTGCGGGTGTAAAGAGGCACTTTTTTACCCTGCGGTAAAAAAATAGCCAACTGCTATTTCTTAGTAATTTTTAGTAGTATAGTTGGTAATATTACTAGTGCTATTTTGCGATTTATCGACCACGTGTAGGTATTATAAAAAAAAGCGTTAAATTTTTGCTTTAAGTTTCTAAATAGGCGAAGTTCCTACTTTACCTCCCGGAATGGCAAAAAACAGTATATGCACGACGGTAGTAAAGTAACTTTTGGCCCATGGGTAATTGTTTCACTCGGCTGGCGCCTCGTGTAAACAATCCTTTACCCTCGGGCCAAAAAGGTGTCACTTTGCTACCTTGGTGCATAATGTACTATTTTCTTTATGGCTATAATGGTGTGTACCAAGTTTGGTGGGGGGTCAACTCAATTTTGCCTATTTTTCAATTGATTTGAGCTGGAATGACCCAATAATTTTTTATATAGAATATTTTATATTCTGTAAGAGGGTGGGTTTCTTCCTTCTTTATAAAAGTTTTTTTGTGTATTTTTACTCTTTTTAAATTTGTCATATGTAATATTACTAGTAAATAGAAAACTTTACATATTTGTCTTGTAATGTTGCTATTTTTTTAAATGTACTTTTGCATACCATCAAAGGGGTCCTCCATAAATTCCAAATAATACTTGGAGGGGGGTCTAGGTTTGTGTGACGATCGGGGGGAGGGGGTTAAAAATTGCGTGACGTAATTTATAGACGACCCCTCATGTGTAATATTACTTATTAAAACATATTCGTGTGTAACATTGCTATTGTTAACAAAATATTGTTAATTAAATATAACATTAGCAAATAAAACATTTTTCAATTTATTTCAAGATCTTTATTTATAATTATTACAATTTTCTTTAAAAAAAATAATTAAAAAACAAAAATATTTATTATCATAATTGTACAACTAAAAGGTGCCAACTTTCCAACCCAATTTTACCGGAGAGCCTACACTGTGCAGGCGTAAACTTCTTTATTATTGTAGTAATAGTTGGTTTGTATTGGTGGTAGTCTAGTAACGCCATCTATTAATAAGTTTTTAAACTTCACCAAGTGTTTCCAACATTTCCATTAGTTTGCCTATTTGTTGGATATCACAGGGTGGCGCACAAGTAGTTTTGGTATAAGTACATTAATAGTTACAGTGTATGTAAATATACAATAAAAAAAAATGTAATTTCAAAATAGCAGCGATAAAAACAGTGTGAAAATGTAATTTTCAAGTCATAGATACGAAATGAAATATATGCACATTTTATGTGGAAAATAAATTTTTTATGTCAAATTTCACAACTTTTAAGGTAAAATTACATAAAAAAGAAGAATTTATTTAAAACTGTAATAACATTGTGTTTTTTATGAAATATTACATAATATGTATTTTTACATGTTTTTAATTGTAGGTTTTTCTAAGTATATTTACTTGAATTTTTTACAGTGTATGTAAATATTCATTACTAAAATGTAATTTTAAATTTGTAGTGATTAAAATAAGTGCATTTACATTTTTGTGTACAAAATTACATATTTTAATTAAATTACATAGATAAACTCTTACATCATCTTCAATGTGAAAATTACATTTTTGTTCATGTACATTTACATATTGCTATGTTCCCTTAGGTATATTCAAACAAATTTCCACCCTTAGAAACACACCACTTTATTTACTCTTAAAAATCAGGGGCTCTCAAAATTCGAGCATTTCGCAGATTCCACGACACTGGTGATTCCCTAGACTAATTGATTTACCTTTTCCTTCACCTAGAATCAACCCTTTGTGGAAATTATCAAAAATAAAATCTACCATTAAAAATGCGTTATTTTTAATTTCAAAATATAATATTCATATCATGGGTTAATTGCTTATAAAACATTAAATCATTAAAATAAAGTCGAACAGGTTGTTTGTCGAAAATTGCAGGTGTTTTATTTTATTAAATTGTTTATCCGTATCATAAATTTATTTGGTCCGTTTCCTGTATTAATATTTAAAAGCGCACTATAATTTTAAAATGTTTGTTTGCTACCTTTTTGCGGTGTGGTGTATTCAGTCCAGTCGAAGTTACTTGTTCCAAAATTCCATCCTTCATCATCTGCTTCAACTCGCAACGCCATTGCTCAAAAATACATTTCCCATTGAAGGTAGGTATTACTGCTTCCTTCCTTTCACCATAATATTCTCTCTTACTCCTGGATTTATTAAAATTTCTGTAGGTTTCTTAATTTCAACCTAAAATTACACTGTTTCTATCACTAACCAATTTTTGTTCCAGTTTTGGCTTTTCGTCTAGCTTCACGGAGATCTGGCTATCAACTGCTTGTTTAAACAAATAATTGTTTCTCTCTTTGTTCGTATTTTTGATAAAATTGCGTATAAGTCGATTTTCGTTCAATTCTTTCAACCAATAATGTCATAATTTTGAATTTGAATTTTAAATTTTGTAGCTTTTAAAATACACTTTTTATTGTTTTTGATAACTACGCGAACAATCCACTTTGTTTAAATGATGATATGATTTAAAATATAATAATACAAATAATATAATAATTCAAATTATAAATAATGGTTATGTCAATTAAATTAACTTTTTATATATTTTTTTTAACATTTTATTTTACAACACAAAACAATTTTTATGTGATGTCATGAAGTAGTTTGATTCAAAATATCGCATCTTTAGTGTGATTCACTTGTTTATTAAAGACTTGGGTGATATAATTTGACTCTTAGTTTGGTTAAGGTTTTTTCATTAAGCTTTTCATAAAGAAACATGACAATATATCCATTTTTTACAAATTATGTAAATATACCATAATGTAATTTTGAATTTGTAATAATAAAAACATCCTAATTACATATTTACTTTGGGGGTCACGAGAAGTTATCTAAGTACATTTACATTTTTATGTAAAATTCCATCACTTTTAAGAGTGAAATTACTTATATTATGTAAAGTTGCATAACTTTTAACAGTAAATTACTTATAAAAGTATAATTAAAGGAAAAATGTAATTTCACAATTTTGTTAATGAAATATTACATAAAATGTACATACATCATTTTTAATGCAAAAATTACACTTTTTTAAAAGTAAATTTACATACTTTTTTACAGTACATGTAATAAAATTTTACGTACAGTTGTTGGCGGTATTTAAATTAGTAAAACTGCTAGAAATAGTCTGCAAAATTGGCGAATGATATTTGCATCTATTCTTGTTATGGAAGAAAGCAGCTCCACATCTTAAAAAATTCGGCGAGCAGTATTGCATCATTTGTGGTACCAAATCCAGGTTTGGGATTTTTAATCACTCTGTATATTTGTTCTTGTTCTTCACCCTAAAACCAGATTTTAACAAAATCGAGCAAATAAGAGCAATATTTTTTTAAATTTATAATAGCTAAAAGGTTGGGTTTGATTGCATGTAAAAAGGCGTTTTGCTGAGAAATGCGGAGAAGGTCACTTTTATTACAATTTAATAAAAGTTTATGTTTTGTATATTCTCCACTCAAATTTTACTATAGGGGAAAAATGTCAAAGATCACAAAGTATTTACTTATGTACCTACCGTCATGGAATTCATTGTGCTAAAATACTTTAAAAACGGTCCTTTATATGTACAAGTGTAATAAACCAGAATATTTCCGAATTTGTTCTCCTATCCTTTATCCGACAACGTAAAATCCCTAGCACTCTGTAAAAAAGCACGTAAAAATACATTCAAATACGTGTAATTTTTACAATCAAAATTATAGTAAAAATACATATTGTGTATTATTCCATCGATAATAATGTAATATCACACTATTACAATGGAGTAATACACAATATGTATTTTTACTATAATTTTGAATGTAAAAATTACACGTATTTGAATGTATTTTTACGTGCTGTTTTTACAGTGTATTATTATATTATTTTTTTTGTTTTCCTATAAATTTTGTGCCCTCCCATGAAAGAAGTTACGAACCCGCCACTGTTAGTATTTAAACAATTCATAGATAGATTCTCGAATGTCTTAAAGGTGCCAATCCACAATGAGAATATCTCAATGAGAATGAGAAAAATGTAATTTCATTGTGGAAACAGACCTGAGATTCTGACATTCATTGTTTCACGAGAGTATCTCTAGTATATCACGTTCTCAGGTCTGTTTCCACAATGAAATTACATTTTTCATGACATTTTTATTTCATGAGACAAAAATTTCATGAGATATTCTCATTGTGGATTGGCACGTTTATAAAAAAAATTGAACCTTTCCGATCAGCCCCTGACACGCTTGAATGGATTAACGAGATCGCTGACGCGCATGAATAGATTAATGAGATTACCGCTTCGCATTATGATGTGATAAAATTTTTTATCCAAATATATTACAGTGTGACCCCGATTATCCGCGTCTTGTTCATCCGATCTTTTGCGGTAACCGAGCCAAACCTATTAAAACAATTTTCCCTGTTATTCGAGACATCAATAACCAAGGTAAAATCCGCGTTAGCTTTCTGATTACGTGGACAACCAGGTTCTATAAACTGAAACCACGAATAAATTTTGATGTCAGGCTTTTAAATTTGTCACGTTGCCATAGCAACAATCATTGAAATAAATATATTAAGAATCGATAAAAATAGACATCATAGGGGGGGGGCTCATTTTTTTCAAAATTTTTTCTCAAAATAAATGTTTCTTTTACAATTAGTGCGCAACTGGGGGGTATTCCTTTCTAGATAAGTATCTTCTGTACTGATATTACAGTAGATCCGATCTTCCGCGTTAACCAATCCGAACCGCTGAAATCGTGGTACTATTCGAGGCACCGATATAAAATCGGTTTTATCTGAGATTTGTCGATTATTTACATAATAATTTACGACTGACTGAAAAATAGGGTTCGTGCAAATTCGTGCCAATACAGTTTAAGCTCCGGATTTGGAGTAATAATACCACTTAACCCCCCCCCCCTGAGGCTATTCTTCAGTGATTCTGCCGAAATCTTCTTTTTACACGGTTTTATAAGTTATTTCACTTGAGCACTACTTGATACTGAATGGTATTAGGTTTTTGTCTTTTATAATTTTGATATACCTCCAGACCCCCCCCCCCCCAGGTTTCCAGAATTATGATCTACAGGTAAGCACTCGGTGTACTTTGTATTATTATCTCGAATGATTTGCTTCATTCTACATGTAAAGCAAGATATACAAGGTAAGCCTCTGTGTTTAGCAAACATGAACGGGTATCGCGAGAGGGGGGCGGGGATTAGACATGAGTCCTTTTTTCGGGATTTTACGTTGTTTTCCAAAAATTTCTGCAATTGAATTCTTAGTACCGAGCGGCTTCAAGTTGTAAACTTTTCTTTCATAATTTAGGTGTAACTGGAATCCTCCCCCGGGAGGGGGGATTTTTAAATAGACTCCAAATTTGAAAAAACTGCACGAAAACAAATATTTTATGAAATTCGTGAATATTTCGGTTTGAAATTTTCTCTAGAACAGATCATATAGTACATAATTTTTGTTTGTTAATTGATCAGTTGCAGTTACAACCTTAAGAGCCCGCTATTCTCGATTAAATATTATTAATTTCGTTATTTTAGCATTAAAACCCTTGTCGAATGACCGATAAATGGAATAAACAAATTACCTAGTAGGTATATAATAAAAACTATAAAAAAATTTTGTATTTTTCCAGGGTGAGTCATAACTCATAAGGATGGCGCCACAATTTTTAAGAGGGCATCCGCCCATCCAGAGTCGCGACTGCGAAGAGAAGGACGACCACTTTGTTGAGATCTTTGACGTTATGCCAGTTTTTAATCTGAATTTCTTATTTATTGAAATTAGAATTTTGACACATTTTTTCGGTTAACCGTGTAAGATTTATTTTTATACCACTGCCACTGGACGAGATAATTTTTCAATAATATTAAAAATTATGTCAATATTGTGGGATAACATCAACGCCGAATTTATAATTTAGGGGAACCCCTTGAAGAAATTTATCACATAAAGCGCAATAAGCGTAAAAAATAACGGGTTTTTCAAACTGCGATTACTGCGGTGCTTACGTTTGTTTCGTAAACTAAACTTGGTAGGTAGTGGGCATTTACAGAGTGTTCAGCGTTTGTGTACAATGTGAAGTGCGATTCTTCTACAAGAAATATTAATTTCATCTCAAAAATAATTAAGGAAGTTGAAATCATCAAATAGGTAAGTTTTTACTGACAAAAATCGTACTTGTTTTATTTTTTACGCAACAAAATTTTGTGTTTTGTTTGTTTGCATCATCATGAAAATTGAATTTTTTCTACCTACTGCAAAGTAAACCAATCAAATTTGAGCAATTTTGACTTGATCGCCAACCAAATCTTAATTATTTGGTCATTCTTGTTGTGCAAAATTGCATGGTTCCTGTTTATATTTGTTCCAAGGTTATTTCCGTATCCTTCATACTATCGGATTTGCTTTCAAGAAATGCGTAGTTTGGTGTTACATAGTAGCAAAAACGCTAATAAGATTTTCAGAAAATTTGCAAAACCGGTGAATAATTCGGGATAAATTTGGGAAAATGTCGAATAACCCCTCGTCAAAGTAATTTTAATCATTTCTACCTTGTAATGACCTTAGCACTAAAAGTATTCATTTTTCAGTGAAAACGTATCAGTGCTTTCTTCAAGAGCCCGAAATTATCTTAAAACTAGATCCTAACCGTTTATTGATTAAAATCATCCGTTTTCGGGATATGAATAAAATTAACTAAAGAATTGTTGGAAAAACTGGAAACTTGATTTTTTGTATTTTCCTTGTAATGCCCGTCTGTGTAGCTTTAAAAGCGTTTTATCAAAAAAATTAGTGTGCAATTCTGATAGAAAATTTAACTGGCTACAACTTTGGTCTAGTAAAATTTTTTTTGAAAAACCAACCCATTTCAGATGACAACTGAAATTACTTGTTTATGTGTGCAATTTACCACCAAATTTACGACAAAATCAAAATTTGTGTTTAATTATTGGCTCCTTTGGTTGGCATGTAAAATTTTGGTACCAAAGCGTGTTATTGATGTGAAACATCCAATTTATTCAAAAACACAATAATTTATTATCCTTTCATTTTTTGTCTCGCGATTTTGCAGTTTATTTGACTAAAAAAAACATTTTTCCCATCAAATTTCAGTTTTTCGTTACAATGAATTCCTTTTTAAAAAAATTTTACTGGACTAAAATTGTAGCCCATTAAATTTGCTATCTGAAAGTGCCCATCAACTTTTTCGTTTAAAAGATACGGGGATTGCAGGAAAAGCGAACTTTTTTTTTTTGTAATTTCTTAACGTTTCTCGACCAAATTTGATGCATAACTCGAAAACCGTTGATTTTAGGCAATAAATGGGTGGAATTTAATTTTTAGATAATTACACGCTCGCGAAAAGAGTCCTGAATTTTTATCACCAAAAAATTGGTAGTTCCTGTCCATTCGAAGGTCAAAGTAATAAAAATAAAAAATACTTTGAATGGGATACCCCTAACGGTTTAAGTAAAGTATTCATTTTTCAGTGAAAACCTTTCAGTGCTTTCTTCAAGAGCGCGAAATTATGTATAAACTAGATCCTAACCGTTTATTGATTAAAATCATCCGTTTTCGGGATATGAATAAAATTAACTAAAGAATTGTTGGAAAACCATTTGTTTTTTTTTGTTTTTTTTCTTGTAATGCCTGTCTGTGTAGCTTTAAACGCGTTTTATCGAAAAAATTAGTGTGCAATTTCTGATGGAAAATTTAACGGGCTACAACTTTGGTCTAGTAAAAATTTTTTGAAAAACCAACCCATTTCAGATGACAACTGAAATTACTTGTTTATGTGTGCAATTTACCACCACATTTACGACAAAATCAAAATTTGTGTTTAATTATTGGCTCCTTTGGTTGTTGACATGTAAAATTTTGGTATCAAAGCGTGTTATTGATGTGAATCACCCAATTGATTCAAAAACACAATAATTTATTATAGGTACTTTCAATTTTTCTATTGCACGATTTTGACGTTTATTTTACTAAACAAAGCAGTTTTCCCATCAAATTTCAGTTTTTCTTTAAAATGGATTGCTTTTTCAAAAATTTTCACGACACTGAAATTGTAGCCCATTAAATTTGCTATCTGAAAGTGCCTATCAACTTTTTCGTTTAAATGATACGGGGATTCCAAGAAAAGCGAAAAAATTTTTTTCATTTCTTAACGTTTCACGACCAAATTTGATGCAAAACTCGAAAACCGTTGATTTTAGACAATAAATAGGTGTAATTTGGTTTTTAGATAATCTCACGCTCGCGAAATGAGTCCTGAATTATTAACACCAAAAAATTGGTAGTTTCTGTGCTACGACCATCCGAAGGTCGAAGTAATAAAAATAAAAAATAATTTGAATGGGCTACCCCTAAGGGTTTAAGTGCAGGCAAAAAAAATTTCGTAGAAAAGTGGCATTTATCAACACCCTTGCGGGGTGTACCTACTTCTGTCGGGGTGACTTCCTGGATTTCCAATTTTATCGATTTCATCGCTAAAAAAATCGGTTGCTACATTGCTTGCTCTCTATTTCTAATTCGTAAGCAGCTTCCAATAATCGGCATGATCTTGCAATTAGTGTTATTTTTAGTACCCCTGACACGCCAACGAGACTCTCACGTTGGCGCCGTATGAAAAATTTGCTGTCACCTTCTTCGCGTGCCTGAACGAGAAGAAATTTGCGGTACATGCAGAAAAAGTTGCCACCTATATTTTTTTATGATAGCACTTTTTCTTTGTAACTACTACGGGGTTTGCTCAGATAAATGGTAACAAAGTAAGTCATGGAAGATAAATTTTGTTTTTTTTTATGATGTGTATCAATTTTTGGAAAAAGTAAAAAAAAAAGGTCATCAATAATCCCATTTTACTTATTTGTGCTAATGTGTAAAAACTACACCGGGATTTCCAGTTCCAAGCAGTGGGGCGGATTTTGGTGCAGTTCCGCTAAGGAACGCTAACTAAAATATAAAATTTTGATTTTTTCCCCATTATAAACAATTTTTTATTTCATTTATAGACCAAACCATACGATACGGGTTTTATTGTAGAAATAATAAATTGAAAAATTAAAAATTTCAAATGCATACTGTGGGCTCGGAAGGCTGTAACTCTATAACCGATCAATTCACAAGAAAAAAGTATTGGATCTTTTTAATAGATAATTGAATTTTTTAAATTTCGATTATTTGACGTTTTGCTCTAAAATGAACTTTCACCGAGATATTAACGAAAATGTCGAGTCGTTGGTAAAAATTGATGTCTTTAGAAGTTCAAATAATGAATATAACATTTATTAATAAATTTAATAAATTTATTCCGCATTTAATCCGTTAGGAATTTATCGTTCAGCAGGTTAAAAATAAGATGACAACGCCTTCATTAGGGTGTATACTGTGAAATCCTACAGTGAGACGAAGACAAGACAATGCCTTTCAAGGTGCGGAACGTGCCAAAATGTTCATTAAGAGAGGGGGGGGGGGGTTAAAATTCAACACGTTACGTCAATCTGTTTTGAAAGAAATACTGAAAGACTTCCAAAACTGACTCCTGTCATCGCTTCGATTGACACTTTGAGATACTCTGGGGTTGCTACACCAAAGATTTTGTTAGGGATTGACATCAAATCAAAGAATAACGGTCGAGATGGTTGCTCTGATTTTTACCCATTTTTTAAAAAAGTTTTTCGACATTTTTTATATTTTCTCGGGTTAAACGACGCGACGCGTTGTCACCCAAACAAAAATTAAGTTGGTGATTAGAAAATAAATGTAAAAATAAAATGGCCGAACATTTATTTCTTTATTTTTATCTGGTAAAAATGTAAGTTATAGATGATATTTCCCCCCCCCCCCGCCCAGGTCCAGTTCCACGGAATGGGCAGCTTCCTTTCAGGGGATGCCAAACCACGCTCTTAGAATTTAAATAATAAAATTACTTTAAATATAAATTAAAATAAAATTTGAGACACAAAACAGCAGAAGTGAACGAATCTTGTAATGTAAAATTGTCGAACATTTATTTCTTTATTTTTATCTGGTATAAATGTAAGTCATAGATGATTTTTCTCCCCCCCCCCCCCCCAGGTCCGGTTCAATGGAATGGGTAGAGTAGG
Source organism: Podabrus alpinus (assembly GCA_932274525.1). NCBI lineage: Eukaryota > Metazoa > Arthropoda > Insecta > Coleoptera > Cantharidae > Podabrus > Podabrus alpinus. The sequence goes on from OW026452.1 coordinate 7,633,280, forward strand.
CAACTTCCTTTCAGGGATGCCAAACCACGCTCAAACAAAACATACATCTACATATATGTATGTATTTTGTTACAAACCCCTGACTTTAATTGGCAATCAGAGATTTTAATAATCTCACATATGTGAATTATACCTTAGCTAAAATACTCACCGGTTCTTACTTATCTCAGGATCTTATGTTTATAAGTTTCACTAAATAAGGAGAGGTTTTATAAAGAATAAAAAACATAACTACAAAAATTTAAATATAATAAACAAATAAAAATTAATTTGTACAAAAACAATATAATTATGAAAGTATGCCTAAGTGGCGTTCATAATTTAACTACAAGTTTAATATTAAAAATTATAAAAAAGAATGTCCTATCACACTATTTGTCTTAAAATTAAATTAAAAATTTACCTTAATAAGTTTTTGGAATGTAATCACTTGGAATAATCTTCATTAACTAATCGAAAGTTCTTATTGCTTGCACTATTTCAACACGCAAAAGTTTAAAACTGTCTTTGTTTTCATAATAGAAACATATTTTTAATTAATATTGTTTATTTATTTATTTCGCACTTGTATCCACTAAATTATTATTTTAGCATCACGCACATTTATTAATTATTAATTTTATAATTTTCTCGCTTCACTTCAATTAGGAAAAATTCAAATGATCTCTTTTTTTACCATTTGAAACGCGTTTTTATTAGCCAATATAATTTTATTATATTTTGGCGTTTTGCACATTTGTTGATTACTTTTAATTGGTTAGAATAAACCAATTATAACTTATAGTCGTTGATTAACTTATTAACAAATAGTTAGAATTCTATAAAATTGACTAAGTTGATTTTTTATGTAAGATGTACAAATTCTACATCTCACCTCTTCAGAGATTGTCAAATTAATACCTTATCTTTTCTTTTTAAAATTTAAGAAATCCTTTTTTAAAATAGAAGAACCAATGATATTAACATATTTCTTTATAGCCAATCACAGAAATTGGTTCTACACGTAACAGAAAATTGAATTGAACAAGATATAACGTGACGATAAACTGTTCAAAACTGACAATAAATAGATTAATTTATGATCTCCAAATGGTACTATATGACGTTAACTTATTTCAGGAGACTAAAAATTCTGTGAAAAATAATTGAATTTTTTGTAATACTTGTAAACTCCTATTCACTAAAATTATTTTATATATAACATGTGTTCCCAGAACACTTTTTAATTTTAAAATTGTTTACTTCTTGTCAAAATCGGAACAAATAAATTACTATAATAGGGGTAGTTTCTATGAATGTTGAAATAAAATAAAAATTATGACTGTGGGATAAACTTGAATATTACAACATTTGGACACAGAAAATTGTCGTTGTTCGAAAAATAATATTAAAATTTGATAACGTAACAATTTTATTAGTATATTTGTCATTGCGTAATCTTCTTATTCGTTAATTTTGTAGTTCCCATTTTTAAAAGTGTAAGTGCGGCCTTAAGGCCGCACAACCATCTTAATTAGACATTATTAGAAGGTCTGCAGGTTTCGGTTGCCGAAATTTTCTAGTTTAGATAATTTAAATAAGTCGTCGACAGCATCATAATTTAAAACGTGGTAGAAATGTATATCCCCCCCCGTCTCACTTTTAAACAAGGTGGAACTCGCTTTAGCGGCAGTTCCTAGGCTTCTATACAGCTACCTTTCTGGTGTGAAAAATTGTTGTTGGCTAGTTATTTTTGGTCGCCGTATAATATAATATCGGATAGATAATCTGCACTAAATAAATTTTTGCTGTTGGTATTTATCATTTACTATATAATCAATAATAAGCAAACTTCCATTCCATCCGGAACTTTACTTCTCTGTAATGTACGATCCATTTCTTCAGGTCGATCAATCCTAATCTTTCTCTTTTTTACAACTTAACTGCACCAATCACATCAAGCCACTGCTATGGTTACAATAAAAACGGATCAACGTATTAACAGATCAACGGATCAACGTATAATTTCCTATATAGGTGAAAAATTATGTAAATAAAATATAACTTATATTTGGTCTGCATTGAAAAAAAAGTTGTTATTTTTGGTCGCCATATTATTATAATGTAATATCAGATAATCTGCACTAATTAAATTTTTGCGGTTACAATCACAATTTCGAAGGTTCTGGGTTACTGTGCAGTTGTTCTGACAGCTCGAAACAAAATTTCTTCTGCTACACACTAAAGAACACACTTATTTTAGCATATTGTAAAAGTAAAACATATGAATCGGGTCCAAATGACCGAAATATTCGAATTTGAAAAGTACGGAAAAGTAGCATAAATCATGCAGTAGACCCCGGTGATGCCACATTCATCGGCCGGCCGGCGCATTTTGTTGACGGTACGTGCACTGGGATATACTCTTACACTTAGAAAATTTCGCACCGGCAGATGCAGCTCGACGCTCCTACATGTAACATCGCTTATTTTTTGTTTTTACGCGATTTTTTGGGGGTGAAACGTAATAGTATACTGCCCCATACCGCAAGTATACTTTTTAATGCTATTTCGAAGGTCTCTCACATCCCGGTTGCATAGATCCCGGTTTTCTTGATCGGTGGCGCTTCTCGTATGTTTAGCCTAGTAACCAGAGTCAAATCCGCCCTGGAGGGGTGCAGAGCGGAGCGGAGCGGAGCGGCGCCCCGTAAGGGTAGGATTTGACGATGGATTACCCTCCTTTTCGAATGCACACCCCTAAAATTGGAAGGCAAAAAAAATTTAATTTTTTCACTTTTTAGGCAATACACGAGTTATTTTTCATTTTTTTGATTATATTTATTACTAATATCCACTAATCACACCCCCATCTATCCGAATTTCAAAGAAAAATTCAAATCGGACCGAAAAAATTTCACTCCATTTCAAGGGACTGTAACCGGATATATGTGCAGACCCCGGGTTCGACCGGCTACATGAATTTACTTTTCCCTTCTTTTCAAAAGTCGATTTTGGGGTTGTTTTTACTCCGTTCAGCCTTTTTATTGTTTTATTAGACAAATATAAGCCTGTTCTTTAGTGTGTAGCTGAAGAAATTTTTTTTCAGCCTGTCAGAGTAACGGCACAGTCGCCAGGTTCTGATTAGATTTAAATTATTCGGACAGACAGACGGACAGACGCGGAGCCAGATCATAAGGGTTCTTGCTATACTTTGTATAGAAACCTAACAAGTAGTTTATATAGGGAGACCTCTTTGAAAATATCTTTAACTTAGTAAATTTCTTTCGAACATTTGCGTATTTATAAATTGCATTAGCGAATCGAAACAACGGATTAACAGATTAACGCAATACTATAAAGACGAAGTATTTACAATATTACAACGTATCAGTTGATCAACGTTATGATTGGCTCTGAAACATGCGGACGGATACGAAGCCAGACCATAAGGCTTCTTTCTATACCTTGTATAGAAACCTAAATAAGGCTTCTTGTTATACTTTGTATAGAAGCCTAAAAGTAGCGCACTGGCTACCCAGTTCTTAGACCTCTATACACACAGAGTATTTCCAACACGATTTGAAACGCTCTGTATGATTTTGAATTATGCGGACAGACGGACGGACACGGAGCCAGATCATAAGGCTTCTTGTGATACTTTGTATAGAAGCCTAAAATTACGAATTGTTCTACTCAACGGTGGGCACAATTCTTACCATAAGCATCACTGCGCAAGCTAAAACAAAAAAAAGTTAATCCAGAGGTTAAGGAGGGTAACTAACCCCCCCCCCCCCCCCATGAATTTTCAAACATGGAAGGAAAAACAATGAAATGGACTAAAACATAGAAAAAAGTTAACTTCATTCTATATGAATTCTCCTCCCCTTGCACTGGATCCGCCCCTAGAATTAATTTAGGCCTGATAGCATTTTAGCAGCCGTTAGTCAGGGTTCCCACTTTTCCAAAAATTCCTAAAATTTTAAATTGCATAGCCCATTCCTAAAATTATTTAATGTTTCTTGATTTGCGCAAAAAGTACAACATTTTTACAAGCTTTTAATTTTCTTTCATTTAAAAACGAAACTAAAACACATATTTTTTATTTAGTTGGTATTAAGTGCACATTACACGCGGCCTTTTTCTCATGCGATGATCGCCGCAACCATCGCAGCAGCCGAATGCACCTGCAACCGAATGCACAATGTGCACTCAAGGCTATGCGATGCATAGCCGTGATGCGATTTTCGTATTTTAACAATTTATCACAAATTTTAACTCACAAAAAAAAATTAACAAATTTAACCACACAACATAAAAGTACAATATTTTTACGTCAATTTTATCTATTTTTATAACTTCAATAACATCAAATGTTGATAGAAATCACTAGATCGCATGAGAAATCGCATACAAAATAGAACGAATTCTATTTTATAACCATGCGATCTTACAACGCATTGCAATCAATTGCTGAATGGGTTGCCTATGCGATTAGCTGTTTACACGAGGCTTTCGGCTGCTGCGATGGTTGCTGCAACCGATCGCATGAGAAAAAGGCCGCGTGTAATGTGCACTTTAGAATAACTTCAGTAGAAAGCAAAGTAAATATTTAATTATTTTTTATTAAATCGATAAAAACGAAGATTAATTTAATAGCATTTTTATTCCAAAAATTTAAAAAGTTTACCGTGACCCCCCCTTTATCTTTGCTTATATAGTGTCAGATTGGCACATCTTACCTCGCGCAGATCTGCAACTCCGATCGTAGTTGAAAACATAATCAACAGATGGTGCTACTAAATTTGAAGTCGTAATGCATTGCCTATTATTGTAATTCTTCATTTGTACTGTTGCTATGGATCATGAAGAGGTCCTTGATTGGAGCTTAAACGATTTATTTATACCGCCTTCCAATGTAGTAGCGCCATCTGATGATCGCCTTTTGAACTCCACGTTTAGGTATTTCCAAAACCCCCATAAGGTTAGCCAATCTGATCCTACATAATTAATACATTAATAGTAATAATAATAGTTGATGTTCATGTAAACCAGGGATGAGCAACCTTTTTTTACAACGGGCCAGCTACAAACTTAAAATAATACAAACACTGAATGATGAACTCAAATTTTTATCTGTTTATTAACAAAATAAACCTAACCTTAAAAGTCAGAATGTAAAATCTTTGAAGGGCCGCGGGTTGCTCATTCCAGATGTAAACAGCATTGTTGATAGTATTATCAGTTGTTCCAGGTTCTTCATAGTCAGGGGGGGTGGCAAAATATCCCTAAAAAGCATTTTTCCCCTTGACAACCGGACTGCGTTTTCTACCCTTCTCCAAGGTGGTTTCAAAAAGTACTTGAAATTTTTTATTTAGAGAACGACTCTCCAGAAACACGTCGGACGGGTCATGTTGTTAAATTGGGGACACGTCGGATCGTCAAACTTATTTTTCTTTAAAAACTTGTTTTTAGAAATCTAAAAATTTTTGTTTAGGAATACAAAATCCGTGTCGTAAAATAAATTTACAAAATATAAAAACTACCAAAATATTTTAAACTTTCAGAAGTTGTTTGCTTCGGTTACACTTTCATATTTAAACATTGACGCGTGTTGCTCGGAGATGTCGAAAATGTCAAATATTCATAACTTTGTAAATAAATGATTACAGAATGATGATTTTAAAACAAATTATTGATTGGCATCGATTTTACACAAACGTTCACAATAGGAACGAAAAACATATCTCCACCCCCCCCCCCCTGTTCCAAAGCTCGCGAAGATTGACGCTCACCCGAGCTCGATTTTACACAAACATTCACAATAGGAACGAAAAACATCTCCAACCCCCCCCCCACTCCAAAGCTCGCGACGATTGGCGCTCAAACAAAAATGGAGAATCAAATTTTCGAAGAAATTGGTGTCAAACGTTGAGACAAAAATAAGTCTCGACCGTCGCGAAGTTATTCGTAAAATGAGATGGGGAGAGGCTGCAGCTCTAACGGAAGTTCATTGATGAGTAAACAAAGTTATCAATTTGGCCGAACCAGGCTGAAACGGTAAAATGTAAGGTCATTACTATGCAATGACAATGCTCAAACGTTTGACACCAATATTATTATAAAAATCGTGTGTTGGCGGAGGTGGGGGGGGGGACGATTACCATACACCTGTATTTTAAATTTCAAATATTTTTCCAAAGTAATAAAATATTAACAAAATCTGGTATAATTCTTGTTTTTGCACCTCCACTGCTCTGAAATGAAATGGCCATAATCCAGAGCGATACAGGGGGGGTAAGAGGTACCCCCATCATTTATTTTCAAATGAAGACAAAACGATTAAATGCACTACAATTGCTAATGAATTTCACCATATACCTTTTTTGCGCTTTTAATGAATTGCTACCCCCCCCCCTCATTGACGATGTCTTGATTCGCCCTTTGCCGTAATTCGCGAATGGGAAGAGTAAAAACTAAAATGACCATATTTTTCTAGAGCAACAAGGGTTGGTAAATTTACTTTTTTATAAATTCACAAATGGCAAGAACAAAAATTTAACAATTAACTCGACAAAAAAAATTTTGTTCTGTTTAAAGGGGGAGGAGGGTTGCAGCTTAATACAATAATTTTATACGAAATTCTGATAATTACTCGGGCTAGCAGCCGCCCTACTATAAAGCTCTGTGTTGCTATCAACCTGGGGCTGCTGTGATCAGCTCGACCTCCGGCCTTACAGCTTAGATCCATCAAAAGTTTCTTGGCCATGGTGTTCGACATCCAGCTAAATTGCATTAGGAGGGGGGGGGGAAGAAAATTAATTGACTTGTTAGAAATATGTGGGGAACATTTGGGATCTTAAAGGGGACAGTCGTCATTTCCTAAACGCGTTTGGGGCCAAACGACGATCATCAACCTGTTGGTTACTCGAATTTGTAAATATATGCATAATATATTTTTTAGGACATTGTGCGGGTTCGACCAGCATTGCCCAAAGATGTGCTCTCACGATCGTAGCACCTCGATGGACCAATTGGCCACGATTTTGGAATGTGGACACGAGCACGTTTTGCAGTACAATATAAACCCAACAGACTTCAAATGCCCAACTCTCATCAGAGTAATCTTACCATGTGGTCACGACAGTACCGCGAAACCATGTCATCGTCCCGCAAACGAATGGAGGTGTGGTTTTCCATGTGACATCCGTGTTGAACCATGCGGACATTCGTGCATACGCAGATGCCATGTTAAGGATGATCCCGACCATATTCAAGTAAGATGTCGGTTCAACCGTTTCAATCTTTGAAAATGTTCTTTTCAGTATAAATGCTACAAGCCGGGTTGTTCGACTGAAATCTATGAATGTCAGGACAAGGGCCTCCTTACTCCAGCTACCGTGGAAAAAAAACTTCCAGACGCTAACCCCATGCAAGGGGTAGAATGCAGTGCAAGCATTGACGAAATCGTTTGCACCAAACCTTGCGAGAAAATATTAACCCCATGTGGTCATCCGTGCACGCGCAAGTGCCACGAACCTTGCGGTGACTGCGTTAAAACGGTAAGAATTTTGTTTCGAACAAATCTATTGGTCCTACAGAAAAACGATCGTAGCCGGAAAACGACCGACGTTTATCCTTTTCATATCCGATTATCCGGCTGCGGTCTTACACAGCGCTATAATTCTCATTTATCTTTTAATTTGTTTCCTTTAGGTTATGAAAACCATTCCGTCATGCGGACACGAAATTGAGACAAAATGCAACGAACCTGTCGACATAAAAAATTGTGACGGCGTTTGCCCAAAATTACTTCCATGCGGACATGGTTGTACCAAAAAATGCAACGAAGTTTGCACGACGCAGTGTCGCGAATTGGCGGACCACACGAAACTTGTGTTTTGTGGCCACAAATTTAAAATTGAGTGCCATTTGGTAACCCAAGAATTGCCGTACTACAGCAACACTTTGCTGCAGTTCTGCACCGCACCTTGCACCGCAGTTTTGGACTGCAATCATAAATGTTCGGGTACTTGCGGCGAGTGCGCTCAAGGACGAATTCACGCGACCTGTACGGAGAAGTGCGGGGTTCCCCTAATTTGCGGGCACGAATGTAATATTCCGTGCCGCGAAGTGTGCCAACCGTGTCAACTGAAATGTGGTTTTAGGTGCAGCCACAGTAGATGCTCAAAAACGTGCGGCGAAGTGTGCACGAAGTGCCAGGAAAGTTGCCCTAGACAATGCGAGCATGTACAATGCACATCCAAGTGTGGGGATTTGTGCAGCGTCCCGCCTTGCCAGGAAGCTTGCGAAAAGAAGTTGCCGTGTTCGCATTCGTGCGTGGGTTTTTGTGGCGATCCTTGTCCACCGTTATGTAGAATTTGCGACGCGGAAGAATTGACGGAAGTGTTTTTGGGCCACGAAGACGCGATCGACGCTCGGTTTGTTTTACTGGACGAATGCAAGCACGTGATTGAGAGTCGTGGTATGGAGCTTTTTTGCAAAGAAAATGAAGACAATGGAATCGGTTACAGACGGTGTCCCAAGTGTAGAACCCCACTAACTTCGACGCAACGCTATAACGATTACGTCAAGCGAGCCATCAAGGATGTAACGGCCGTTAAAGAGAAAAGTAACGGCACTCCTTACCAAATCGAAGCATTACGCGAAATATTGCTAGATAAATCGGAAGAAGTGCGGCTGTTTATTTATAATAGAGGTAAGTCTAATGAAAAAGGTTATCTTGGTCTAAATTTTTTTTCTCCAATATTTCAGTGTTGCCAATCTCTCCAGGCTTCACTAAAATTTTGGATGCATGCGATGCTCTTATGGAACCAATTAAGGATGGTAGACGACAGAGGTTTGATTTAATGATTGGCAAAATTTTGGAAGCAAAATTAAGAATTGTGCAAATTATTCGCAACACTTTGCACGTCCACAAAATGCAGCGCAATCTTCCAACTACAGGTGATGTGTTCATGGAAGTGACTTCTTATGTGGAATATTTATTTAAAAAATTGACGCAAAATACTGAACGGATTACCAACCAAGAAATTAATGATTTCAAAAGGGAGTTGGTCAGGTTGGAACGAATTGCCCAGTTTTTGAACATCGCGGAGAACTCGCCGCCTAACGACTATATAGATATTAGAGAACTAATTTATCGGCCGATCATTTTCACTGAAAGTTATGATGAAACCGTAAAAGTGAGGTTAGAAGAGATTGGAAAGCAAATGTTTGTTGTTGGAGGAATTACAGAGCAAGAACGACTTGAGATTATAGGCGCAAGTGGTTTAAAGAAAGGAAGTTGGTTTAAATGTCCCAAAGATCACATTTACTCTATTGGAGATTGTGGTGGAGCAATGGAAGTTGGGAAATGTAACGAATGCGGAGCAGAAATTGGAGGTACGAAGCACGCTTTGGTGCCTGGTAATATCCATGCCGGTGAAATGGACAACTCCCGGTTCCCTGCTTGGTCTGAATCTGCAAATATGATGAATTATGAATTTGATCAATATTGATCATGTTTTCTTATTTGTTTTTTATACTTTTTTCTGTGTTTAATAAAATTAATTTGAATTTTATTTTGTACCTCACTGAAAATTTTCAACCCTTTATTTTATATCTTCAACAGATGGGAACTCCGGACTCAACTTCCAATCACTTTGAATTTTGATGTCGAGGTTCTTCCATTACTATCTACCAATGTTCGTTTTCTAGTTCTTCAAGTGCATTCTTTTTCTTTCTAGAATCTTCAGGCTTTGGTGAGGAAAAAATCTCGTCCTTCCCTCTTAAGGAAGCCTGGCCCACCGGATAGCGCCGATCTTCCTTAACAATGTGAGCAAACATTTTTCTGCCAATCGTCACCATATATGATCAAAACACCCGAAAATCGGCGAAATGTTTGCGGTATTTTGAAAATACTTCTTGGTAAGGGGGGGGGGGGGTATTTTCGCATAGCAGGATTTCAGGACTTCCACGCTTTTTCTTTCAAGACTTTCAAGAAGATAGCACAGAAAGCCGATGTTATAAAATATTTGTGTGAACCCAAAACGGCGTCCAGTACCAGGTGGGTAGGACTGGTAGGACTTCCGTGACGGCAAAAGTAATAATTATCATTATCGACGTATAATAAAAATTTCATCTCTGATCACTAGTTAATACTGAGGGACAGCAAATTGTAAATAACCTGATAATCGACTCATCTTACGTATTTTCTTTGCCCTAGTGATGTTAGGTACATATGAGTACCAAACCCCCCCCCCGTTTCTAGTATTCCGATTTACAGGTACAGTAGAATCCGCTTAATGTGATCACGGATAATGTTATCAGTCGGTTATTGTTATCATTTTGACTGGGAACCGGCCGCTTTAATTAGTTTACATACAAAAACCACCGGATAATGTGATCAAAAAGCCGCTTATTATTATCACTTTTAAGGAATTTCCAACACAATAATCTCTTTTTCTAAGTATCTTTTTCTGATTTGTCATTGAAATTTTATATCTTTACAAATCACGTCACTCGTTTTAATTTCTATACAAAAACTAATGAAGTTTCATGGCGTGTTTCTATTTTTATTTTGCTAAATTTATGCACTTTGCTTTATGCATTTTAATTAAAGTTTAGTTTATTCTTGCTTTTCTTACGATGTCGACGAAAAAGCGAAACGATCTCTCGATAAAACAGAAGGTGGAAATTATCTAAAAGTACGATAAACTGCCAAAAATGGGACAAAGAAATGCCGCCGCGCAATTGAGAATCTCTCAACCGCTCTGTAATGTACTGTAATGTACAACTACTAATGTGTAATACATAATATTATGTATGTATAATTAACTATGCAATAAAATCACTGTAAATTAAGATTGTCTAATTTTTCGTTTCTAAAATACGTTTTTTTCTAAAATTTGCTTATTGTTATCAGTCGGTTAATGTTATCAAAATGTTCTTGGCCCAAAGTGATCACATTAAGCGGATTCTACTGTATTATGCTCTTATTTTTAACGATATTTTCATTCTGTACATAAAACGAAACCATCTTTGCACAGGATCCGAAATCGGGCTGAGAGGGAGCTTTTTTGCTCCGCGATGCGCACCATAGAAAAAAATTAAAGAGAGAAAAATGATGCTTCGAGTGGAGACGGGGGAATTTTATGGTTAGTTGGCTTTGCGAGTTCCCTAAAGGATTTGATGACGTAAATCGGACGATACTTGAACAAATTTCGTTGATCTAAAAATTTTTAAAATTACTCCAGAAAATAATGACCCGCTAGTGCCCAAACCGACTAGCCGTAGCACGTGGAACTTTTACTTCAATCTCGGAGTCGGAAGCTATGCTCGATTTACTTTTGTCTAGACACAATAAAACTCGAGGACAACATTTTTTAAATAAATTTAATATAATCACCGTGAAATATAAAATTATATAGGCATACAATTTAATGGATGACGATATTTAGTATTTCTATAAAAAGAATAAGAAAATGTATGGAAGCGTATCAGGGATGAGCAACCTTTTTTTTTACAATGGGCCAGCTAAAAATTTAAAAATGTTCTGCGGGCCACATATAATAATAATAATAATAATAAAATTCTTTATTACAATTTGAGATTTAAATTTATACAAAATAAACATAAAAATTTAAAAATCCACTGATGTAAAAGGTGGAGATCAGCTAAGGCTGGTTTTCATCTCAACTGCAAAAGTATGAGGCTATTTGAGAAAGTCCTCTTCGTTGTATAGAGCCCGTTCGATTAAGAGTTCCTTCATCTTCTTCTTGAACTGGGTTACTGGTAGGTGTTTGATGTCTTGAGGTATGGCATTGAATAGCTTGATACTCAGGTTCGCCGTCTCCGAACATTTTAATCTTTTCCTCTCCAAGCGAATTTCGTGTCGCTTCCTTGTATCATATCCGTGTGTTGCTGTTTTTGTCAGTATTGCAGCATCACTTCTCTGCTTCACTACACTGGCGTATATGTATGCCGACGGAAGTGTTAGAATGCGAAGTGAGCGAAATATTGAATCGCAGTGTGTTCTACTGGGTACCCCTTTTATGGCTCGGACCGCCCTTTTTTGCATTATGAAAACCTTTTTGGCTTGCGTTGCCTTGCCCCATGCTAAAAGACCGTATATCATTCTAGAATGAAACATAGAGAAATATATGGTCCTTGCTGCTTGTTCTCCGGTGGTTTCTCTTATTCGTCTTATTGCATAAGTAGCATATATATGAAACTTAAATTATGATCATAGTACGGACATTATCGACACAACGAAATTTGGCACAAATTTGATGATAACCTCGTTTACAAAATAAGATGTGACGCCACGCCGACCCCCGCCCCTAGACGCAAAAACATCCCCCAAATATTAGTTTATCCTGTTTATTTCGTAAACGGTTCATCATATTATGATGAAAATATGTACATCAGAGCAAATTAATTTATAATTACATTTTAAACAAAAAATGTTTCTGATACGAGTTTCAGTTTCCGGAGAACCATCACGTGAATGTACTATAGCAGCGTTTCCCAAAGTGTGGGTCGCGACCCGGCACCGAGTCGCAGAAAAATTCTGCTGGGTCGCGGCAAAAATTGTAAAACACAAAAAATTAACATCATTACTTCCTAATTTGAAATTGTTATGTGATGACAAACAACATCATCCTTCGCACTAAGGACAAAATATGTAAAACAAAATTTACTTCATTTACTAAAGTTTTAAATGAAGATAATGTTTTTGTTATATAAATATTTTGCAATTTTTGTGTATGAAATAAACAAACAAATAACTTGAATTTTATTAAAAAATAAAATTTGTTTTGTAAATAAATGTTTTTTTTTCATAAGGTGGGTCGCGAAACATTTTAAAACCTCATACCGGGTCGCGGTCAAAATCCGCTCTTTTGCTGATTTTTTTTGCTCTTTTTGGTTGCTCATCCTTGCTCTAAATCTAAATTTATGAAACAAAAGTTATTTCTTAAAAACGCATAAATTTAATCATTATGTAATTAAATGGAAGTTTTACGAGGGATAAACGACCCGAGATGGCATTGGAGCCTGCCATGGTTTGCAAGGTGGAAATTAACCTTGTAGGCGCTAAACTGGGTTACGAGGTTAAGATTACTTACAGGAGAAAGAAAGAAAATAATAAAAATGCATTCGAATTTAGCAAAATTCGAATAAATCTCCATGAAAGATGCTTAGGTTCAGTTCGATCCGTTGGAGACCGTTGTCACTTACCCAAGTCGATAATCGCACCCAGCGCCGTAGCAAACTCTTCTGGCGCCTGCGGCAAATTTGAATATATGCTCCCGCCCCCTCCCAAAGGATTCTTATTATTTTGAAAATTTTAAACCATTATTTATTGAGTTTTGCCGAGGTTTAACGCCCCCGACAAAGCCTCAGTCGCCTTACCCTTGCTATGTCACTCGCTTAGAGCAATGAAAACAAATAGATGCTAATCAGAAACTTATTTAGGCTGCCGGGATCAGGTTCCCCCCCCCTCAGGTACACTTAATTCATTGCGAAAGAAAAACTCACTTTTACGTCCCGCGGTATTAAGAAAAACGGTACTGGGATAGTTATGAAAAATATCACCTGCTGCCCCCTCCCGGATTACAAACGAAAATTGCACATCAAATTTTAATGGTTCTGAATAATGACAAGTGATATCGATTTTTATCGTTGGGAACTTCTGAAGATCTTATAATTATAAAATACGCATAGTATGTCAGAATCACCGTTTCCATATTAACGTAACGGAATAATCCCCCCCCCCCGCCCCGAATATGGAGATTATTTTTATCAATAGGAATTTTTTTTCAATTTAAATATATTTGAATAACTGTCGCGATGATAACGTGATATTTCTACCGGTTACCCAGTCAGCTAAAGGGAAATAAAGAAGAACGCGGGGGTTGTAAACAACTTCCCTAAAATCCCCTGTCTTATCATTTGACCAAAATTGAAGTGGAGAAAATTCTCTACGAAACAAGTTTTCAGGATTTACTTTAGATCTGGGGTCGTTCATAAATTACGTCACGCTCCGGGGGGAGGGTCCGACCCATGTGACGATGGGGGCGGGGGGTTTCAAAAATTGTGATGTCACAAAATATAAATATAGATGAAATATTTTATTATAAGTATTTAAAAAAAACTATTTTTTGAGTGACCTCGCCACTGTAGCCACTGGCGTAGCTAGGGGGGGGCCGGACCGCCTTTCGTAGATGTTTCCTCTGGGGTGCTGCCCCTAAATAAAATAGGTCAACAGCCGAGGTGGGAACGACACCCATGAAACCGCCCCGGGTTTCTTTTTAGGCTTCTATACAAAGTATAACAAGAAGCCTTATGATCTGGCTCCGTGTCCGTCTGTCCGTCCGCATAATTCAAAATCATACAGAGCGTTTCAAATCGTGTTGGAAATACTCTGTGTGTATAGAGGTCTAAGAACTGGGTAGCCAGTGCGCTACTTTTAGGCTTCTATACAAGGTATAGAAAGAAGCCTTATGGTCTGGCTTCGTGTCCGTCCGCATGTTTCAGAGCCAATCATAACGTTGATCAACTGATACGTTGTTATATTTTAAATACTTCGTCTATATAGTATTGCGTTAATCTGTTAATCCGTTGCTTCGATTCGCTAATGCAATTTATAAATACGCAAATGTTCGAAAGAAATTTACTAAGTTAAAGATATTTTCGAAGAGATAAAAAATATTTTTAAGAAATTTCTGTGACAGTTAGAATCAATTAAAAGAGATTGTGGTAGGTCGTAAAAATTAATGGGTTTGTTTAACATATACAGGGTGTTTACTACATTTCATATACAGGGTGGTTACTACATTTCCACACCAGAAAGGTAGCTGTATAGAAGCCTAAGAACTGCCGCTAAAGCGAGTTCCACCTTGTTATTATATAAATTTGAAAAACTTGTGGGTCGGGGGGGGGGTTTCAAGAATATGTGACATAATACTTGGAGGGGGTCTAGGTTTGTGAGACGAGCGGGGGGAGGGGGTTTAAAATTGCGTGAGAAGTTAAGATGTACGAAATTTTTATTTATAATAAGAATTATCCAAAACCTTTTTCAATTGTTTTCTCTGGATTTTCTTTTTATTTAATAAATACAAATTAAATAAAGGCAAATTATGTTAATCTGTTTTATAGAGAATTTTGTACTCCTTCAATTTTGATATGATGATAATTTTCACTAAAAATGAAAGTAAGAGAGTGATGGGCGAAAAACTACTGGAGAGGATTAAAATCCCCACTTGGGGAAAAGGCCGATAGAGAATTTTAGGCGTTGTTGCATATTATAAAGTCGTGGTCTAATTTTCGAATTCAGACAAATTTGAATATATGCGCTCCCCCCCCCCCAAAAAAAGATTCTTATCTTTTTGAACATTTTAAAGTATTATTTATTGGGTTTTGTCAAGGTTTAGCGCCCCCATGGCGATGGCGCCTGACACGAACACCTCAGTCGCCACACCCTTGCTACGGCGCTGATCGCGCCGCACTTTCTTCGAACAATCCATCGTATGCCTATCCGTAGTTTTGAGGCCTCCATCTGCCAACAAGGCCGTCGGAATCCAAGGTTGGTTTCGCCCCCCCCTTGGGTTGGTGACGTGGCTTTGAAATTTTGACGAAAGGCATACTCTCTCTCTCTCTCCGATCCTTACTCTTAAAGAGTGTGGTGGCACAGGCATACACGCAGATGCTTTTCTTGAAAAGCTGACATTGATGGTTTAGCGTCACCACCTGATCCCTTTCTTAACTGGGTCTGGTTGTGGTGATGAGAGAAAGTTCAAAAACTGGGTAAGAGCGACAAATTTTTTCGCTGACCGGCTTTCCGTATTGAAGGTGGATGAGTCGCTCCGATGATTGGGGAACCCATCAGTTTGGTCTCGATAATGATCAGGTTGAGTCACTCCCTGGGAAGGGGGGGGGGTCCGGGCCTGCGTGTTCGAATTTCCTGAACTCAGCCGGAAAATCCCCCGTGTACATTCGCCAAACTTCCCCTATGCCGCCCGGGTCCAGGTAAGCAAAGACCGACGGAGACCTCAAAGCCCATAAGTATTTTTTTGTTCTATACTCTTTGGTTTCCAAAATGACCAAACATTATGGATAAACTGACCAAACCGAAAATTTAGAAAATGAGTCGGTATAAATTGAATCTAAAATCATTTTAATGATCATCTACCACACAAAGTCTTAAACCAATTAGCAAATACATTAATTAATTATTATTAATCACTGCTTTGTAGCAAAAAATGCTTAAATAGATTTAATTTAGCGTAGAAACATAATTTTCTAAAAATACTTAAGTTTTGTCAATATTTTAAAATAAACTAAAATTTTATGATGCTCGACCCCTTAGCTCGAGGTAATAAATTAGTCACAGGTCACAGGCGTCATAAAAATGTTTTCGTATTTAGGGGTATTTTCTTCCGGATATTTGTAACATTTGGTAACTATTCTTATTAATGTTTTGTTAGTATTTTATATTGTGTCCCGTGAATTGTCTGTATATTTTTCAAGAAATTTAAAAAAACTACAAAAATAATTTTTTTTTAAATGGGTAAAATAAGGGATTAAAAAACGGGCGGTGGTAAATGTGCCACCAGTAATGTTATTCTACCTGCTACGAATTTAGGATATTAAAAGTACACAGGTATTTGTGCCACCGGAGAAAACGGCATCTACCTGATGCATCTCCTACATGTAACATCGATTATTTTTTGATTTTACACGATTTTTTGGGGGTGAAACGTAATAGTTTACTGTCCCATACCGCAACTATACTTTTTAATGCTATTTCGAGGGTCTCTCACATCCCGGTTTCATTTATCCCGGTTTTCTTGATGTGTGGCGCCTTCTCGTATGTTTAGCCTAGTAACCAGAGTCAAAACCGCCCTGGAAGGGTGCAACGCGGAGCGGAGCGCAGCGGCGCCCCGTAAGGGTAGGTTTTGACGATGGATTACCCTCCTTATCGAATGCACACCTCAAAATTCGAAGGCAAAAAAAATTTAATTTTTTCACTGTTAGTGGCACAAATACCTGTGTTTATTTAAAGAACCCTTTTGGTCGGTGGCACATTTACCGGTACCCTTTTCTGGTCAGGTACATTTGGTGGCACATTTACCTCCGCCCTAAAAAACCATTACTTTGGAAAGGGAATCGTGAAAAGCGAAAAAATTATGCCATAACACAAAGACTGGACATCAGATCAGTGGCGGCACAGTGGTGGTACGAGGAGGACGATGGGGCACCGCCCTCCTAAACCAAATAATACAAATTTAAGTTACGTGGCTGAATGTTGGACACTTCTAAATTGATTGAACCGTAAACGGTGACATTTTTAAAACACTGCACGGAAAAAGTGAAAAAATTAATTTGTAATGACTCCCCCCCCCCCCCTATATAGCAAACCACGAGCTGCCATTGATTGATTGATGGAATGCCAAAACACGGAAAAATAAATAGAGCTTCTATTTTAACAACCTATATTACAGTTCTACAAAGGGTCGCGTGGTGGCGTTTTCTTATTTGCAGTTGTCAATTACATCTGTGTATGTCGATTAAAGATGATGATCCAGGTTATTGCGGCTCCAGAAGTGCTATCGCCCGGTTATAAGGGTTTGAAAATACCTGGTAAAATACAAAAAGTTACCAACATATGGCGCTACTAACTTGGAAGGTGGAATAAATGGCTTAAACACCAATGTAAACAATAAAAATTACATAAACTGAAAGTAAATTGCTGTACAATGGAAGCTGTAATTTTAATTGGACGGATAAAAGTCTTGATTTGGATAGTCTCGGTGTGCGTCGAGGGTTAATCCTTCACTTATAACCCCATATGTGGTTAGGTCAAAGCAAAGTTATCCGTTTGCATTGATTGAAACCATTTAAGGAAGTCACAAGCAGGAAATTCTAACTACTGCATACAGGTTTCGATCTTATCAGTAACGTATAAAAGAAAAAACATTGGTTGTGAGTTTTACCCTCCCCCCCCCCTCTCAAACCCTAGGATTCCATTTATACTTTTTAGACCTTCCCAGGTTGAGAGATGTGTTATGAACAAATGATCAACTAAATTGATGTTTTAAGGTCGCACTGATTCTTGATTGCCCAGGTTGTGCGGCCTAAAGGCCGCACTGAAGAACTGATTACTAATAGGTGCTGTTCTGGGTCCACACAAATACCCAATAACAACGTCGGCTTACGCAGGCTTAAGAAATTCTTGAAAGAACCCTTTCGGTTTAATTTATTTACCCCACCTCCTTTTCTCTTTCTGATTGGCTGTAGGATTTTTATGTTTCGTGTTAACCCAGGCGGCTTAACCTAAAGTTTCAAAATCGGAAACAATAGAATTATACTTTTTCTTTAAAGTTGTGCCCCACAGCCCATTGAAAATAGTGTTGCCCAAATGCAAGAACAAGACGAGACTTAGCCCGTCTTGGTCTTGGTCTTGCGCCAATACACCTGGTCTTGGTCTTGGTTTTGGTCTTGCGCTCCCAGTCTTGGTCTTGGTCTTGGTCTTGCAGCAAGAGTCTTGCAAGTCTTGCAATTACCTATTAGTCTATTACTATTTATTAAAGTTTACTTTAAATCTTAGAAAAACGTATTAGAATTGGAACATTGTGAGCTTGAATTAACATAGCCATAGTAAAGATCAAGCAGATTAATAAATAACTGAAGATTTGATAAGAAATTCGAAAAATCAATGTCGTATGTCGTTTATGAATAGTGTCAAATGTTATGATTTCGGCGCGGCGGCAACGATTGTTTTAGATTTCAAAAGAAGCCGCCGGCGCGTGTATCATAACCATGTACTTCCGAAAAGCGGCAAATTTCTTTGAGAAGTAAGTACAAAACCTTTGATGCCGCATTATCAAAGTGCCGATGGTTAAAACATAACTATGCATGCACTCAGTTTGATTTTAATAGATATTTTTTTATTCGCTATGTTTATGGTATTAGTCGTAATGCGCATAGGTCCAGTTTTTCATATTCTTTGATATAGTTTTTTGCGTCTCATAGAATTCCTAAGCGTACCTACCTACCTATACACCGAACTGTTACACCTAACTACTCCGTGAAATAGGTAGCGCTAAGTCTTAGCTGCAAGACGCAAGAGTCTTGCAGGCTATGTCTTGTTCTTGCTCAAGTCTTGCACGGTCAGTCTTGGTCTTGGTCTTGCTAAAAATACGCGGTCTTGTTCTTGGTCTTGGTCTTGCAAAAACGCAAGAACAAGACCAAGACTGCAAGACCAAGACTGAATTTGGGCAACACTAATTGAAAAACGTCACGAGTCGCTATTACAAATGAAATTGTAAAAAGTTGGCAGCTGCTGAGACCAGGGCGGGGTGGGGATCTCGAGCATGTGGAGATCAGCATGACCATGTGGATATGCTTGGGATACTCCATAACTCCTCAGACCTGACGTTTTTTATCTTAACTTTCTATTAGGAAGGCGGGCCCGTCGCTCTCCTTGTATACAGGGCCGTGCCGTGCTATGATGCAAAGAGGCGGTCGCATCAGGCGGCATCGTGAAGGGGCGGCAAAAGCAGAGAAATCAAAATATGAGATTTTGAATCGTTCAGTAATTACGCAACGAAATATTGGTCTCTGTTTCCTTTGTTGATTTATACGATTTAGAATTTATCGCGCGCCTCTCTGAGTAAGCGCTTTCGATACACTTGATTTCGGTTTCAAGTTTCAATAAAATTCGCTGAAATACTTTTGATATGACAGGCCAAACCAGTTCATTTTTCGAGAAAAAGTATATCTACAAATTTTGTCGGGCATACAGTCGGCTCGACGACGGTGTATTATTTTTCGCGATCCGTTCGACGCCTACCGGCGTAGCGCAAAAACGGCAAAAATATGTAATTAAAATCGTCGTCTCGCTTAGCGCTCGAAAGCGATCTGCGACCTACGCATTTTTTTTGCAAAAATGCAAATATAAATTCGAGAGGATCCAAATGAGACCAAAAAATCGACCCTTTAATCTGAAAATAAGCGAGCCAGGCGCAAAAAACTATTCAATTTTTACCCCCCCCCCCTTGAACGGTAACGGGACAAAAATTGGAAAATTTTTTTTTTTGAAAAAACTTTTTGAAAAACACTTTGAAGCGCCATTTCACCCCCTCCGTTACGTCCCATGAAAAACGGGAAAATTTTCCCGTTCAATCCTCGTAAAACCACACGGGTATGCAAAATTTCAACTCTCCACGACCCTCGTAGCTGTACGCACTAAATTATGAATAAGTGAGTGAGCGATTTGCTCAAATTTATGTGTTTAATACAAAATTTGGATAAAAACTTGGATCAAAATTATCCAAGGCAAACCATATTTTTTTAACAGCGCTTATTTTATTTTTGCATTTTAACAATAATTTTGTTTAATTTAGAAATTAAACAGGTTTTTGTTGGTTGGGTGGGTTATAGTTTAGAACCATCCTGTATATAAATAATTTAAGCAAATATTGTAAAAACCTACGTAGAAAAGTAAATAAAGCTAAAATGCATTTTTAACACTTTTCAGTAGGTCAATTAAAAATATAATTCATTTCCGCATTGTAATCAACATTCAAAACAATTAATCATCAGTTCAATTAATGCATTTAAAATTATTATAATGGAAAATTTATAGTCATCAGATTAATACCTTTAATTTAATTGGAATGTGATAACCTAGCTATTAAGTTTTTGTATAAATACCTGTATTTAAAACTTAATAAATCAGTAGCATTTAAATTTACGACTTGAATGTTATTCACCAATAAGTTAGGAAAGGTACTTCTAGCCACTTTTCCTAATTTAGATTATCACTAGAACTTACAACTCTAGTGGTTCTCAATTCACCTAAATTAAGACGGGTACTTCTTGCCACCCTCATCTTAATTTAGATAAATTTAATAGGGAAATATCAAGTGTGGGGTATCATAAGATGCGGAAAGATAATCTCTTTCGATTGATATGAGTTTCAATTTCATATGTTCCACCGGGAAGCGGCAATGCTCTTTAACAATTTTCATTCCCCTAAAAAAGGGGTTAAAAATGGACGGTTTTCAACCAAAATCTAATCAGCTCTTTAGACAGTTACTTCAAACTAGTGTATAAAATTTCAACTCAATTGGTGCACGCGTTTGTCTGAAAACGTTGACGATAGAATAACCACACATCACACTTCATACATCACACACACATCCGGACATCATTCCAAAATTGGTCTTAAACAATTCGTATGGGCTCATAGACCATGGGAAAAATGCTAACTCAAAATTTTTTTTTAACTCGATAACAATACTTTACTACGTAAATGGGAAAGTAAAACATTTATGGGGCGGCATTTCTAAGACTTGCATCATATTGAAAAAATCTACCGCATGGCCCTGCTTGTATACCAGCTGCTACTTCTTATCTTGAATTTATTATTTTCTATATTCGATTGATGATTTTTTTGCCTTCTGAAAATTGTAAAATTTAACGATTTCTGCCTGTGTAAAAGATTCGTGTGTACTTTTCATTTTTTTTTAAATTTTAATTAATTGGGGTACCGACAAAAAAATATTCGTTGTGTTTTTTTACGTAAATAATATCCTTAGGATGTCCTTTGCCGTGGAATGTGATTAGATTTTTCTAAATGTGGCTCATTCCGATGTACTACTTAATTAAATAATGAAATTCTGTGACGACATCATCAAATTAGTTAGTAAATTTTCCGCGCAAAACGCCATTGGTATACGCATGACTTGGAATGAATGGTGTTTTGCACGGACAATTCAATAACTAATTTGTAACTGTCACGTATTTAATTACTACATCGAAATGAGTCACATTTAAAAAAATATAATTACATTACATGACAAAGGACATCTTCAGGATCGTATTTATGTACGTAAAAAACAGAACGAATTTTTTTTGTCGGTACGCCAATATCAATCTAAGTAAGTTGGGTCGGAAATAAATTATTTACTAGGCTTAAACAATTATTCATCTATTCTTTGGTTCATCTTAAGTTAGATTCAAATTAGAATTTTAAATTTAACTAAATTAAGAGTTGATTAAATTTGAGCCATTCGCCGATTTCAAAGACCATTTTGAAATTAAATAAATAGAAATTAGTAGTAGATGAAATTGGAGCAAACAAAACAACGACGTTGATTTACTAATTTAGTGTTAATTCGAAAACGGTGAAACTTTCGACAAAATATCAAGAGGTCGATTTTGTGCAACATTTAATTTGCTATAAAGTAGATTTTAATTTTTTGTTTTAGAATATATAGTTTTCGAGAAAATTCAACCTTAACGAGCGACGCGACGCCGCAACAAAGAAACTTTTTTTGGGCATTGGTGTCAAATGATCAATTTTTGGGGGAAAAATTATTTTCACACCATGAAAGTATTTTCGTACATTTTAGTTTCATCATGAATTTTTTCGAAAATTTTGTACACGCAAAAGTACCAAAATGGAATTTTACCGTAAGAATGAAGTACGATGGGCAAAGCAGTTCAGAATGATTTTTAAATCTGCACTTTTAGAGGCCGCCCACGCCTAAATTATCCAAGTTAAATTATATGCCACCAAGTACTTTTTTGTAAATTTAATTACTCACAAAATTGCTTACCGTTGTCTCAGCGTTTTCAACGCAACGTCGCTTGATGAATTTTTTTTCATGTTTTGCTTATTTCCGGGCTCGAATTTCAAAGTAACTGGTTTATTTAATTATTGCAAAATGCTTCTCTATCGAATGGCCCAAATTTGATCGATTCTTTATTTTAATTTGACTGGCCTATAAATTTCACGAAAATAATATTGAGAATCGCTGGTTTGTAATTTTAAATTAGTTAATTTTTTTTAATATAAACAATTTTTACGTATTGGTAATAGTCGAATTTTGTTCTCACGCTATGATGAAGGCCAAAAATTGAAAACATGTTATCTTCAAGTGCCTATATACCCTTAATAATTTATGACTTACGTTACATAAACATTTCAACCTCAGGTTCAGGTTATTCTAGCAGTAATTCTGCTATCACTTCATTATAAAACAAAGAAAAGCTCACTTATCCGTGCGAGTTTCGATTTTGTTATTATTCCCAGTAAAACTGCGTGGGATAAATTTTTATGATTCCAACTTTGTTGCGCTCAATTAATTAATAATTCTGAAGACATTTTTTGTGCTATTTTTATTGGGCATTACGAAACTCAATTTAGAACAATTTTTTGCTATCAATATCGATTATTAAAAATTTTGTAATAGTTGAATCCGAATTCAAATTTTGATAAGACGTTGAAAGGGCCTATGTAACAAAAGTGTCAATTTTGTGGAATAAACGGGCGATAATCAAAAATAAATCGGGCGATTTACTTTAAAAAACAACAGAAAAAAATGAAAAATAATTTTTCTTCAAAATTGGATTTTTCAGACATGCGAAAAACATTTTGGACATAACTCCTAAACAAATTATCGGACCATGTTCAGATTTTGTGTAATTTATCACCACACTATCCTCTAAAAATTCGATCTCTTCACTTTTTAATGTAGAGTCGAACGTTGCGTCGTAAAAAAATTATAAAGCACCGAAGGGAAAACATTGTAATTAAAATTTAAACGGTTAAAACTTCTTCCGCTGACTAAATTTAAATAGAAGAATGACATTTTAAGTTTTGCAATTTTTTCAGCGTCCAGAATACCAAACCTATATGGGCACTATATGGGTGTAAAATTTAAAGTTTCCTGATTTGAAATATTTTTACTTCATATTGAAGTGAAATCCGGCCTTGCAATCAGTGCCGTAGGAAGGTAGGGTGCATTAGGGGAACCCGCACCCAACGCGCAAAAATCTTCTTCTTAATTGCATTATTCCTGGAACCCCAAACCGCCGGTTTTGGTTTTGGAGTTCTCAACATCTGTACCTAATTTTTATTTCAGAATCCTTTTGGAGCGTCAATTTTAAGTTTGCCCGCTGCTGCAATATCAAGTAGCTACGGCACGGCACTGTTTCGCATTAATTTGAAATTAATTTTGCATCAATTGCCAGATTATTTTTACAAGGTTGTTGCTGATGTAAAATAAATCAAAAATCCGTTAATTTGCCTCGCAAAGTGGGGTGGGGGCGCACGTATAAAAGAGGCAATAAAAAAATTTCATATGTACAGGGTGCTCAATTTTTAAACTTCGCTATGGAGATCTCGATTGTCTTAAGCGATTTGAAGTCCGTAAAATTAGGGCAAAGTTGGGTATTTTAACCTTGGAACATTTGCCATATAATTTTTAGTTTTGAAGGTTTCCTAAAATATGAAAAATTTTAATTTCCGTCTGATCCTTGAACTTGAAAACTGGTTTTCAACTTTTACGCAAGTTTAACGACATTTTTTTACGAGAGGCTAATCGTAAATACGTGCTTGAAGTTATACTTGATCAAACACAAAATCAAGCATATTCCAGTCGACCAGTTAAATTGAGCTAAAAATATTAATATTTTTATCTCTGCTTTTAAATTGAAAATTAAACAATAAAGCTTTTATAGAAGGTGCCAATGCAAAATGCAAACTAATTAAATAAATTTTACTTTAATAGACCACCCTTGGGCGTGCAAAACTATGCAATAATAAACACTACCCAAAATAATAGCAGGGATCTCGTCAACTGCGTCTTCTAGGAATTTTTTATTAATTTCTTAGAGGTAAGGGTTGATTTTTGACACCCTTAGCCTTATAAGCTGATTATGAAATCTGGAATGTAGATTTAGGTCAAGTAGATTATTCTATAAAAAATTTAGGAAGAAATCTCTTCAACTGCGCCTCTGGAAAATTTTTACAGATTATTATATGAAAAATTTAGGAGGGGGTCTCGTCAACTGCGCCGTCTGGGCATTTTTTACTAACTTCTTAGAGGTAAGGGTTGCTTTTTGACACCCTTAGCCTTATAAGCGGATAATGAAATTTGGAACGTAGATTTAGGTCAAGTAGATTATTATATAGAAAATTTAGGAGAAGATCTCGCCAACTGCGCCTCTGGGAAATTTTCACTGACTTCATAGAGGTAAGGGTTGGTTTTTGACACCACTACCCCCATAGGAGGATTATGAAATTTGAAACGTAGATTCAGGTCATCCAGTAGATTACTCTATGAAAAATTTAGGAGGGGATCTCGTCAACTGCGCCTCTAGGAAAATTTTACTTACTTAAAGGTAAGGGTTGGTTTTTGACACCATTAGGATTATGAAATTAAGAACTAATTGAGTAAATTTAAGTAAAAATTACTTTAATAGACCACCTTTGGGCGTGCAAAACTATGCAATAATAAACACTAACCAAAATAATAACGGGAATCTTGTCAACTGCGCCGTCTGGGAACTTTTTACCAACTTCTTAGAGGTAAGGGATGGTTTTTGATACCTCTGCCCCCATAGGAGGATTATGAAATTTGGAACGTAGATTCAGGTTATCAAGTAGATTACTATATGTAAAATTTAGGAGGAATCTCGTCAACTGCGCCTCTGCGAAATTTTTAATGACTTCTTAGCGCTAAAAACAATAAATTTTATGACTATTTCCAGGATTATTGAAGCATGCTGAACCCCAAATTAAAACAATAACCTTGCGTTAAAAAAACTATAATTTAAAAATAAAAATTATTTTCAAGCATTATTTTTGTTAAGACGCGGAAAAGAATAAATTTTATGACCATTTTCCGATGAATTGAAACATGATGACCTAACCCAGATTGAACTAACAATTTTATGTTGAGAACGAAACCTTATTTAAAAATTAACATGTACCGGGTGTTTTCATAAAAGAATGATATACACAGTTAACACTCTTAATTAGTATATTAATCTTCCATTTTTTGCACAAAATTTCATCTTATCACTTTTATCATTGGCGATACGAAATTCATATGAATAACTCTAGAAACACCAAAAACAACCCAAGGGTCCTTGGGCACTGCAGTGAAGTGATATTTTTTAAAAAGTCATTCCCCCCCATTATGTTTTACCTGGAAATCTTAGCTATCGCCTCGAACAAACCGCAGGTCGCTAGCTAAAACGGTTCGCGAAATATCTGCTATTATCATCGAAATACTTTTGGTCGACCCCCCCCCCCCATAAAAGTATTTCAAAGTACTAACTTCGTAAGTTACATAGCCCTATTTGTATTTGGCTATCCACTCGAATAAACCGGAACTCGCTAGCTGAAGCCGTTTTCGAGATATTCATTTCTATCAAAGTACTTTTTGAAGCACCCCCCCCCCTAAAAGTACTTTGATATAATCACAGTTATCTCGCTCATCATTTCTTGTTCCTATAGAGGGGGTGGCTAAATACAATTTAATTTTCTTGTTTAACTACTCGTAATTTGATTATTAACAGCGACTAGTGCTTTACTATAATTAGGAGAGGGGGGGCAAATTAAATTTTTAACTTGCCATTTTGGGAGGGAAGCGCCCCGTCGCCCTCCCCGTGTTGGCCGCCACTGAACTTTGCTTTTATTCCAAAGTAAATCTTAAGCCGCGTCTTCACTGCGTCGGCTTTTGTTGAACGGCTCGTGTGCGGAGCCAGAAGAAGGTGTGCGGCACGAAATGTGTGATGCACATAAAAACGTGCAATAAAAATTACGCACACCTTTTTCTGGCTCCGCACGCGAGCCGCTCAACAAAAGCCGACGCAGTGAAGATGCGGCTTAATAACCTAGTGCAAAATTTCACATTTTCATGTAGTCTGCACAGAAAAAGTTTCCAAATAATTTTACTTCAAAATGAAGTGAAATCCGTCGTCGCAATCGGGCCGTAGGAAGACGGGGTGCATTGGCGTAACCGCGCCCATCGCGCATTTTTTTAAATTGCATTATTGTTAAACCCTCCCAAATCGCCCGTTTTGTTTCAGAGCTCTCAACATCCGTAACTAATTTTTATTACATAATCCATTTGGGGCGACAATTTTAAGTTTGCTCGGTGCTGAAATTCCTAGCTACGGCACTGCGTTGCATTACTTTGAAATTAAATTTACAGCAATAATTGTAGGATTATTTTTATAGTGGTCAGCAACTTTCCGCTTGTTCAGTATGCAGGTGTTCAGTATAATGGTCATCGGCGCCGGTCGGAACACGGGGAAGTCCCCAGAAAGCTTCGTATTCGCATTCTCGGCAAGCTTTTTTAATTGCGCAATCAAAATCACAGCGTAGTTTTCAGCTTTGGTTTTCAGTCGTAACCGGTGTTGCAACTTGTTAGCGCGATTTGTTTTGTTTTGCTTGTTTATGTTTTAAACATTTTTGCGGAATTGGTAAGCAATTTTTATTAAAAAAATATTGTACTCGTTTTGACTGTAGCGTAATTGGGTGTTTATTTATTTATGTTTCGGTTTTTTATTTACAAGGTTATTTGCTGATGTAATAAAAATTAAAAAATTTTTCTTAAATTAAAGTTCTAATAAACAATATAGGGTGCCCGATTTTTGACCTGCACAAAGGAGATCTCGGTTGTCTTACGCGATTCGAAGTTGGTATAATTGGGGCAAAGTTTTGTAGTTATTTAAATCCCGAAAAGAAATATTTCTTATTATTTTTAGTTCCGAAGATTTCCTAAATAAGGAAAAATTTTCGTTTTGATCATTGAACTTGAAAGACATTTTTTTACGGGAAGTTTGAATATGCAATAACGGTGCTACCCGAACTGCACCACGGCTTATCAGGGGTCATTTCTTGTACCCAGGTAAATGTAATCCCTTGACAGTGTTGTCAGATTGGGCGATTTACCGCAAATTGGGCGACTTTGGAAGATAATTTGCGATAAAAATTTTTCAAAAACCGCAAACCGCAATTTGGGCGGTTTCTGAGATATGTAGTTGCGGTTTATTGCGATAAATAATCAACTTTGAATTTGAAAGCCGAGCATGCGCGTTGTACATTCCAAAAAAAAGAAAGGTCATCAACAAGAAATAATCCGCCCCGGGTGTCACCCATGAAGTTGATTGCATTCGATTAGGGGTCATCCATTAATTACGTAAGGGTTTTTTGGGGGGGAGGGGGTATTGGATATCTTACGGACCCTTACGTAAGGGGGGAGGGGTCCGACGTATTCCTTACGTAAGTTTCTTAAAATATTTTTTTAAATTAAATTTAACAATCTAATATAATTTTTTCTTTTTATGTTGGTAATTATATCCAGGTATAATGGAAATATCATATATTGAAATATATAGTATCTACTTAAAAATCATTAAACATAGTGGCATAATAGTGTGAATTACAGAAAATGGCATCAAACTTTGGTGATCTTTACGAACGGTTTTTCATCTATGTAAATAAAAATTTAATTTAAATTTTTGTATTTATTATTATCTATCTAAATATATAAAAATGGATGTATGTGTGTATGTGTGTATGTATGTTCCCTATAGACTCCTAAACCGCTTGACCGATCGGAACCAAATTTTCACAGTTATTATGTAGGTTCCTGCGCATGTTTTTGTATTGAAATAGTGCAAAAATTCGCAAAGGAGAGGAAAGTTGATTTTGAGTAGCCTGCCTTCCTTTAAGGAATCTCGATAATCCATTCATGCGCGTCCCTATGGGACGCGCATGAATGGATTATCGAGATTCCTTAAAGGAAGGCAGGCTACTCAAAATCAACTTAAAATACAATAATTAATGCTGTCAAACTGTCAACCGATCGACAATGCAAATACGCGTGCACGTGCTTTACGTTTCTATTTGACCAATCTTAACCAAATTTGGTGTAGAAGTTATTTACAACGCTACGAAAAACATAGGCTACTTTACTACCTTGAAGTGAGGCCGAAAAACCACGGTCTACACGTATGCCTGCGATACTCTTGAGTGAGGCCGAAGGCCGAACAACCACATCCCACACGGTCTAGACGGCTAAAGGCGGCCGGTAGGCCGACTGTGCCAGCTAGTATAATATATTATTATTCATATTTTATAAATATAAGGGATGGAGAGGGGGGTCAAAATTAATTTTCTTTTAAATAATCCTTACGTAAGATGTGGGGGGGGGTTGCCACAATCTTACGTATCCTTACGTGGCGGGGGAAGGGGGTCCAAAATTACAAAAATCATCCTTACGTAATTAATGGACGGCCCCTTACAGAAAATAACAATAAATTTCAATTTTGGCGCCACGTAATCAATTAGTTGCGCTTTTGGGCGTTTTTTCGGCAACGAGTTGGCGCCTTAAATTTCTAAAATCTGACAACACTGTCCCTTGACCGAACTGCACCACGGTCAAATGTCGTTCCGTAATCGCTTTACCGAATTGCACCACGAGCAAACCGAGCAGGTATCACAAGCAAACAGATAATATAAAGAAATAAATACACAAATATCTAAATTCTTTGCAATTTAAATTTCGAGTTTAATATATTAATTCATATTATATTATACAGGGTCGGAGCAGGTATTAATAAAATAATAACCCAAAACAGTGAAAAAATTTAATTTTTTTTGCCTTCGAATTTTGGGGTGTGCATTCGATAAGGAGGGTAATCCATCGTCAAAACCTACTCTTCCGGGGCGCCCCTCCGCTCCGCTCCGGGTTGCACCCCTCCAGAGCGGTTTTGACTCTGGTTACTAGGCTAAACATACGAGAAGCGCCACCGATCAAGAAAACCGGGATAAATGCAACCGGGATGTGAGAGACCCTCGAAATAGCATTAAAAAGTATAGTCGCGGTATGCGGCAGTTATCTATTACGTTTAACCCCCAAAAAATCGCGTAAAAACAAAAAATAATCGATGTTACATGTAGGAGGCATCAGGTTAAACTCCAGCATTGTGCTTTAACTTTTAACAATAAAACCACCTTACCTAAAATATTACAATAGATGTGGTGCAATTCGGACGACCGACCCTTGGTGAGGTGTTTACCTGAAATTACGGTGGTGCAATTCGGGTAGGAGATTTGTGAACTAATCTTTTCGTGGTGCAATTCGGGTGCACCGGCAATAACATTTGCCAAGACGGGCGTCTAAAAGGCGAAGAACAACAACTTTTTGGATTTTATAATAACCAATAATTATGCTACCAAAATTTGGATAAAAACAATTTTGTGGGTAACTACTTAAATTTCTTACAAAAACGTCCATCACAGCGTAGGCGGAGGAGGTCTCCAAAGTTGTAAATTTTTTGACTTTCAATTTTGGTACTTTAGAGTTATACAAATTTTTTTTAAAAATTCGTGATGAAACTAGACAGTACGGGAAAACTTTTATGATATGAAAAAATTTTTTCCACTAAAAATTGGTAATTTAACACCAACGCCAAAATTTTTTTGTCGCAGTGTCGCTCTTTCAAGTTAAAATTTACCCAAAAATATTTGCTGTACAACAATCAAAATTTATTTTATAGGAAATTTCATGTTTTACAAAATGGACCTTATATATTATTATTTATTTTGGTGAAAGTTTCACCCGGTGGCGGCTGGTACGGGGCTCCGAATTACGTTGTTCCAAAAATTTGTTGTTTATGTTTTATTTATTAAAATTGTAAAAAATACAATCAGAATTGAAATTATACGTTTTTTGAAATTGTTGCGCAGACTCTGCACACATTTTTCTCCTATTCTTCCATTAACGCTCTGCTTATCTGCTTACTTCAAAATGAAGGCGGCAAATTCAACCTCCATCAAATTAGCCTCCCCCTTCAATCGAATTTTTAACTTTTTCTTATGCCAAACGTTTGGTAATCGTGACGTAAGATTTGGTAGTTCGATTAAAAGTTTTGGTACCTCTTTATTTTTTCGTAAACTAATCAATTTTTCTTGGTAATCGATTTTTTAACTTTTTTTTAGATTTGATCGATTATTAATATGCAGATGTTTGGTACTCCTATAAAATGTTTTGGTAGTCCCTAATTTGTAGTCTAACTTTAATTAGAATTAAAGTTTGTTAATTGAACTTTCGCGTTTTACCAAGCGTTACTAAAGGTGATTCAATTTTTGGCGAACTTCTATTAACAACCTCCTCCATGGGTGCAAACTCCCAAGAAATGAACTACACGCATATTTATACACTTTGGTTTCCAACATGGAGCAATGGTATCAACCATTCCTGATCAATCCGAAAATTTAGAAAATAAAGCGGCATAGATTGAATCATCACCTTGGACCATATATTTGTCCAAAATTACGCAAATTTTTCAGAATTAATTTAACGACACGGAAACAATAAAATTTTATAAACATTTCCAGAAGAATTGAATCATACCGACAACCCAAATTGAAGCAAAAACTTTTAGGTTAAAAACAAAGCTATTAAATCTTGTTTTATAAGTTAATATTTACCGGGTGTTTTCAAACAAAAACACGACACATACATTTCAAAAAAAAATTTCAAAAAAATTTCCAAAAAAATTTCCCGTTCTACAAATTCGACCTCTAGTTATTTTGTCGAAAGTATCACCCAGGGCGGCAGGTGCTAGGAGGGCGGCGAATATTGGACAATCCGACGACGCTTGGACCAAAAACGGTGGCCCAGATTTAAAACGCTTGGCTAAAATGTGAAAAAGATGTTCAAAATTAAAGCATAATTTCTAAATCTTACCACTCGAGGCTCGTAACGACTTGTGTCCATGGGAGGGCACCAAAAACGAGTTTTCCGTAAAGTCTCGGCTGAAAGCTTCTGAAATTAAAGCGGAAAATTTTTTAAATGTAGGCTCTCACGAATGTCATTTCCCGCACGATTCAATTTAGTGCAACATTTTTACGTAGAAGTTACATTTTTAGGTTGCATAAATTAAGACTGTTATATTTTATTATGTTTTAATAATTAACATTTATTTTCTCACTTTATAGTCATGTGTTTTAAATCTGTCCCACCGTTTATGATCTATACATTCAAGAGCGCAACTAGTTACTATGTTACGAGCGGCTTTTTGGTACTAAATATTATACTGAGCTATTCAGTTTTGGGAGGGCGGCGTCCTGCCGAACTCCCCGTACCAGTCGCCACCGAGTCTTTATTTAAGTGTAAAATATATTATCTTCTATGTAAAATTTATACAAATAAGTCCCTAAAATTACCCTTTTATTAACTTTTCTATCTGTGTGTTTAACGCTAAATTGATTCGTCACTCCCTCTACCAGTGCAGTGCATTTTTGGGAGCCAAACATATAAAAAAAAATTTCGTTTTGAATTCGGGGTCGTCCATAAATTACGTCACGCAATTTTAAGCAATTTTTAATCCCCCCCCCCCCCGATCGTCACACTTCGTCACACAAACCTAGACCCCCCTCCAAGTATTACGTCACATATTCTTGAACGCCCCCCCACAAATTTTTCAAATTTAAAATTTATAAATAAAAGGAAACCCGAGGCGGATTTCATGGGTGTCATCCCCACCTCAGCTGATGACCTTTTTTTTAGGGGTAGCACCCCAGATTAAACATCTATGAAGGGCGGGCCGCCCCCCTAGCTACGTCAGTGGCTTCAATGGCGTAGCCACTCAAAAAATAGTTTTTTTAAATATGTACTTACAATAAAATATTTAATCTATACTCCCCCCCCCCAGGAGCGTGACGTAATTTATGGATAACCCCCTCAGAACCCACATATAAATAGTTGGACAGTGGAATCTGTACTCGGTTGTTTACATTGGCTGGGTGATGTTTTTATGTTGCGTATTAAGCAGTGACGGTTTACCCTGAAGACCACATTGGCACGCGCCCTCTTGACCAAAATCGGAAACTATTATCCGAAAGTAGTTTTAAATAAATAAGTGAATTAAAATTTAATAAATACTATATTATAGTTTTCCTTTCTCTTTAAATTTTGAGAACTCCCATTGATAAAAAGTCATTAGTCGCTACTGCAAATGGAACCGGGGGGGGGGGCAGAAATTGATGATCTAGCAAGAGAATACTAAAAAATGATCCTGCTTTACTTTTCTTGCCTATGCTGATATCCCCAGACCCCGCGCTCAAATTAATAGTAACTTTTTTTTTTATGTTGCTTGTTTCGTATTGAACAGTGGCGGTTTACCCTATAGGCCACACGGGTATGCGCCCTACCTTCCATAAATAATTCCAACAAGAAATTTTAAGTGTATAAATAACGAATTAAAATTCAAATAAATTAATAGTTATCCTTTCTCTTGAAATTTGGCGACCTCTCATCGAAGAAATCGTTATTGCAAATAATGTAGTTCTCTAAGGAATTGGAAGGTGGAACGACCGGGGGATATGCGATTGGTGATTGGGCGGTAAACTATCAAAAAATGTTTTATGATTTTATTAATTTTTCTGCTAGGGGAACCCCAGACTACCCGGTTAACATCATACTATTAGTAAAACTCTTTTAAAATTGCACTTTTTTGTAAGTAAATAAATAAATTTATATTTTACCTTTTGACGTGAATATGTACGTCTATAAAATCGGTAGCGTGTTTAAAAATTTAATAAAAATATGTAACAAAAATTGTGTGTGTTTACGAAAAGTGTAGAAATGATAAATTTCGAATTGTCATTATTTAGCAAAAGTTTGGAAGTTGTTTGTATGATTTCAAATGGATGTTATCCGATCGGTAGACCTGAGCGAAAACGGGTATCCTGCGACGACGTATTCACGTTAAACCATACGGCCATGTCCCCGAATATAGCCTACTTTGTAATTTTTTTATTAAAATTTTGTACCTTCCCACTGAAGGAAGTAATGAGTCGCCACTGGTTTAACAGGGTACCCAGCGACCCGGAAAACCTGGAAAAGTCGGGGAATTTTTTTTTGAGTCAGGGAAAAATCTCGAATTGTCAGAGAATTTTGAATATTTTTTGGGAAAAATATTCTTTTTTTATACACAAGCTGAAATTTGACATACATGTACTTATATTGGAGTGTTCTATCAAACTCCCCAGAAGTCCTCAAAAAGTCGCAAGCTAGTGTCACCTAGTATTTCGGGCATAGCTCGCATATTTTCACTTTTACGTAAAATTATCGTGACCAAATTTAAAGACCATAAACTTCTGTACAATACAAATTTTTTCGAAATTTTTATATTGCATACTATTCCTGAAATAACTTCAATGGTCGCAATTTTTCAATATGGCAACGAAAATTACCCCGTTGAAAAATTTGGAAAAAATATATTTTGTAGACAATTTTATGACCTTCAATTTGGTCTTACAATAATTTTCATAAGTGAGAATAAGCGAACTAGAGGCGAGAAATCGCGTTTGGAGGGGGGGAGGCATGGGATTTTAGGCGACTTTTAGGGGGGGTTCATTAAGGAGATTTCTTTCAAGCTCAAGCCAATTATTCGGCTGCATTGCCTAAACTAACCTTTGTTCAAATTTAGTTCATTTACTTTTAAATACATATACGCAGGCAGGCGAGAATCTCGTCGGCGACATCGGCCCAGATTGGGCTGGTAGTGTGGGACTTCAATCACTAAACCCATCCTCATATGCCATATAAAAATTTCAATCTTTCGTATGGGATATTAGAGGACTTTGAGGGAGGGGGGAGTTCATTAGGACTCTCCAAAAAACATGTCACATATCGGCCAAATTTCAGCTTGCCCGGACTTTTGTAAACTCAAGCCAATTTTTGGGCTTCGTTGCCTGGGCTAAAAAGCTTTTCCGTACCTTCAAAAATTTTGTACAGCTCAAAACTACCTCAGACGCCTGAACTAGCAAAGCTAAATGTGGAATGGAATTTTGGTAGAAAATTTAATTGCCCACAAAATTGTTCATATACAAATTTGGGTATTGTTTACCGTTGTCTGTAGCCTGTGGAACGCAAGGACTCGGGGGTGAATTTTTATTCATGTTTTTGGATTTAGAAAATATTTTGAAATTAATCAAATAATTTATTGAAGAATGCAGCTCGATTAATTATTAATTATTATTAAATTTGAACCCTCGAGCAAACAATTTTTCAGCCATAGTTGAAAAACTCTTCATCTTCCTCGAAACCCAAACCGTAAATTATCATAATTTACTTTCACAGAATGTCACCCAATGAAGGAATGGAAGTGGTGATGCGAGCTCTGCTCACAAAATATTCCGTAACGCCCTTCAAGCATAAAAACACATTTTTACGAATATCCGTGAATATCTCGGTTTTAGTTCATTTTAGAGCAAAATAGCAGGTAATTAAAAATAAAGGAATCTAAATTATCTACATAAAATATTTTATACTTTTTATCTTATATTATAAATGGATCGCTTGGCAAGTTACAGCCAAGAGAGCGCGCGGTATATTATTTGCCATTCTTTATTTTATTAATATTTGTAATTTTCATATTTTGTTTTTGTCCTAAAGTATTTTTATAACCAATTTATGGGCATCTCCTCGTCTCTAAGACAATTGAACTTACTTTTGTTGCTCTCGGGCCTATTACAAAACAAATGAACAAATCAAAGGCCGGTACAAGAGGCTGGTAAAAGGGGAAATCCCACCTAATCATTTTTCTTACAATCGAAAAAAAAAATCGCCCCCCCCCCCCACATGAAATTTCTCTGGATCCACCCGTGAAATATACAAGATATGCAACATATAAAACACATTAAATAAAAGCGTTTTACAAAAATACAAATTAGTAGTACATTGAATTATTATAAGGATTATTTTTGATAATATTTGATTAGAAGTTCATGATTGTGCGGCCTGAAGGCCGCACTCCCCGAAACTTGTTAGGTGGGTAACTGAAAATGATCTTTAAGTCATAGTAAACAATTTGTTTCCGACTCAAATTTAAAAATTTGAGACCGAGATATTATTTTAGAAATATCAATGTTTTTTTTTCATGTGGTTTTTCTAAAATGACGGTCAAAAGCGAGGTTATTATATGTTTTTTTAGAAGTACAGATTTGGACGCCATATTGGAAAAACAGTGCCAAAACATAGTATATATAATTGTCAGAAAGAAAAGTCGGTAAAATGACTTAAGGCCGCACAGAATATCAAACATAATCCACCGCGCGCTCTGATGGCTGTAACTCTGCAACTGATCGATTTCAAAGAAAAAGTTTTAAATATTTTCTGTAGTGAATTTAATCTACTTTATTTTTAACTCCTTCAATTTTGTCCTCAAGTTCACCCCAACCGAAATATTAGTGAATATTCATAAAGTTGATATTTTTCCATAAATTTGCGGAATTTCTGTAAAAATTTGCAGTTGTTTTCTCTTAATAAATTCCTGAAGCTTCACTTCTAAGTGTGGAAGATTTGAGAACTTGCATTGCGGAAAAACATGAGCTCAGAAGGACTTTATGCGGGTACCTGGTCAAAATTCAAAAGGTGTTCCTCCTAATCTCACATTTTTCCACATAATCTCATAATTTATGGATTTGTGTACAAACCAATCATTTTTAATTTAGAAAATCCATTGTCCATCGAGTCCAACATGGATTGGAGAAAGACATCTGATCCCCAGCCGAATACATCGAACGCAGGCGGTAGATCGATTTGTTCGACTACATTCAATCGACCCTATCGAGGAAATCATGTTCGTCCTTTCGCTTGTCGAGGCGCAAGGTCGAGTAATTTATTTTCGTTTCATTGTTTGGAAACGTTACAAGAATTGAGCAAAAAAAATTCGAGCGAAATAATAATGGAGCTGATTGCTAAGAATGAACGCTTTGCCGAATTTCTAAAATCCAGTTTGGAACCCGATTGGATTGTAGTGACTGTCGCCATACTTGCCAAAGTGTGTTCTTCCGCCTTTACGGAAAATAGTATTGTTATAATAAACGTAGCCGCAAAGGCTTCTTTCACCAAAACTCTGGAAAAATATGTCGCGAATTTACAATATGAAGAGGCGGATACCCGTGACGTAAATAAATGTTTTTGGAACAACACCGATGAATTTTTTGTAAATTTATCTGATGTGTGCGATTGTTTTATCGAGACGATCCCGACCAAGGCTTGCGAAGTCCTGCCAAAATTGTTGAAAGTTGTGGACGTTAGCGTTCCAACTCTTAAAGAGCAACAAGGCATTGAATTGGGCGAAACGACAAAAGCTAAAATAAAAACTTTGATTCAGAAATTGGAATTGTGCCAAGAGGAGTTGGAGCAAATGAAAAGAGCCAAAGAAAATGCGGCATTGCCTCCTAACGATTTTAGAACGTTAAGCGTGTATCCGACATGCAAAGAAATTTTAAGTCCAGATCCAGCTTTTGTTAGGAAAAATATAATTGAAGGAAGGTATGATAATGTGGAGCATTACTTGGACGTCCAATTTCGGTTATTGAAAGAAGATTTTGTTGGGCATTTACGCCAAGGTATTGCGGAGTATTTTAAAGAATCGCAGGGCCCCAAAAAATATATGAATTTTTCCAACGTAAAAATTCATCCTGACGTGGTGTTTCAATCACTGACGTTTGAAAACGACGTCGTGGGTGTAGTTTTGAAATTTTCTAACAAGAAATCTTCTGATCGTATTTTCTCAGAGCGTTATAAAGGTTTGAAGGACGGATCGTTGGTTTGCTTCACGAAAGATTACTTCGGTACGATTTTATTTGGAAAAGTACTAGAACGAGATTACCGGCAAAATCAACTCGTGATTAGTCTTGATGCGGAGTACAACGATTTCGATTTGAACGTCCCGTATTTAATGGTCGAATGTAAAATTTTCTTCGAGCTTTATTATCATGTCTTGAAAGCTTTACAATGCATGTCGGAAGTTGATTTTCCAATGAAAAAGTATTTAATTAATGTGGACTTCAACGTGGAGCCACCAGGCTATTTGAATGAAGGGTCTTCCGTTTTCACAATTGACGAACATGGTGTGGATTTGTTGGGCAATAACTGGCCCACAGCTGAGCAGTTGCAATTGAACTCCTCTCAGTATTCCGCTTTCAAAGCGGCCCTAACCCAAAAGTTTGTTGTGATCCAAGGTCCTCCTGGAACCGGAAAAACTTATTTAGGGCTTCGGATTGTCAAAACACTTCTTCACAAAGACAACATAAAGTTTTGGTACAATGAAACTCCAATCTTGATCGTGTGCTTAACCAGCCACGCATTGGATCAATTTTTGCAAGGCTTAACCTCGACAACGAGAAATATTATCCGAGTTGGTGGACGCTCCAAATGCGAAGAGCTAAATGAGTTTAACTTGAGGGACGCTAGGAATAGTAGTCACATGGTTCATGGTGCACTGATCGCTTGGAGAAAAAATGTGCAAGACCTGTTAATTGAGCTTAAGAAATTCAGCGACAATTTGAAACAGATAAAAATGTTTAACCATATCATACATTTCGAATATTTTAGATGTATTGACAAAAATATTGCTGATAGCTGGTTTTCCCGTGCTACTAACTCGGACCTGCTTACTTGGTTATTTGCTGACAGAAGAAATAAGGACGTCAAGTTGAAATTAGACGCAATGGAGGTATGCATGTCAGTTTTGCTTAATCTTTATTTTATCCCTACTTTTCCTCTATTTTTAGCTGTCCGAAATTGAAGAAGATGTAAATGAAGAACCGACATCGACACGAGGTCAGGTTTTTGATGAAGATTATTTCCCGAATGTAATTGACGATGAATTTGATGTTTCGTCTACGCCTCGGCTAACAGTTTTGGATTCTAAGCATGAAATGTTGACCAAAATTAAAAACATCCAAAAGATGATACAAGTTGCTACACAACAAACGGATTATGTCGAGACATGGGAATTGGAAACCTATTTGAGCGATTTGTGTGAAACGTTCCAGTATTTCAAGGTAAGTACGCTTTTTTCGATTTTCGTTGATTCACAACCACTAGAATGCATGAAAATGTGTATTCGAAATACAATTGCTTTTTATTTCAGTATTTGAAATAAAAAATGCTTGTGAATTATGTATTCTAAATAAAAGATATAGTATTTCAACTACAAGATAAAATATTTCAAATACAGGAGGCAGTATTTCAAAAACAAAGATCCGTATTTCAAATACAAGATCCCGTATTTCAAATACAAGATCCCATATTTCAAATACAATTTACAATATTTCTAATACAAGATACAGTATTCCGATTACAAAATAGTACAGTATTTCAAATGCAAAACAAAATATTTGAATGACTAGATACAGTATTTCAAATACCAGATACAGTATTTCAAATACAAGATACAGTATTTAATATACAAGATTCATTCAAAAACCACTAGAATGCATGGAAATGTGTATTTGAAATACAATTACTTTTTATTATGTATTCCAAATAAAAGATATAGTATTTCAAATACAGGATCCCATATTTCAAATACAGGTTACAATATTTCACATACAAGTTTCAATATTTCAAATACAAGATACAAAATTTCAAATACAAGCTACAGTATTTCAAATACAAGATACAGTATTTCAATTAATTACAAGATACAGTTTTTAATTACAAAATACAGTATTTTAAATTCAAAATAAAATATTTGTAAAATTTGATATAGTATTTCAAATACAAGATACAGTATTTCAATTACAAGATACAGTTTTTCAATTACAAGATACAGTTTTTCAATTACAAGATACAGTTTTACAGTATTTCAAATTCAAAACAAAATAATGGGGTTATGTAGTTATCGGAAACTGATGACTAGCCAAAAAGAGGTCCATTTTGCCCCCCCCCTTATTTCTAATTATAGATCGATCGTTTGTACCTCTTTTATTTTCCTTTGTACTCCTTTGGTTTTTTAGATATTTCAAGAAGACCAGGGGAGGGAGAATTACACCTCCCATTTTGAATCCAAATTAACCTTAATCGTTTGCAGTTGTTGGTACCTCTTATTTTTGTTTGTACCTCTTTGGTTTTCTAAAGGTTCAGGAAATATACACTGCCTTATATCACCTCAAATTCACTCAAATCGATTCAGCCTTCTCTTAAGACAACTTCACTATAATTATCGTGGTTTCGGCAATAACCCCAACTTAATTGGGGGGGGGGATTTTTTCCAATTTCCGTTCATTTTAAATTGTCTTGAAACCGATAGCAATCGATGGAACTTCTATCTATTATTATTTAATTTTTCAGAATATTAATGTTCGGTATTTACTCGGGAGTACTTGCTCGGAGTTTTCGAAAATTTCGTAACTTCTCGTAAATTTTCGTAACTTGATAGAAAATGTATTTAGAACGATTTTAATAACATGTTCATTGAACCACAAACGAAGTTCTATCGGTTGACGTCAGTTTCGCACAAAAATTTAAAACGGGAGGGAAAATAGTTGGAACACCCCCCCCCCCGCCGTGAAATTTTGCGAAAAACTTCTCGGCACTTGGGGCCCAAACGAAGGGTAAGGATGCCATTGAGTTCCAAACGTTTAGCACAAATCGATTTGGGATGTCCGTGAACTTGCACCCCACTTAGTTTTTTTATTCAGAGATTAGTACGATAATTTTACGACAACCCGCAAATGTCTGAAATTCCATTTCGACAATTCGCTGTGGTAGTTCAATACTGCAACAAGTCAAAGAAATGAATTTTTCTAATTATTGTTGTTTTTGATTCCTTATATCTACTTTTAGCAGTGGAATACTGCGACATAACAAAATAAAATAACTTAATAAACTAATTTTACGCTTTTAACTGATTAAATTTCCTTTAAATAATTTATATCGCTATTCTCCGGCTATTCTAAACTTTAAAAATGTATGTTTTTACTTTTCTACTTGTTACAGTATTGAACTACCACAGCGAATTATTCGTGAAGCAGGTAATAGCTTGCGCCAAATTCTGCATTCATCGATTTTTTCCAGAAAAACTGAACTTTATAACACCAATAACGGGGGGGGGGGGTAGTGTAGATATGCTAATTACAATTTAACGGTCGAACAAAGTTTATATCGTTTGTATCTTTTTTATTTTCGTATGCGCTCATTTGTTTTCAAAATATTCAAGAATAACATTAAAGATACTCGCGCACGATGGATTAACGAGATTTCCATTAGAGGTACTTTGTGAACTGATTAATGGCGGATTTATTCACTTTTCTAAATAATTCTCTGGCGAACAATTCAGAACAACAAAAAAAACGGATTATTTAAAACGGGAGGGGGGGGGGGCTTTACGCACATTTGCAATTTACATTTATTGCTTGATTTTCTGGGTCCAAATAACTTAGCAATATTATCACTGAATGTTTAAGTCAATTCAAAAATAATTCCAGCAAGTGCTTTCCAGTAGACCATGGTTTCAGAGGACGGCGGATCTGCCCCCCCCCCCGGGCGGTATAGAACCCAGTTAGGTAAAAATAAAAAATGAAAACTTGATTTCCCTCACTAGCAGGTGATCAATTGCAACAGATTCATGGAAGAAAATTCTTAAATTCTTCTAAAATAGTAATTTTAATTAATGTGCTCACTTTAATTTATTAAATAAAATTAATTATTTAGGGATTTAAATTTTATGTTGACATTTATAATGGTAACATTTTTATGTTATCATTTAAACCACACGTATTCACGTAAAAACCTGGCGGGGTGGGGGGTGTAAAACCGGCAGCCTCCCCCCCTGCCCCATCTAATAAAAATTCAATTGTTGAGAACAAACTTAGGTTGGGGCTGTAGAAATTCTAACCCCCCCCCCACAATCGTGATTATTTAATAAAACTAATACTAATCCTTCTATTCTCATCGTTTGAACCTCAAAAGTAAAAAAGTTGAAACATTTCATAGTTTATGAAATATAGCTCCGAGCAAGTAGCGCGCAGGATTATAATGTTGCTGATAATCATTTAAACACATACATCTTCGTCGATAAAAATAATTTGTTAGTCCACAGCAGTGGCTTGATGTGATCGCTAGTTTAATGACGGAGCAGACATTTCGGGCTGTATTTCGCAATCCTGCCCATTATTGCAAATTTTGTAATGAAATTAGTTTCAATCGTTTGAGTTTCTATTCTCGGTAAGAAAGTTGGAGCGTTTTAAAAATTGTGAAATTGTAAAATTTTCTACAATTGCTCCGAGCAAGTATCATGCAAAGTTTTATTGTTTCATCAAACTCACACTATTTTCTAACGATTAATAATAATTTTAATAAAAAAATTACGATTGGGGGGGGGGGGGGCTAGCATCTCAAAATGCTTCTGAACAAAGAGCCCAAACGGTTTACAAAATTCTCGATGCGGTGGGGACCGAAATGTGTCAGGTTTTTTTTGACAAATCGGATAACGAGGACTAAGATAATCGGACTTCTACGGTATTTTGAAATTTGCTTCTGTGTCCCAATAACTGAATTAAATACAGGTAAGTATTTTAATTGCATAATTTTTTAGATGAGGATGAGAGATGGAGAAACATCCCTGCCTCCACTGAAACCACGCAATGTGAACTATGATTCACCCCACCACATGCATCCCAATGATCGATGGAATTTGTACTTTTATTGGTTAAATTTGTACCAACAATATACGGTGACAAAGCTTGTTGAACTTCAAAAAGAGTATCAGCAGGTATACAAAAAATACACCGAAGTTCGAAATATAATAGACTCCGAAATCATGAAAAGTAAGTTGGTGGTGGGTATGACCACCACCAGCGCCGCACGTCTTCAAACAACATTGCAGACCCTCAAATGTCGGATCGTAGTTGTGGAAGAAGCCGCCGAAGTTTTGGAATCGCACGTTACGGTGTCATTAACGAGCCATTGCCAACATTTAATTTTAATTGGCGACCACCAACAGTTGCGTCCAACCACAGCCGATTATCGCATCGAAAAAAAATTCAACCTGAGAATTAGCATGTTTGAACGGATGGTGCGGAATAAAATACGGTGCAATACATTGGGCGTTCAACATCGTATGCGTCCAGAAATCGCAAATTTAATTGTGCCCCACATTTATCCAGAACTCGAAAACCATCACTCCGTTACTGGTTTTCCGCCAATGTTAGGAATGGACTCGTGCCTATATTTCATCCATCACGAACACCGAGAATTGGACGAATTCGACACTAAATCGAATTTGCACGAAGCCAAATTTTTGGCCAATCTTGCTCGTTATTTGAGACAAAATGGTTATGAACCTAAGGACATTACAATTTTAGCCGCTTATGCTGGCCAATACTTTGCCTTACGTGATGAGATTGAATATAATGAGGCTGAACAGAACGAGGGATTACTTGAAGGAGTCCGAATTTGCGTTTTGGATAATTACCAGGGTGAAGAATGCAAAATTATTTTGCTCTCTTTGGTGAGGAACAATCTCGATGGGCAGATTGGGTTTTTGAAAATCGAGAATCGCGTTTGCGTCGCATTGTCGCGAGCCCGTGAAGGTCTTTTTATTATGGGCAACATAGATTTATTATGTCGCAACAGCGAGGTCAGAATGTTATATTTTTTTACCATCACATTTACATAATTAAATTTTGATTGTAGATCTGGCCCAAAATTAAGGAAGTTTTGGTCAAGCAAAACAGTTTAGGTAATTATTTATCCGTGTGTTGTAGAAACCATCCAGATCAGGTGACAAAAATTAAGGAACCTGAAGATTTTGAAAACGTACCAGAAGGAGGTTGTAATATAATATGTGGAAGTTCGTTGAAGTGTGGCCACTACTGCCGCAAAACTTGTCACATCATTGATAGCGATCACAGGAGAAACATGTGCACTGTAAGATGTTCAAAGTAAGTTTTTTATAATTATTTTGCTCACGCTATCGATTGCAAGGAGCGACCGTGACCGTGCAGTGCGCCCTGAACGCAATCCTGTACAGAACTAAGCGCACCAAATGTCGACAGCATCAGATATTCTGCTCGAAGTCGAGTTATTCGATATTCGCATGTAAGCAACACTTGTTCGGGTAAGCACTTGTGTGAGTGACCCGATGGTTACAAAGAACTGCGGTCGGCCGTGTTTTGGAGGACACGTTAAGCCGGCATTCCCCCTGATTTGTTAACGAGACTTTCGTCGTAACCCAGGCTAGACCTACACGATGGTGGCGGCCCGCGGGACTCAGGGAACCGGGAGGGGGGTGCCAGTACCGAGACTCGTTAAGAAACCGGGGTCATGACCGCTTGTTGGGGGTGTTATGGGGACATAAGGTCGACCAAGCGGCGCAGCACAAGGCGACTGGCGCTGCTGAGTTGCTGGCGTTGCACAGTCTGGGAGCGAAACGGGGCACAATAAGCTTCTGCTTCAGTGCAGTGTTGGTAAGCACAACACCCGATAATACATAATAATAAATAGCACTTCAACCACAGAGAAAACAAATTTTTTTAATGGAATTGTTTGGGGGTCAAATTTGTAGAAGATATCGAATTTTGAAAATTGTAGTGCTAATAACTTCGAGGCTAACTTCTTGCTTGCATTATACACTTTCATATTTTGTTAAAATTCTTCGAATCGTGTCGGTGTTTGGTAGTGGAGCAGGACATTTGAACCCAAGGACGTTTGAACGCGAGCAATTAAAATTGTCTATTCCAGCGTTTCCCAAATGTCTCGAACTTGCGGACCCCCAAAATTAGACACTAGTATCATGGGGACCCCCAGAAAGAATTTCGTTACAAAAATAAAAATTAAAGCAACTATTGCCTTATTTATTTTAAATATTCTTTAACACGTTGACTGCCAACTACGAGATAACTCGTAGTGTTTT
This sequence comes from Podabrus alpinus, assembly GCA_932274525.1. Taxonomy (NCBI): domain Eukaryota; kingdom Metazoa; phylum Arthropoda; class Insecta; order Coleoptera; family Cantharidae; genus Podabrus; species Podabrus alpinus. Next base: position 7,677,794 of record OW026452.1, read on the forward strand.
CAGTGTTTGAAAACTGCCGTGGCGGTCAACGTGTTAAAAAAAAAATTTTCTTTTTATGTCGTGGGTTCGCGGACCCCCAAAAAACATGCCGCGGACCCCTGGGGCTCCGCGGATCACTATTTGGGAAGCGCTGGTCTATTCTCTATAGTCGTAAAATTTATTTAGTTTGGTTATTGTCCTTCTGGCTATTGTACCATCATTTAATGTCAAAGGAATAAATATAACAGTTTTGAATTTCATTCTGTGCCGTTTCAAACTCGGGTGACCTAAATATAGGTCATCAGGCACAAATAATATTTAATCATTGAAATTGTTTTATGGAATTTTCATTACATGAAACTCTAAACATGATTAAAGATGAGAAAGTTGAAGGAAATATAATTTACCTCTTTTTTTTTACTTAGAAAATGTTCAATTTTTTGTAAAATTATTTAAAATTTTTTTTTTTTAATTTAAAAACCCACGTGGACGTAATAGGCATATCTGGGTTAATTGTGGTGCAAACTGTGATTTTGTCAATATTATATACATTCGCGCCCCCCCCCCGTAACGAAAATTTTCATAAAATAATTTGAGCCTCACTTATCTTTTTGAGCCAAAAGAATCTTTTATTCTTTTCGTTTGCTTTCATTGGTCGCAAAATTATTTGCGAAAACTTTTTGGGGGGGACTTTCGACACGACCCCCCCCAAGTCAACTTTTTGGGTGAAATTGGAATCAAACATTTGAACATCGTTTGAGCCATCATGAGTCGTAGTTGCCCCCCCCCCCCAAATGCGATTTTTTTTTTGATGAAATTGGTGTCTTATCATTTCCCTTGGGATGTTACATACAATACGGCCCCGAGCTAGAAGTAACAGCCCAAGAAGTGTCACCGCGGACTGCAATGTTCAAATGTAGCTCGACTTTTGCTTTAACTAAAAGGTGCTCAATAATCGCTATTAAGAAATAATCAAAATGATTGTCGTCGGGCAATAAAAGTGCGGCCTTTTAGCCAAAGTTGCAGTCTTGCAACCATGTCAATCACTATTAGGTAAAAGATTATGACTTCCTGACATTAATTATTATTACGAGAAGGTCATGATACTGGAGTGTGGTTGCCAAAGTTGTGCGCCCTAAAAAAGCAGACCTTACACATGGAATCGGTGTTTTTAGTATAAAAACGGCAAACAGCCAAAGCTTATCTGTGGGAACGCCTTGGTGGAGTTCAAAAGTTTGTCAACAGATGGCGCTACTAAATTGGAAGACGAAATAAATGGTTTGAGCACCAATACAAAATGAAGAATTACAATAGTAAGCAAAACATTTTATTATGACTTCAAATTAACAAGCACCATCTATTGATTGCCTTTTTAACTACGAAAGATGTTTCCAAACTCCCATAACATTTATCAATTTAGCGGCTTTCTGGTGCGGCCTTCGGGCAATTCGCAATTTACATTAAGCAAACGCCACCATGCGGGAGAATTTCAAATTAGTAAATGACGTATTAAATGAAAATAAAAATTCGTTCTTCAGGCTCAAAACATAACAAAATCAACTAATTAACAAAATATATTATAATAAATTTAAGACTATACTGAAATGTTTGCGAATTTTCACCAGACCATGACTTTGAATTTCGAAATATACGTCTAAACACAGCCATGTTGTTGTCGCTGGTGGCGCCACCAACGGTAATGTAAATCGCCAATAGATTTCCACGCCCATCGCACAAAAAAAAAGTACTACAAAACCACCCAATCACGCACTAAAGGCCACCTGACCTAGTGTTATTTATAACTGTTAAAAAAGGGATTATGAATTAATTATTGTGCATTGCAGGGAAACCATTTTGTGACGATAAAGTTGAAAATTAAAAAAAAATACCTTTTTGATTTTTCTACGATCCTGAAAAGTTGGGGAATTTTAAAACTCAAGTTGGCTGGTTTGCATATTTTTACATTGCAATAGTATATTATTATATACGGGCGGTAATGTTGATGTACCATCGAGAAGAATTGCGCTCAGGACCATGATGCTCAGGACAGAGTAATGTCTAGTATTATGATACCCTCGTAATCGATATCGTTCATAATCGGCTACAATTGCAGTAATGACGCATCATTTGTTATTATTTCCCTACGCTGATTAGAAGCGAGCGATAACATACGAGTTAAACTTTTTTACGAGCAGATATGAAATATGCAATTTACTTTACTAGCAGTGAACAAAAATATTTTTTAATTCGTTATTTTAGATGCGTTAGATTTAAAATCGCAAAAGAAGATCTTTGCGCTGGCCCCTTTTCTTAAAAATTGAAATTATTTTCTGATAAGTTTTCAATTTGTATTTGTTTAGCGCTGTATTTTGATTTCAAACATTTACCCAAATAACCACTTTGACCACCAAATGTTAGGTAAAAACAAATTAGTATATTGAGTGCATAAGAGGCGTAGGGGGGGGGGTGAACAAAAATTTGATAATGTTATAATTTTAACCTCCAAACATTAAAAATGACCGCCAAACGATTACTAAAATTAAATATGAGAAATTGCTCGAGTAGATAGTGCAATCTTTTTTATTTTTTTTATTTCAATAAATATTGCAAATTTGGCGACCAAACGTTAAAAAATAAACGTTGGATTTATTATGGTTACACTACTAACTACACGGAATGGTTTAATTGTAAAGAATAAAATGTTACAAAATGTCCAAACTCTAATGATAATTGCGAAAAGCGCGATTTCGCCCCCGGCCCCCCTTTATCCGAAATATTAATTTTTTTTCTCAGTAATTGTTATTAGTTGTATAATATAGTATAACTATATTAATAATCGTAGGTACGACACTGAATTATTAATAATAGTTATAATTAATTAGTGCTTTACTGCCGTCTCTAGTTAAAACGTCCTAACTAACAAATTGGTTTTCTAGAGAAAAATTATTTGATGTAGATATGGTAAAGCCTTTTTCTTTTCAATTTCAAATATTTGATACTACCGTATACCATTACAGGAACTATTGAATACTATTTTATAAAAAATCCACCATTGGTCGTTATTTGGGGTCTGAATGAATTTTTATCCATCCGACTCGTCAAAGTAGCTCCTAATAAATGTAATCAAACCCTATAATTTTTCAGATTCTTATTTAACCCTCGACCATTGGGGGATAAAATTTTCTTTATTTGATTTTTCAAAATTGGTCTACGTGCAGGAATGCCAATGTGTGGAAAAATTGCCCTCCCTCTTTAGGAGATTTGAAGTCTTCACAGGGGAGAGGAATTCGACAAATATTCAATTCTATGTACTTCCAAGTGTGTCTACCAAATTTACCCAGTCCTACAATAAAATATTAACTGCAAAGACCGTAACCCCCCCCCCCCCATGTATTTTAAATGTAAAATAATTAATTTGGAGTCTCTTTGGGGGACGGCAGGATAAAAATTCATTCGGGCCTCCAAATAACGAATTTACATTGTTAATAATAGCAAAATATAATATAAAAAGGGGGGTTGGCGCGAAATCTCACTTCGCGTTTTTCTTCACATCCGGTGCACCTGAATTTCACCACAAAAGGATTAGTCCACAAATTTCCTATCCGAATTGCACCACCTTAATTTCAGGTAAACGCTTGACCTTGAATCGTTGGTCTGAATTGCACCACCTCCATTGTAATTTGTAATCTTCTACGTAAGGTGTTGGACAGGGTTGCACTATTCGCAATTACAGATAGATTTTTTTTTAATTCCTATATCGATCCATTCGGATGCACGTTCTCCGGGTTGGGGTTTGGCCATTCCATAGGTTTTTGAATACGGGTCGACCTTTTTTGGGTCCCCATTTGCTTTTAAAAAGTTGGGTAAATAGAAATGCCCTTAATAAACCGTGGTGCATAGCTAACTAATTTAGCATAACTAAATTTCTCAATCTCAAAATATCTTGTGACATTTATAAAATTATTAAATTATACAATAGTAACGTTAAAAATAAATTTCTTCCTCAGCTAAGTGATGACTATGACTGATTTTTGGGTGTGAGGGAATGCAATTAATGCATTGCGTGAGGGAATTGCATTCCCTCACACCCAAAAATCAGTCATAGTCATATACAATAGTAGTTAAGCAATGTACGTTCTAGCTCACTTTTCTAAGGTAAAATTTGATTTATCAAAAGTTGAATTCACGGGATAATCCCCATATTAAATTAATATTTTCTCGCCGATTCTTTGTAAACTTTGGAACTTTCTATTTTTAGAGTGATTTGCGACAAAGGACACCTTTGTAAGAAAATGTGCTCCCAATACTGTGGCAGTTGTTTCACCAACATAACTGGACGCTTGGTGTGTGGACACGAACATACTTCCCCGTGCTACAAAAAATTCGAAAATATTATGTGTGAAGTTCTAGTGACAGCAACATTGCCATGTGGGCATGAAGTTCTAAATAAGCCATGCTCTACTGATGTAAGCAAATTTAAATGCAGTTTCCCATGCAATTTACGAATTGAACATTGCGGACATTCTTGCAAGTTTGAATGTCACGTTAATACCGATCCTGAACATTTAAATCAGGTAATATCCTTAAATCTCCCATTTATTAAAATAAAAAATATTTGGTTCTTTTGATTACAGTACCGCTGTATGAAGCCTTGCGAAAAGAATGCCTTGGGATGCACAACCAACGAACACAAATGCCAGAGAATGTGTTCTGAAGAATGCCAACCTTGCGAGGTGATTTTGAAAAAAAAATTGCCTAAATGTAACCATGTGCAAGATGCCAAATGCAGCGAAGACATGGGTGCCGTACAGTGCTTGAAACCGTGCAAGAAACCGTTACCATGTGGTCACAAGTGTCCAAAAAAATGTTATGAACCTTGTGGAGATTGTTTAGAACTGGTAAATAACATCCATAATTTTTGTGAACCCAACCGACACTGACACATTTTTTTCTCGTTTCAGGTTGTGAAGACGGCCGATTGTGGACACCAGGTGAAGACCGAATGCAGGGAACCCCCCAGCAATAAGTTCTGCATTGTCGCGTGTCCAAAGCAACTGAAATGCGGTCATCCTTGTAAAAATTGGTGTAGGGATCCTTGCACAAAATCGTGTATGGAACTGGTTGAACACACTTACAAGGGTGCTTGTGGTCACAACATCAAAGTTGAATGTCACATGCTTGCAAAAAATTTAGCAAGTAACGATACCGCTTTGCTTAAATTTTGTAGAGAACCCTGTTCACAAATTTTAGAATGCTCGCATAAATGTTCGGGCACTTGTGGCGAATGTTTTCAGGGACGCCTCCATTTGGCTTGTTCGGAAAAGTGCGGGATTACCCTAATATGCGGCCACAACTGCAAGTCTCTTTGTAGTGATGTTTGCCAACCGTGCGGACTAAAATGTTCCTCCAAGTGTAGTCACATTAAATGTGAGAAGAAGTGCTGGCAGCTATGCATAAGATGCGAAGCACCGTGTTCTAGAGAATGCAAGCATAGAAGATGTACAGCAAAATGTTGGCAACAATGCAAAGTGGAATCGTGCCAAAATCCATGCGAAAAGATGTTAATTTGTGGACATCCTTGCGTGGGATTTTGCGGCGAGCCCTGCCCTCAATTGTGTAGAATTTGCGATCGCGAAATACTTACCGAAATCTTTTTGGGGTACGAAGACCAAGAAGACGCCAAATTTGTTTTACTAGACGAATGTAAACACGTAATCGAAAGCAAGGGTTTGGAAAGGTATTTCCATAAGGGAGATACCGAAAATGGAGTTCTGGTTGAATGTAAGCGGTGTCCCAGATGCGAAACTCCATTGGAATCAACTCTGCGGTATAAATATTACATTAAAGAAAGTAAAGCTGACGCAGTTGATTTTCAAAAAAGAGCTTATGGAGGCCGTTTTGAAATGGAACGTCAATTTAAAGAAGTGAAAGAAAACTTGAAACTTTTTTACACAAAAATATCAAAAAATTCATCGCTACAAATTTTGCTAGCTCCTGTACAGGAATGTTTAGGTAATGAAAAGACAACATTTAATTTTGTCTTTTGTAAAATTATCCTAATTAAGCTCGTCATTTTTGAAAGAATTTATGATGTGCTTGTTCTGGAGGAATTGAATTCGACCGCTAGGAGAGAACTTGTTCAGTACTTACATTTTATTTTAGAGTTTTTGGGAAATCAAGATGCGAAATTTACCACTCAAATAATTATTGATTTTGAAAGGGAAATGTGTAGGTTGCAAAGAATCGCACAAATTTTTTACATTTTATATCTTCATGAAACAGTCTCTTCAAACGAAACCAAGGAATTTATCTTTCGACCAATTCCATATACCAATAATTTTGACGACGAAGTTAAACAAAAATTAGAGGAGTTGTATGCAAAGCTGGGTCAACAGGTGCCAGATATCCCCAATGTTTTATTGCCCCAATGGCCATTCTAGTATGGATTGCGGCGACTCCTCTCTAATTGCTAAATGTGATCAGTGCTGAGAATAACGCGATATCATATTTCTTTATTTGGAGTTTCCTTAATTTTTTTATTTTAATGTTTTGGTATGTAATGCTTTCATTTTAACCGTTTTTTTGAACTAAATATAATGTTTATCTAAATTTGACTTATTTTTTTTTGGAAGTCCAAGTTCTAAGGATCAAAGGTAAGGTTGAAACCATTTTGTACATTCGTTGTGACAAAGGCGATCCAAGACTACAGCGCCGTCTGATGGAGTATAATAGTGCTAATAATAGACACTCTTAAGAAAAAATTTTGTCAAAATCCAGTCCCTCAGGGCCAGCTCACTTGCGGCAGTTTTTCTTGTTTCTGCTATTATTGCGAGTGACACTCCTCCTAAGCGGAAACTCCGACCGACGGGTTCTTGACTTTGCCACTTATACGCGCGAATTTGTTTTCTCCTCCTTAAAATTTTTTTCTTCTGTCGCTTAATTACCCGATTATGTTTAGGGTTGTTAGTAGTATTTAAAAAAATCGATAGATACAACAACAAAAATTTTTTTAGATTGATTTTCTATACAAAGGCCGTCTTTTATGTATTATCGTCGAACTTGATCATTGCAGAATATGTTTTCATGATGTCACATATCCAAATGTTACATAAATATGAAATATGCAAGTTTTTCTGCACATCTGCAAGTGCGTACTCTTATGCACTGGTGTGTATAAGAGTACGCGTGATTATGTTTAAGAGTACGCACACTATTACAATACAATATTTCACTAATTTTAAGAATAACAAATAGGAGTAATTTTAATAAATAATGGACGGAGAAATAAATTCTTATTATTCCGCGATTTTGCGTTTTATATCCTGCATGTTTTCTTCCGTAAATACTAGTTTTCTTTGATATTTTCTTCGGTAGACTCATTGTCCTGAATAACCAAGAGCAAATAAATAAATTAGTTCAGTGTTTGCTGCTAACATTGCGTACTCTTACACACATACGTGAAAATTAATATTATTGATTATAATTCTGGAAAAAAATAAGTTTTTAACCGTTTTCAGGTGGCTGCAGATGAAGTAAATCATGCAGTGTCTAAATTCAATATTTGTAAAGTCAAAGCAGCAATTCTTACCTTCACAAACACAAAAATTTGAACACAGAAAATTACAATGCACGGCAACGAAAATTTCTAACCTGTATATCTTTCAAACCACATGGATAATTTGCAGATCTCGCGCTTGAGTGTGTCGTAAGATGCAGTTTCGATTGTAATTAATTCATTGCAATTAACAACAGGTGGTGGACTAATGAAATATCAGTGGTGCGTACTCTTATACATACGCGTACTCTTATACACATTTACCCTATATAGTGCTATTCAAAGGGATTGTCTTCTTAAACACCTGGATTATCCTTTAAACTTTTTTGGACCACCCTGTATGAATTGCTTCCGAAAATGAACAAAATTGTATCTAGCGAAGAGCTCTGCAAAATGTTTAAACGCGACTGTTTTCTTATACTCAATACCCATTAGGGACAAAAAAATCAAAGCTTAATATGCTTTAAAACATAACCAAAAAGCCCAAAAATTAATAAACCTCAGATTTCAACAACACCGTTCCGAGCGTATATTTTTATAAATTACATGCTCTTTAATACAAGTTTAGAATTACTAAAATGTCACAATATACTTAAATTTCAAAGTTTTAAACTAAATATTTCAATTCTTAAAAATGCTTCCGGTAGAGAAAAATCGCGCTAATCCGGGTCACGGAGGGCCCACCGAAAATTTAGTAGTGTTCTAGTGTGCGTGGGTTAGTGGTGTATTCATATATTATGGAGAGGAATCTCTAAATAACATTTAATTTTTTCATTTAATAGCAGGTTTTGGCTCTCCTGCCTCACTGTGCGTCCACGGCCGTCGCTTGGCAAGGGGGTAACACCTCAATTGCCCATCGACGGCATTTATTTGCGGGGGGAGGGCTCAAAATCCAACCCTGCGAATTAATTATCAAAGTGCTGTGGCGCACTAGCGTCATAAGGATACATTTCTTTCTTCCGCTTGGGGGTGAGCTAAATCCCACAAAACAACTTTTAGTATTTTTTATGGATAATGTTATCGACTCTGCGTAGTCCCACTCTAAAATTTAGAATGCAAATAGCCAAAACCAAGATGTTTTTTTAAATTTTAAATTACCCCTGTTTTGGGAGACGGGCACTCAAAAGTCAAAATTTGATCGGGGCCCGCATTTTGTGACCTTAATTATTTACAAACAAACCCTCACTAGAAGGGCCTATTCAATATCTACTTCATAAAAAAAATCGTGTCTCAAATGGTGCGGTTCGGCCAGTAGAAATAATTTATGGAAGGCCACTTTAGGACCAAACAAAAAAGTAAGGGTCCGTTTATTTCCGTGTCCGAAAATACTTAATTTGCAAAAAAATCGAACCGTAAGGGGCCGTCGATAAAGTACGTCGACCCCTGGGGGGGGGATTACACAATAGGTATTTTAGTTTTGAAGTTCAAGTTTGATTTTCGACAAATGATGGGGGGGGGCTTTTATTTGTGATCTTAGGACGTTCCTGGGGGGGGACAAGAGTGGAGGGGGGTTGGAAGGTCGGAAAAATGCGGACGTCCTTTATGGACGACCACTAACGGATTCTTTAATAATACCAACATTCAGCGTCACTTGAAGACATTTAACCACCAAGTACAACAAATTTGAGCACAATAGAAGAGGAATATGAAAATACTTCATTGCAAAACATCGAACCGTAAGGGGTCGTCGATAAAGTACGTCCACCCCTGGGGAGGGGCGATTACACAATAGGTTTTTTAGTTTAAAAGCTCAAGTTGTATTTTAGACAAATGAGGGGGAGTCTTTGATTTGTGCCCATAGGACATTTCGGGGGGGGGGGGGGGGTGTCGAAGATTGTGTCCAACTGTGACAAGGGAGGAGGAGAGTTGAAAAGTCGGAAAAATGACTCTTCAATAATGCTAACATTCAGCGTCATTTTGAGACATTTAACACCACCATGGCCTACCTAACATCAGGCGCTTTAAAAAACTTTAAGCAAAATCTTTGTCTAAATTGAGACCCCTGGGGGTAGCCAGGCCCGGATCTAGGGGTGGGCAGAGTAGACCGCAGCTCAGAGCGTTTTATTTCAAGGCCCGGGCGCCAAAAAACGTACGCTTACAATTTAAATAATAAAGTTACTTCAAAAGGGAGCAAAACAGTAGAATCAATGAACTTTTCGTAAAGCAGGATACTGAAATATTTCTGATTATGTTCGGAGTTTTACAAATTCTCTATTGGTATATTTTTAAATAACTTTATACGGTTGAGTATGACTGAGGCAGTGATACGTCATAACACTTGATATATTCTACCGTACTTAGTTAAAATGTCCTAACTAACAATATAGTTTTCGGGAAAAATGACTTCGTGTAGATGTTATAGGTTATTATAACGTTGGTAAAATAAAATGGATTGGCAAAATGGCCTTGTAACATCTACAGAAAGTAATTTTGTTTCGTGAAAACCAATTTATTAGCTAGGACGTTTTAACTAAGTAGGGCATTAATCTTAACTTCGTTAATTTACAAAAATTTTATACCGCGTTTATCTTACAATTGAGGGGTCTAGAAGTAAAAGGGTTCATGTGCACTTTATGAAGAAAATGATCTAAGTGCAGAATATCATACCTAAAGGGTATCCTAACTTGGAGGTAAAATGATTTTAGTAAATTTTACGTCCCATTGGGTCGTAAAATTGTATTTTCTAAACTTATTCCTGGAATTTTGAATTTCCAGTTAACTTTAAAGCCATGTATCTCAGAACTATTAAAAGTGTACTTGAACCCTTTTACTTCTAGACCCCTCAATTGTTTATATTACCGGAGGGTAGCTTAAATAAATAAATAAACTTAAATAAATTTTGCATGAAATATGCGGAAATTCCATTTTTAGATTGTACGGGGTAAATCAAATTAATTTCTTAAATCTACAACCCAATCCTTAGGCGGGTTAATTAGCCCATTTATCAGTGACGGCTCGTGATTTGCTATAATGATGGGGAAGGGAAATTAAATTTTTCATTTTATGGTAAATTGTTTTAAATCAGTGCCACCAAACGATGTCGAATTGTTCAATATTCAGCGGCGTAACAGAGTTGATTTCTGTTTTCGGAGGGCGGCCCCCGTCGTCCTCACCGTACCAGCCGCCACTGACTACCTTACATTCTGTACTTGACCTTTTTCTGTGTAGAACCATTTTTTAAACTTGGCAAAATACCAACTACATAATAACTTGTTATATATTGTAGCGTCTGATGCTTTGAAGAATGCACGAGTACGCACACAATCGGTTTATGACCCCTACCTTAAATCGACTCTTACTTCTCAGGGTAATATGCGTCGGGATCTGATTCAACCAACTTTTTATACGAGCTTATGGTACTGAACGAATTCTTGATTCCAACAAAGATAAAACTACAGTTGGATTTCCGTTAACAAGTTTTTAATCAAATCAACAAATTTCAACATATAACAAGAACTCAAACAATCAAACAATCTTTATAAAAACTATTACTCTACGCACTGATTATTAAAGAGGTAGCTAACCTGCGATTTGGATTATGCGCACTATTTTCTTTCTTCCAATGTTCCACTTTCCAATCTCCAATCTCCCCAACGTATCTATAAGACACGATCTCGAACTCAACCTTCGGTGCCAACACTATCTTGCTATCTGCGATCTTGCAGAATCTTAAATTTTCCAAGGAATTAATCTTCTTGGGTAGTGCCACCGTATCTCGTTCACGTATATAATTTATTTCAGTTATATTTAATTGAATTGCAATTATTCGCACTATTGCATCTCGCAGTAACTAATATGCGACCGTCACGCTTCGTAAACTTGATCGAACTGTTATTTTCTTTTTTATGTAACGTTCGTTACTCTATATTTTGTTTTTTCAAACCGGAGCTTCTTATATATCGGTTTGTTTGTATATGCTTGTTGTATATCCCGTTTACACAACATGTAACTCGAACAAACTTAAAATTAAATTCAAACGACACAACAAAACAAACACATGTAAACAAATGTGTTTGAACCTCCGGTCTCCAACTGTACTTCTCTCCTTGTTGGTACGACTCTATCCTTAACATGGATAGCGCGTATCACAACAATATATTATACTTTTGTAGGATTTTGACAAAAATAAGCAGACAAATTTTTTTTGGTGTACCGTGTACATTTATTTTTAATTTAAACGTACCAATTTAATTATTGTTCCGCTACTGTGCAGGATTGTTTATAATATAACTATGTTCGTAATCAACTTTTAGCATGTTATGGATAAGGTTATCGACTCTGCGTAGTCGGGTATAAGGGGAAGTCCCCGGCGGGTTATCATTTTATGCAATTTGCATGCATTTTATGTTTATATTTGATCTAGTTGATTAAGTGCTAATTGTTTAACTTGTAAGGTGTGGTTCTTTTACAGGAAAGTTTTGTTTTCAAATATATACAGAAATTGGTAAGCAATTTTTATTTAGCACACTACATAAATAAATATAATAATATTATCTAAATAAGATAACAATATTCATTAATAGTATGATTCATTTGATAATGCACTTTTGATTGTCAATGTCAAACGGTGAGATAACACGTTATCGGTGATAATTCTTTTAAATTATTATAATAATTTTAATGAAAAAAATAGTTGAACTCGTAACAATTGTGGAACTCCGACAAAATATGAAATATTTTCAGTTTTACAGAAATGCAAAAAAAGCTGAAGTAGGCTGAAAAACAGTGACGTAACTAACTGCAGTGCTGACTCTGAAACGCCAGGGGCGTACTTAATTACAGACGCAAAAAATAATTTAATGGTTTGACGGTCAGACCCCAATTTTTCAAATTAAGTACTGAAAGTCTAAAATAATCCAGAATTGTATACATAACTATACAGGGTGTTCTATTTTGAGATCAACGTAGAGGAAAATTAATTGTTCATTCCATGAACACGATAAACACTAGGAATTTTATTTCTTTATTACGTGCAAGAAATCAAAGAAATACAAAAATGCTGCTATAAAAAGAACTAAGAGCAAAATTAACCAAAGATAATAAATAAAATTTTGTTTATTTCAGAAATTATAATAAACAAATTAAAACTTCTTAAATTTCTGTGTTTTATCGAAGGTTTCCAAAAATAATCTACAATTATTTTTTGTATAAATTATGTTAGGACCTTTTGGAAACGGAATTAAAACTTTTTTAATTTTTAATAAAATTCGTGTAGATTTTATTTTTTAATAAAAAATGAGTCGTCGATAAAACTGCCTTGCTAATTCGTAGTGGCTTGGTGTAATCGTTGGGTAAACAACTTTCGACGTTTTTTTTAAATAATTTTTGGTAAAATAGATGTTCACCGGAGGGCCGAGCTGAGAAATTCCGTCAAGTGTGTAATTTAAGCCCGGCACTTCTATTCCGTGCTGTAAATCAATGTCTAGCAAATTATTTTATCAACGATGATGATTGTTTTCTTTATTAATATTAATAAGTAAAAACAATGTAAATTATCAGCAACTGTTTGTAAACAAACAAACATTGTTTACAAAATTATTGTTAATAATATTATTTTATTAAGGGGGTTAACTACTGTGACCGATACATTTTTTCGATTTTTTTTTTATTACATATTTTTATAGTTTGGGGTCTTGCAAATGTGTCCAAAAAATATTAAAGTAAAATTCATCAAATTACCCGAATTATAACGGATTTTCTGTATCAACCACTATGCACCTCATTACAGCACAAAGAAGTTTAGGGGAGAATTACCTAACCCTGGCAACTCCAAAAAATTTGAAAATTTCCTATTGCAAAGAGGAAGGTTTATATAGTATAATGACATAATTTTAACAAGCGAACATATAATCAAAATTTCGAGAAAAATCAATTTGAAAAGTACGGGGAATGTAACCCGATATGCCTCCGAACCGGGTCGCTGTGACACAACTCGCCCGTGCTTCGATGGAAATGCGTAAAATTTTTTGGCTCCGATTTCAATTTTTCTTTGAAATTCGGATAGAGGGGGGTGTGATTAGTAGATATTAGTAATAAATATAATCAAAAAAATGGAAAATAACTCGTGTATTGCCAAAAAAGTGAAAAAATTAATTTTTTTTTTGCCTTCCAATTTTAGGGGTGTGCATTCGAAAAGGAGGGTAATCCATCGTCAAATCCTACCCTTACGGGGCGCCGCTCCGCTCTGCACCCCTCCAGGGCGGATTTGACTCTGGTTACTAGGCTAAACATACGAAAAGCGCCACCGATCAAGAACACCGGGATCTATGCAACCGGGATGTGAGAGACCCTCGAAATAGCATTAAAAAGTATAGTTGCGGTATGGGGCAGTATACTATTACGTTTCACCCCCAAAAAATCGCGTAAAAACAAAAAATAAGCGATGTTACATGTAGGAGCGTCGAGCTGCATCTGCCGGTGCGAAATTTTCTAAGTGTAAGAGTATATCCCAGTGCACGTACCGTCAACAAAATGCGCGCCGGCCGAGCGAAGTAGTGGCACCGGCCGGTTCTACAGCATGCAAGATGCTACTTTTCCGTACTTTTCAAATTGATTTTTCTCAAAATTTTGATTATATGTTCGCTTGTTAAAATTATGTCATTACACTATTTAAACCTTCCTCTTTACAATAGGAAATTTTCAATTTATTTGGAGTTGCCAGGGTTAGGTAATCCTCACCGAAGTTTAAAACGATTTATCTCGAAACTACATTTCTCAGGTCGGGCGCACGTGTTCCAAACAAACTACTTGTCGGATTAACTTGTTTTTTTTTAGGCATTTAGAATATATTTCAGGCTCCAGTCAGAACCTAAAATATCCTAAATATATTTAAAATTACCATTTTGCAGGCCGTGAAATGTAAATATTTTGTTGTAAAAATCGAAGTTATTTTTTTAATCCTCGCCATTTTGCCATTTTTTGTTTAAATTAAATTTTCGAGGTTCCAACTGGAGCCACATTCATATAGACAAGAATTTAAAAAATTCATTTATTTCAGATAACTGGATCGGTCGTTCTCGATGCGCCCGATTGGCGCGTCATTTCGAAACATGAGTTACGCGTCGATCTGTACCTTGTACAATTTTCAATAAAAAGCTTTACAAAAATTTTAGGTGTTAGTTTAAATGTGAATAAATAAGTATCCTAAATTTTAGCTCAATAGCTGCAATAGTTTTCTCAAATTTAATTCCTAAAAAGCAGCTTGAAAACGACTGTTCACAGTAGTTAACCCCCTTAAGGAAGCTCGTACTTGTGAAAGTTTGTAAATATCTCGGATGGGAAACCAGACTAAAATCTAAAATTTCAGCACATGACTTTGCTATTATTATAAATCAGTGGCGGCTTGCCCTTAAGGCGCCAGGCCACGCCCCTATACAAAACCGAAAACTACAACTAGAGAAATAATCGGTATATATTTTAAAAAATTAGTAGATACAAATTTCATTCTTTTTTAATTGTATGCCCTTCCATTAAATCAAGTTCCGACCTCCCACTGCATATTTATGAACTTCTAACAAATTGGGAATATAGAATAATTACAATTTATTTTTCATTTCTTAGATTTTTATACAAATCATGGGCAGGAGAAAGCAAAATAAGCCTGATAGGTTCGAAGATCCGTTCGATTCTAAGCCGAGCTCATCCTACGCATTTAGCGGACGGAATCGTTCAACTGCAACCAAACCTCCTTACCGAGGAGGTCATGCAAACTTTACTTCTCGAGGCGGAAGGGCAAGTAATTTCGGTTTACGCAGAAACTGCCCAACATATTTTTATTGTTCGAAAACGTTGAAAGAGTTGAGCAAAAAAAATTCAAGCGAGATTATAATCGAGTTGATTGCAAAGAAAGAACAATTTTCCAAATTTCTAGAATCGAATTTGGAACCCGATTGGATTGTGTTGACTGTCGCCATTCTTTCCAAAGTATGTTCTTCTGCGTTTACGGAAAACAAAATTGTTATAATAAACGTAGCTGCTAAGGCTTCTTTCACAGAGACCTTGAAAAAATTTGTCGCGAATCAACAATATAAAGAGATGAACACCGGGAACAACAATGAATATTTTTGGAACAACACTGATGAATTTTTCGTTAATATGGTTGATGTGTGCGAATGTTTAATCGAAACTATCCCGACAAAGGCCTGCGAAGTATTGCCAAAATTGTTAAAAGTTGTGGACGTTAGAGTTTCAACTCTTAAAGCGCAGCAAAGGATTGAATTGAGTGAAACGACAAAAGACAAAATAAAATCTTTAATCCAGAGATTGGAATTGTACAAGGAGGAGTTGGAGCAAAAGAGAAGGGCTGAAGGCAATGGGATATTGCCTCCTAACAATTTTAGAACGTTGAGCGTGTATCCGACTTGCGAAGAAATTTTAAGTCCGGATCCAGCGTTTGTTAGAAAAAATATAATTGAAGGAAGATATGATAATGTGGAGCATTACTTGGATGTCCAATTTCGGTTACTGAAAGAGGATTTTGTTGGGCCTTTACGACAAGGCATATCGGAATATTTTGATCAGTCACGGGGTGCCAAGAAGTATATGAAATTTTCCAACGTTAAAATTCACCCGGGCGTGGTTTTTCGGTCACCAATTTTTGAAAATGGCAACGTGGGTGTACTTTTAAATTTTATCAACAAAAACGCTTCTAATCGAATTTTCTCGCCGCGTTCGAAAAGTTTCAATTATGGATCGTTGGTTTGCTTCACCAAAGACTATTTTGGTTCGGTTTTGTTTGGAAAAGTCTTGGACCGGGATTGGGAGAAACAACATCTCATAGTTAGTTTCGAGGCGGAAAACAACAATTTCGATTTGAATGTCCCGTACTTAATGGTGGAATGTAAAATTTTTTTCGAGCCTTATTACCACGTCTTGAAAGCTTTGCAATGCATGTCGGAAGTTGATTTTCCAATGAGGAACCATTTAATTGATGTGGACTCCAACGTGGAGCCACCAGGCTATTTGGATGAAGGCTCTTCCGTGTTTACAATTCACGAACAGAGCGTGGATTTGTTTGGTAATAACTGGCCCACAGCCGATCAGTTACAATTGAACTCCACTCAGTATTCCGCGTTCCAAGCGGCACTAACCCAAAAGTTTGTTGTTATCCAAGGTCCTCCTGGTACGGGAAAAACTTATTTAGGACTTCAGATCGTCAAAACCCTTCTGCATAAAGATAATATCAAATTTTGGTATAATGGAACTCCAATCCTCGTAATTTGTTTTACTAACCACGCGTTGGACCAATTTTTGCAAGGATTAACTTCTACGACGACGAAAATTGTCCGAGTTGGTGGTCGGTCCAAGTGTGAAGAGCTTAATGAGTTTAATTTAAGAAATGTGAGAAATAGTGTTCGTATAAATAGTAGTCGTATAAATAGTAGTCGTATAAATGGTAGAGCACTGTACACATGGAAAGAAAAGGTGGAAAACCTGTTAATTAAGCTTAAGGAATTCAGCGAAAACTTGAAGCAAGTCAAAAAGTACAATCACATCATACACTTCACACATTTTGAATGTATTGACGAAAATATTGCCAAGAGTTGGTTTTCCCGTGCTTCTAACTCGGACCTGCTTACTTGGTTATTTTCCGACCGAAAAAATACCAACATCAAGTTCAATTTAGACGCTATTGAGGTATGTCGGTTTTGCTTAATCCTTATTTTATCACTATTTTTTCATTACCTTTAGCTATCCAAAATTGAAGAAGATAAAAATGATGAAGAACCGACACGATTTAAAGTTTTTGGTAAAGTCAACTACCCGAATGTAATTGACGATCAATTTGATGTTTTATCTAAGCCTCCGCTAACAGTTCTGGATTCAAAATATCAAATGTGGCATAAAATTAAAAACATTCAAAACAAATTGCAAATGATAGAATCCAATACTACACAACATACAGATGATTTTCAGAAACGGAAATTGGAAACACATTTGAGCGATATATGGGACACCTTTCAGTATTTTAACGTAAGTTTTACAGATTTGTTGTTACTTACAGTTCCGTACTGGCCATGTAGATGTGGTAATGGTACGCTATAACAATTTATTAATGCAAACAGAGCTTGCTAAATTTTAAAAATCATTCCTTTCGTTCTCCTATTAAGAAAAATGTATAAGGGTTATACATAAATTGTTAATTTTTTTTCCCTAGGACAGTGGAAAATGATATCTTTCTTTGCTATTTATCACAGCGAAAGTCAGCATGTTAAATCAGGTTACTAGTAAGTTTTAGGAGCCTTTGTAAGTAATATTATTGCTTAGTATGTACACCACTTAGAAAATTACAAGTATGGTGTTTCATGATAATTTCAATTTATAGCAATGCATTAATGTTAAATTTAGTTTTAAGTGCACTTTGTGATTAACATTTTACTTTAAATTTAATATGTTATTGTTAAAAATGGTTTGAATTTTGTACGAAAAAGATTTGGTATTTTTAAACTTTGAGTTCGTTTTCGGTCTGATCAATAATAATCTGCTTCAGACGCGGATGATTAGACCGCGACCGGTGATCGGCGGATGTTTTTATAATAACGTGGGAATCTTCTACATATTACTATGTTAATTTCACAATTATTTAGATGAGGATGAAAGATGGAGAAACTTCCGCACCACCAAGGAAACCTCACCATGTGAACTACCATTCACCCCATCGCATGCACCCCAATGATCGATGGAATTTGTACTTTTATTGGTTAAATTTATACCAGCAATATACGGTGACGAAGCTTGTTAAACTTCAAAATGAATATCAGGAGGTTTATAAATCGTATAGCGAAATTAGAAACATGATAGATACAGAAATCATGAAAAGCAAGTTAGTAGTTGGCATGACTACCACCGGCGCCGCACGTCTGCAAACAACATTGCAGACCCTCAAATGTCGGATCGTAGTTGTGGAAGAAGCCGCCGAAGTTTTGGAATCGCACGTTACGGTTTCTTTAACGAGCCATTGCCAACACTTAATTTTAATTGGCGACCACCAACAGTTACGTCCAACCACAGCGGATTATCGCATCGGAAAAAAATTGAACCTGGGAATTAGCATGTTTGAACGGATGGTGCGCAATAAAATACAGTGCAATACATTGGGCGTTCAACATCGTATGCGTCCAGAAATCGCAAATTTAATCGTGCCAAACATTTATCCCGAACTTGAAAATCATCACTCTGTTACTGATTTTCCACCGATTTTAGGCATGGCATCGTGCCTATATTTCATTCATCACGAACACCAAGAATTGGACGAATTCGACACCAAATCGAATTTGCATGAAGCCAAATTTTTGGTCAATCTTGCACTGTATTTACGACAAAATGGTTACAAACCTGAGGACATTACAATTTTGGTTGCTTATTCTGGTCAATTCTTTGCCATTCGTGACGAGGTTAAAAGGTACGAGGAAATACTTGAAGGAGTTCGAATTTGCGTTCTTGATAATTACCAGGGTGAAGAATGCAAAATTATTTTGCTTTCTTTGGTGAGGAACAATCCCGATGGGAAGATTGGGTTTTTGAAAATCGAGAATCGCGTTTGTGTTGCATTGTCGCGAGCCAAGGAAGGTCTTTACATTATGGGCAATATAAATTTATTATGCAATAACAGCGAGGTGAGCATGCCATAGTCGTAATTTTTACAACACATTTTGTTAAATTTTGATTGTAGATCTGGCCCAAAATTAAGGAAGTTTTGGTCAAACAAAACAGTTTGGGTAATTATTTACCCATTAGTTGTGAAAACCATCCCAATCATGTAATCAAGATTAGAGAACCCGAAGATTTTGAAAACTTAACTGAAGGAGGTTGCAGTGAAATACGAGTATGTGAAAGTTTATTGAACTGTGGACACTGCCCTAAAACTTATCACATCTTTGATAGTGATCACCAGAAATACGTGTGCACCGCAAAATGTTCCAAGTAAGTTTTTTGTAAATATTTTACTTTAGTGTTGCATTGATAATATCCTTTACATAATGGAAGTTTCTGATGTTGGCAGTTTAACCATTTGAATTTTTGTGCGGTATCACCCTAAGATGTCGGTAGATAATAATTGAAGACCCTGGTGCAAGAAGGGGATATGTACATGTGTTTATAACGTTACTTATCCCCTTCTTGCACCAGGGTCTTCAATTAGAGATGAGATTTTTAGGTCGTATAAATGTTACACCAGAGAGCGTTAAAGGGTTAATTGATACACGGCCCCGTTTCTTCTTTCTTTTTCATACAGCATAAGTTTCGAACGGGGCCGTGTATCAATTAACCCTTTAACGCTCTCTGGTATAACATTTATACGACCTAAAAATCTCATCTCTAATAATAATTATAAGATTTGACGCCCATAATAGTCGGTATTTCCGATTTTATCTGGTCTTCCACTGCAGCATTGCAAATTTTAATTTTTTTAAATTACGAAATTTTAAGAACTTAAAATAGGGGGGTGGCATATATCAGGATTAATTTTGTAGTTTACCCACCTCCTCCATTTAGAATTATGGGTAAAACTTGGTTTTAATGATTTGTGTATGTTTTGTTAGCAACGTTCCTGAATTATCTTAAAATTCAAGATGAAAATTCGGGGAGAATTACCTAACCCTGGCAACTCCAAAAAATTTGAAAATTTCCTATTGCAAAGAGGAAGGTTTATATAGTATAATGACATAATTTTAACAAGCGAACATATAATCAAAATTTCGAGAAAAATCAATTTGAAAAGTACGGGGAATGTAACCTGATATGCCTCCGACCCGGGTCGATGCGACATCAGTCGCCCGTGCTTCGATGAAAATGCGTAAAATTTTTTCGCTCCGATTTGAATTTTTCTTTGAAATTCGGATAGATGGGGGCGTGATTAGTGGATATTGGTAATAAATGTAATCAAAAAAATGAAAAATAACCCGTGTATTGCCGAAAAAGTGAAAAAATTAAAATTTTTTTTCCTTCAAATTTTGGGGTAAATAATTGACTTGACCAGAACTGCGAGCATCAAAAAACCTACCCTACGCCCCTCCGGGCGGTTTTTCGTGCTCCGAGCTGCTACGCAGCAGAGCTAAACATACGAGAGGCGCGACAGATCAAGAAAACCGGGATAAATGCAACCGGAATGTGAGAGACCCTCGAAATAGCATTAAAAAGTATAGTTGCGGTATGGGGCAGTAAACTATTACGCTTCACCCCCAAAAAATCGCGTAAAAACTAAAAATAATCGATGTTAAATGTACGACCGTCGACCTGCATCTGTGCAGGTCGATGCCACCAGTAGTGGCATCGACCGGTTCTACAGCATGCGAGATGCTACTTTTCCGTACTTTTCAAATTGATTTTTCTCGAAATTTTGATTATATGTTCGCTTGTTAAAATTATGTCAGTATACTATATAAACCTTCCTCTTTGCAATAGGAAATTTTCAATTTATTTGGAGTTGCCAGGGTTAGGTAATCCTCACCGAAAATTCGATATCTTCTATAATTTTCAGGTAAATCGAGCTCTCCCCATCGAGAATTTGTTGTCAATTGGGCAATTACAAGTTTCGATTTTATTCACTAAGTATATTTTTCGTGAAGCCGATCTCATTGCATCCATACTAGCAAAATGAAAATATAAATTTAACTTACTGTTTTTCTAATCGACGGCGACGCGATGCCGAAATTTTCGTGTTAGTGTTTATTGCCTTTGGTTGTGGTGAAGAACGTTCCGGTTTAATTTTGATGATTAAATTTTTATTTTTAAATTAAAATAGGCTGAAAATTTCGGCATCATTTGGAAAAATAATAATTAAATTTAATTTATATTTTCATTCTGCTGGTGCCTTGCCTTGATTCTGAAGATGGCCCTTGCAGTTTAATGTGCTTCATTATACAAATTTGATAAAGCCTAATGTCATGAGGGGTAAATATTTAATGTTTATTTTAGAAAATCTAATGTTTTTTCTCCAATGTTTAAGAATTCCCTTCCGTATTTGCATTTTTTCACAGAGCTTGTAAACAATTAGGCATTGTACGATTTCCTATAATATTTAATATCCCTTTAAAAATATTTCCGTCACTTCAGATTTTATGCAACGGAGAGAGTGAAGCTGATATTTGTTCTCACATGTTTAAATTCTCTCGTAATAGTAAAATTCTTCATGTAATCCCATGGTTTCATAAAAATCTCGCTTAAAATATGAATCGACAGACATGCAGGAGTCGCATAGTTGTCTATTTTATATAGCGTTATAAAATAACTTTCACTATCAATTTTGTAGTCTACAATTTTATTTTTGACGGACCACTTACAATATTTTTTATATGCACTTTTCCTAACATTCACCGAGAATAATTGAATAAAAGATTTCAAAATTTCGTAAGGTGAATTACTAGTTCGGAAAATATTTTTGATTTCATACTTTTTTGGATTGCCGTTGTTTCACTCCCGGTGTTGCATAAAATTGTATAATATATAAAACTCGAGCTTGAAGTGCCTTTCAACTCTCTGTACCCCTACGGCGACGGGCTATAAACACAATTGAGTTTAAAAGTCCTTCTTCAATCCCTCGTTGTATAATATACTATTACAATCTAATTTTCCGACCATGGAAAGGAACGTAACTATAGTCCATCTGGTTTTGGATTGCAGTAGAGGTCGCCTTGAACGGCAAGTCATATTTACACTAGGAAACGTCAAATAATTAAAGTGTATAAGTGACAAAAACCAAATGTCACTTATTTGATACTTGAAATAATCGAGTTAAAAGTATTTTTTTATCAAATAGCAATTTATCTTGTACAAATTATTTAAATTTGCCAGAAACTTTTAGAAAAAAATATTCGTGAGTTATAAATCGCAAATAAAATTTTGGTAGTGTAAATCTGTAAAAATTTTAACCAATCACGTTCCGAGTTCATAATTTTAGTACAATCTAGTTCTGCATTCTTAAAACGGATGGACTATACGTATATTTCATACCACCACGTGGTCTTATATTTATGTTGGTAGGGGAAACGGCTTCTTTCATGGCTGAAATCGGTATCAAAAAGCGTCGCTTTCACACTCTTTCGGAATTGGGGAGGAGGGGCTAGATAAATGAACTTATAGTTTTGACCACCAAACTCCTCTAATATTCTTCGGCATGTTCACCTTTAACGGCGTATTAGTACAGTTTAATTACTCAAACACAAAATGATGGTTCTAACTCACTTTTTTAAGCCAACATTTGATCATCTGAGATTTTAATTTACAATTTAAATTAGCCGTTTCTCACGGTTTTGATTAGATTAGGGATTATTTAAGGTGATCACTTATTTTGAATACTATATATAATCGTTGATAGTACCCAGGGTTGCCGGACGCGGCGATTCTTTCGGTAACATGTAATTTTCAATTTTAGGGTGATTTGTGTCAATGAACACACTTGTCAGAAAATGTGCTACCAAGATTGTGGTTATTGTACCGTCGAAATAACACGACGACTGGAATGCGGACACTACCACAATTTTCCGTGTAACGTAGATCCCAAGGATATTAAATGTCAAGTTCTGGTGACTGCAACGTTGCCTTGTGGGCATGAAGTGTTAGATAAGCCATGTTCTACGGATGGGAGTAATTTTAAATGCAGTTTTCCATGTGGTTTACGCATCAAATCATGCGGCCATGCATGTAAATCTACTTGTCACATTTATAGCGATCCTGAACATTTAAATCAGGTAATAACTCAATTTTGCTATTCTTGTACTGAAACAAATAAAAATTATTTTGTTCTTTTGCTTAAAGTACCGCTGTAGGAAGCCATGCGAAAAGATTGCGTTGAGATGCACAACCAACGAACACAAATGCCACAGAATGTGTTCCGAAAAATGCCTACCTTGCGAGGTGATTGTGGAAAAAAGTTTTCCCAATTGTAACCATATGCAAGAAGTGGAATGCAGCGCAGACATGAAAACCGTACGATGCTTAAAACCATGCAAGAAACTGTTACCATGTGGTCATAAGTGTCCAAAATATTGCTATGAACCTTGTGGAGATTGTTTGGAACTGGTGAACAAACTCGATTATTTTCGTGAACTCTAACACTTACACATTTTTTCTCATTTCAGGTTGTGAAGGCGGTTGATTGTGGACACCAGGTGAAGATCCAATGCAGTGAACCCCCTAGCAAGAGATTCTGCATTAACCAATGTCCAAAGCAACTAATATGCGGTCATCCTTGTAAGAATAGGTGTAAAGATTCCTGTACAAAAATGTGTTTGGAACTGGTTGAACAGACTAACAAGGGTGCTTGTGGCCACAATATCAAAATTGAATGCCACATGTTTGCAAACAATCTACCAAGTAACAACGCCAGTTTGCTTAAATTTTGTAGAGAACCCTGTTCGCAAATTTTAGAATGCTCGCATAAATGTTCGGGCATTTGTGGAGAGTGTTTTCATGGAAGCCTTCATTTGGTTTGTTCGGAACTGGTTGAAAATACTAACAAGGGTGCTTGTGGCCACAACATCAAAGTTGAATGCCACATGCTTGAAAAAAATTTAGCGAGTAACGACACCAGTTTGCTTAAATTTTGTAGAGAACCCTGTTCACAAATTTTAGAATGCTCGCATAAATGTTCGGGCAGTTGTGGCGAGTGTTTTCAGGGACGCCTCCATTTGGCTTGTTCTGAAAAGTGCGGTATTACCCTAATATGCGGCCACAAATGTAAGTCTCTTTGTAGTGATGTTTGCCAACCGTGCGGACTAAAATGTTCCTCCAAGTGTAGTCACACTAAATGTGAGAAGAAGTGCTGGCAGCCTTGCATAAGATGCGAAGCACCTTGCTCTAGAGAATGCAAGCATAGAAGATGTAATGCAGAATGTTGGCAGAAATGCACGGTGGAATCGTGCCAAAATCCATGCGAAAAAATGTTAACATGTGGACATCTTTGCGTGGGTTTTTGCGGCGAGCCCTGTCCTCAATTGTGTAGAATTTGCGATGAACAAATACTTACCGAAATCTTTTTGGGGTATGAAGACGAAGAAGACGCCAAATTTGTTTTACTAGACGAATGTAAACACGTAATCGAAAGCAAGGGTTTGGAAAGGTATTTCCATAAGGGAGATACCGAAAATGGAGTTCTGGTCGAATGTAAGCGGTGTCCCAGATGCGAAACTCCATTGGAATCAACTCTACGGTATAAAGATTACATTAAAAAAAGTAAAGCTGACGCAGTTTATTTTCAAAGGAAAGCTTATGGAGACCGTTTTGAAATGGAAGGTCAATTTAAAGAATTGAAAGAAAAGTTAGAACATCTTGAAGCAGAAATCGGAAGAAAATCATCAGTACAGTTTTTGCTTGCTCCTATACAGGAATGTTATAGTAGTTTAGCCAATGAAAAGAAAACATTTAATTTAGTCTTTTTTAAAATTATCCAAACTAAGCTCCTCATTTTTGAAAGCATTTATGATGTGCTTGTTCTGGCGGAATTGAATTCGACCGCTAGGAGAGAGCTTGTTCAATACTTACATTTTCTTTTAGAGTTTTTGGGAAATCAAGATGCGAAATTTACCACTCAAATAATTATTGATTTTGAAAGGGAAATGTGTAGGTTGCAAAGAATCGCACAAATTTTTTTCATTTTATATCTTCATGAAACAGTCTCTTCAAACGAAACCAAGGAATTTATCTTTCGACCAATTCCATATACCAATGATTTTGACGACGAAGTTAAACAAAAATTAGAAGAATTGTATGCAAAACTGGGTCAACACGTGCCAGATATCGATCGTCGAGTGATATTAAATGATATTGGTATTAACACAAAACGCTGGTTTTATTGCCCCAATGGTCATTATTATATGGATTGCGGCGCCCCCTCTCAAATTGCTAAATGCGATCAGTGCTGAGAATAACGCGATATCATATTTCTTTATTAGGTGTTTCCTCAATTTTTTTATTTTAATGTTTTGAAATGTAATGCTTTCATTTTAAACGTTTTTTGTACTAAATATATGTTTATCTAAATTTGACTTATTTTTTTTGGAAGTCCAAGTTCTAAGGATCAAAGGTAAGGTTGAAACCATTTTGTACATTCGTCGTGACAAAGACGATCAAAGACTACAGCGGCGGCTGGTAGAGTATAATAGTGCTAATAAAAGACTATTTTTTAAGAATAAATTTCAACTAAAATTAGTGTCAAAATCCAGTCCCTCAGGGGCAGCTCACTTGCGGCAGTTTTTCTTGTTTCTGCTATTTTTGCGAGTGACACTCCTCCGAAGCGGAAACTCCGACCGACGGGTTCTTGACTTTGCCATGTATACGCGCGAATTTGCCTTCTTTACCTCCATAAAAATTTTGTCTTATACCATAAATACCCGGTTATGTTTGGGTCAGTAGCGACGTTAAATCTGCATTACCAGCAAGTACGGGACAGAAACTGCGTATTGCCGTAGATAATAATTTCAAAGCCATGGCCGTCGCTAGGCAGGGTGAGGTAACACCTCAGTTGCTCATCGATGGCATTTATTTACGGTTGGGGGAAGGGTCAAAATCTAATCCTGCAAATAAACAATCAAGGTGCTGTGGCGCACCAGTTATTTTTGAAGAAGGATGTGATGGAATGGACCAGGTATTCCGCAAATTAGTTTACAATTCGATTTGCTATAATGATGGAGAGGGGAAATTAAATTTGTCATGCTTTTGTGAATTGTTTTAAATCAGTGCCACCAAACGACGTCGATTTGTTCAATATTGAGCTGCGTCACAGAGTTGCTTTATGTTTTTGGGGGAGGGGGGGCCGTCGCCCTCACAGTACCAGCCGCCACTAACTACCTAAATTCTGGAGTCACCTATGCACTTGACTTTTTTCTGAGTAAATCCATTTTTCAAACTACGCAAAATACGAATTAAAATACGAAATTTGATCTAGGATGTTGATAAAAATAAGCAGACAAATGTGTTTTGGTGTACGTACTACATTTATTTTTAAGTACTCTTAATAATCAGTTATAACGTTATATAACTATGCTAGTAATCAACTTGTAGCATATTTTATAGATAAGATTATCATCGCTGCGCCGTCGGGTATAAGGGGAAATCCCCGGCGGCTTATCGTGTTACGCATACTCGACATGTTTATATTTGATCGAGCTGATTGAGTGCTGATTGTTTAACTTGTAAGGTGTGATTCTTTTATAAGCAATTTTTTTAAAAAATAATTACGGAAATTGGTAAGCAATTTTTATTTAGTACACAAATCGCTGTAGCAGTTCAATACTGTAACAAGTCAAAAAAATGAATTTTTCTTATTATTGTTGTTTTTGATTCCTTATACTATCTACTTTTAGCAGTGCAATACTGCGACATAACAAAATAAAATAACTTAATAAACTAATTTTACGCTTATAACTGATTAAATTTCATTTAAATAATTTATATCGCTATTCTAAATTTTAAAAATGTCTATTTTTAATTTCTACTTGTTACAGTATTGAACTACCACAGCGAAATAATAAACTATTGACAAACTGCAACTAGATAATAATATTTATTACTATTATGATTCATTTGATAATTCACTTTTGAATGTCAAAGCCATAACGGAGAGATAACATCATGTTATCGATGATAATTTTTGTAAATGATTACAATGTGTAAACATACTCATAATATAGGAAAATTAATTGAACACTATTATAAACCCACCTCTATCAAGTTAGCCCCCCATCAATCGAATTTTTAACTTTTTCTTGTGCCAAACGTTTGGTAATCGTTAGGTAACATTTGGTAGTAGTTCGATTAAAAGTTTTGGTAGTTCTTTGTTTTTTGTAATTAACTAATCAAATTTTTTAGTCAAGTTAGCCCTCCTTCAATCGAATTTTTAACTTTTTCTTGTGCCAAACGTTTGGTAATCGTTAGGTAAGATTTGGTAGTTCGATTAAAAGTTTTGGTAGTTCTTTGTTATTTTGTAATTAACTAATCAAATTATTTAGTCAAGTTAGCCCCCCCTTCAATCGAATTTTTGACTTTTTCTTGTGCTAAACGTTTGGTAATCGTTAGGTAAGATTTGGTAGTTCGATTAAAAGTTTTGGTAGTTCTTTGTTTATTTGTAATTATATATATAATATAGCACTACAGGCCTTGTAGACCCATGGCTTGTTTGGCTATACCAGCCCATATCTTCCTGTTCATCGCTTTTTCCTTCCATTCCGTGATGTGTAAATAGTCCAAGTCATCCTGTACTTCTTTTTTCCATCTTGACTTTGGTCTTCCTCTTCGTCTCTTCCCGTTCATCGTCATCTTCAATACAATTTTGGGTACTCTTTCTTCTCCCATTCTCATTAAATGGCCTAACCACCTTATCCGTTGTGCTTTTACTCTTCCGACTATGGATTCTTCTCCATATAATTCGTATATTTCTTGATTATTTCTTCTTTTCCATCTTCCATCTATATACTCTCCGCCAAAAATTCTTCTAAGGATCTTTCTTTCCCACACATTCAACATTATTTGGTCTTGTTTTCTGAGTGTCCAGACTTCACTTGCGTACGTTACTACCGGACGTATCATTGTTCTATATACTTTTATTTTCACCATTCTAGAGAACATACCACCTGACAGTATTCTTTGCAATGCATATGCGCTTTTATTTCCTGCCGCAATTCTGGCTTTTATCTCTTCATTGCTTCCTGGATGTCTCGTTACCAGTGTTCCCAGATAAGTACATGTTTCTACCTCTTCAAATTTTAATACTTCATCTTGTTCTAGTTTTATCTGTAAGTATGTGCCTTGTTCGAAAGGTTTATCGTTCCACACCATATATTTCGTTTTTTCGGCATTCACCTCTAGGCCCATTCGTTTTGCTGCCTTCAGGATTCTTTGCAAAACTTGTTGTAGTTCCCTTTTGGTTCGTGTTATAATCGTTATGTTGTCGGCGAATGCAAGGCATTGTTGTCGTTTGTGAAATATGGTATTACTTCTGTTAATTTTGCTATCTCGTAACGCCTTCTCCAGTACCACATTGAATAGGATCGCAGAAAGCGGGTCGCCTTGTCTTAGACCGCTCTTGATTTCGAACTTTCTCGATAGTTGCCCATTCATTTTAACTCTGTTTGTTGTCTCTTCTAACGTCATTTTCACCAGCCGTATCAATTTGTTGGGAATACCAAATTCTTTCAATGCCAGGTAAAGCTGGTTTCTGTTTACACTGTCGTATGCTTGCTTAAAATCGACGAAAAGTAGGTACGTTGGTATTTTGTGTTCATAACTTGTCATTTGTAATTCTTTTAAGACGTAAATTTGGTCTATTACTGATCTGTTTTTTCGGAAACCACTTTGATATTCTCCTACTATGCCCTCTATATACTGGTTTAATCTATTTTTAATGCATGTTGCCAAGATTTTATATGCAACGTTCAACAGTGCAATGCCCCTATAATTCTCGCATTTCGATTTGTCGCCTTTTTTATGCAACGGACATATTATCGCCTCTCTCCATGTTTTTGGCATTTCTTCGTTGTCCCATATTTTTCCAATAAGTTCTTGTACCCTTGTTTCAACTGTACTTCCGCCGTGCTTAATCATTTCAGCTAAAATTTGGTCCTCGCCCGCACTTCTATTGTTTTTTAAACTTCGTATAATTTTTTGTATGTCTTGCATGTTTGGTTTTTCTACTTTCGGTTCATTTGTACTATCATTCAGAAGTTCCATTGTTTCTTCGTCGTTCGTTTGCCTGTTCAGCAGCTCTTCAAAGTACTCGGCCCATCTCTCCATCACTTCAGCTTGCCCCCCTACGAAGTTCCCTTGTTTATCTTTGCATAGTGATGTTCTTTGGGTAAATCCTTTCTTTATTCTTTTGGCTCCTTGGTAGAAATTTCGGACTTCTCTATTCCTAAAATTCTCCTCTAGCGACTCCAAATTTTCTATTGTGTATTTTCTCTTCTTATCTCTAATTAATTTTTTGCGTAGTCTTCTTTGTACATCATATTTGCGTTTGTTTTCTGTTGTTTCAGATTCCAGCATTATTTTCCTTGCCTTCTCTCTTTTGTGGATTTCCGTTTGACACTCTAGATCGTACCATTCCTTGTGTTTATATTTTATTTCCACTTTCTGTTTGGATGCTGCTCTTATCATAATTTTAACCAAGTTATCCGCTTCTTCTTCAATATTTGTAGGCTTGTAACGAATTTTTACATCCGTTACGAATAATAACATTAACTTTTTCAACACCGTGTACTTAAGATTTTTGAAAACGACCGATATTTCGTTCCATCTCCGTGACCGCTCGGTGAAACGGCCATCTTGCCTTTTTGCATTTGATCAAGTGGTTGAGTCGAATTTTTGTTCCGACTAATTTTACTAATTAGACGATTAATTAATTGATTTGCTCATTTAATTGGTGGATGGATGTTTTACGCGGTTGCGGATTTATTTAAAACATCAATTTCATTATTTCCGTAAGTAACTTGTTGAAATAACTTCCTTTAAGTAATTTGGTTTCATTAAATTTTAGAGTACATGTGTTTGATTAAAAACACATACGCCAGGGCTGTTTTATAAATTGAATGTCAAGGTCAATTTTCAATATTAAGATTTGCGTTATTAAGTATTGCTGATGTCAACTCGTCATTTTTGGAATATTGATAAATATTACACACTGGAAAGCAACAACTTCAGGAGTAATATTAAATCTTTGAGGTTCTCTTTAACCAACGAATTTTATGGTGTTCCTGACCTAGTCAAGGACAGCTGTTTCCGTATTATCAGTGGAGCCGATTACAAGACGTATTCAATTCATCTCTGGTGCTACAGAATTCAAATTTGGAGTCCGTTCATTGTCAGGAACGAGTATTTTGTATTTCTTAATCCTACCAAGGTACCTTTGGGTGAGTGCATTTTGTAAGACTTATAAATTTGTTTCTGTACATTTAACAACACCATTTATTATTATTATTACGGATCAGCTCGCTGATTTTATATGAATTGTGGTTGCATAATACTACCACAGCTGTTGTACAGTATTTCAGCGATTATAATTTGTTTACCATTATTTTTTGTATTCTTTATTTTGTATCACATCATTTTGACTTACGACCCATGAACCCTAGCTTCCGCTACTTACGAGCTGGTTTAAACGTCCATCAGGGTGACTGCCGACAGCAAATATTACTGTCAATTTTTTTGGCAGATGTTATTTTTGGATACCTTGTAATTCCGTGGATCCCATTAGTCTTCGGAATTTACAAGAGTAAAAAAATTTACATTGGCGCCCGCTGTGTGAGGCAAATTTTTTGTTCATTTTGATGTCAAATAAGTTAACAATTATATCGTTGAGATCTGTGCAGCACTTGGTAGATTATTTCTTGATCAAACGACGGAACACCTTTGACGATTTTGTTTTTGTCTTGTTGACAAGCTACTTGAAGTTGATTGCTGTTGTGTGTAATTTTTATAATTATCACTGTAGTGTTGATAATTTTGTTGACAATTTTAACAGCCCTAGCGAAATATTTTACTGCGTTTTTTATTTTTATTTTTCAATCAATTATTGCTAAGAGAAGTTATTATCACTCGTTTTTATCATGTCGAATGTTAAAAAGTACCTTACATCACTCAATAACGATGAAGTACTCGTTGAGTTAACAATAAGAATAGAAGATATTAACACCATTCCTGCCCATAAGGCAACACGTCGAGCACAGCTAAGAAAGCTTTTGCTCGATGAAGCTTTCAATTCTCGTCTTGCTATACATAAGTACACTCCACCTGATGTTAAGGCCGATTTATTAATTTGCAAAAATGCTTTAGACGAAATTTCACTTGAAATTAGTAATCTCGAACAGAAGTTTGATTCACAAACTTTAGACAACATCACTAATCGACTTGCACATTATTGTAATCGCTTAGACATTATGGAGGGAGCTGGGTTTAAAGACACTGAAAAGGGAAATTTGTTAGAATTATCTAAACAATTGCGTTCAAAAGTAGAACACTTACTTCGTCTGAATGAAAACGAAAGTGATGATGACGAGGAAATTTTAAGGCAACCCAAAGTTAGCAATCCGTCTGGAACAGCAACTAATGATGAATCTCCGGGCTATTCTTCTTTTAAGAGATCTTCATTGTTGCCAGCAGTTGAATTAGCTGAGGTTTTAAAAAATATTTTACCCTTTAAAAATAATGACCGTGTAGCAATCCACAAGTGGAATCTTTCATTTGACGGCAGTGGTGGTTTTCAAGAAGTTTTTAATTTTATTGAAAGAACCAATGAACTTTCAAAAACTCGAGGAGTCAATTCTCAAGAGCTTTTCAACAAAGCTGTTGAATTTTTCTCTGGAGAAGCTTTAGTTTGGTACCGTACGCTAGATTCTAATATTAACACTTGGGAACAATTAGTAGAGGCACTGAAAATAAGATTCCTAGCTGTCGATTTCAGTAGGGTTTATTTAGCAGAAATCAATAAATGTAAGCAAAATTCGAATGAATCTGTTAGCAGTTACATCGAATCAATGTTTGCAAAGTTTGCTAGAGTTACACCTATACCTGCTGAAAGCGATCAACTATGGACAATTAGGGAAAATATGCTTCCTTCGGTTTCATTAGTGATGGGTACTGCTTCTATTACAGAGAAAAGCGAATTTATTCGAGTAGCTCAACGAGCTGAACTTTTAGCAAAAAAGACTCTTTCAAAAGAAGTCCCCACCGCAGCTTTGACTTCTGTTGTTACCCCTACCGCTCCTAAGGAGTCACCTTCTGTGAATCCTCGTAGACCTCTCACTTGTTGGAATTGTTCGACACGCGGCCATTCTTACAGATTTTGTTCCAAACCTACTACTACGTTTTGTTATCTTTGCGGACGCAAAGGAGTTACTTCACTAAATTGCAGTGGTAACCACTCAAAAAAACGCAGGTGGGCCAAGCGGAAACACTGCTCGCCGCTAGCCTTAAGTATTAGAGCAGACAGGTTGGGTTGGAGTAATTGGTTGGTGCACGTTAGCGCTTTTTGCGGATCAACCGCCAATTCCTCTGCTTTATTCGCTCATCCCACGACTGATCAACGACCCCATCTTAATCTTTTTATTGGTAAAGAGCAATTAACTGCACTTTTAGATTCCGGTGCTAGTGTATCCATACTCGGTACGGATGGACACTACCTGATTGACTTGCTAGACCTTGATCTAAAACGTGATCAAAACGTATTTGTACGGTCGGCTGACGGTACTTCGCAACAAATTTTAGGCTCGGTCGAGTTGCCTATTACAATTTGTGATGTTACTCGTTCCCTTAACGTTTTGGTATGCAATAGTATACGCACTAGTTTGACTTTAGGAATTGACTTTTGCAAATTGTTTGGAGTCAAGGCAGATTTTTCCCGCGATCAATTTTTTGTTAACGAGGTTAAATCAATTGAGTCTATCAGAGCCGCTGATGATCTCAGTATTGAACAACGAGTTGCTCTTGCCGCCATAAAAGATAAATTTAAAACTCTTTCCCACGATGGTTTAACAAGAACCCACAAGATATTCCACCATATCGACACTGGAGACGTTGCTCCGCTGAAACAACGTTACTACCCTTTATCACCCGCTATGCGTGAAATTGCTCATAAAGAGCTCGATCGAATGTTAGAGTTAGATGTAGTACGACCTAGTCACTCCGGTTGGTCATCTCCCATGCTTTTGGTTAAGAAAAAGGACAATTCTTATCGATTATGTTTTGACGGTCGTAAACTTAATCAATTGACGAGGAAAGATGCCTACCCATTACCACGTTTAGATGACATTTTGACTCGTTTGCAAGATGCGAGGTATCTAACTTCGATCGATCTTAAAAAGGCATTTTGGCAAATCCCTCTGTCTCCAGTGCCGTCTTTAAGCAATAGGCAGACTAGGCACGTGCCTAGGGCCCCAGGCCTGAGAGGGGCCCCCAAATTCGAATAACATTTTTTTGGTAATATTATATAATAAAAATAAAACTCTTATAAATAAATGATCAAATCTAAAGCTAGAAAACTTTTAATTTACAAGTTCTTAATACATAAGTTAATACATAATTTAATACACCAATACAAAAATGCAAGAGTAAATAAATATTAAATAACATGAATGAAATGCGAATGCGAAGGGTATTAGATTTCTTTATCGACCTTTATGCTTCTTATTTTTATTTTAGATGCTGGTGTCTGGTGTCTTGGAAGTTTTATCACGACTGCTAACTTTAAATTTGCGTACTTATGCATTTGCAATTTTGCATTGCTACCTATTTATTTAGTTACCTATTGATAACTTTTTATTGTAATTTTTAATTCGTTCGGGCTCTGCGTTGCTGTTTATTTATACTGAAGTTTAGTGTTAAAGCTTAACGCAACTCGTAACGTAAGCATATTATATAATATTATTACCGGCGAATACTGTTCCTTCTGTTATTCTGTAATTTCGCCGAGTCACCTGACTCGAGTAAAAACTCGAGTTGAAAATATTCCGAATACGAGTTACTCGAGTACAAAAAGTATTCGACTCGTCACATCGCTAGCTATCGAAATCACTCAGCACAGAACGACGTAATAAAAACACCGAAAAGCTTCGCCCGAGCTCGACTTGTTCTCGGTAGCGGGAGTCAACAGTGCGCCTGGCGAGCTTCGCAGAAGTTTCGCGCCAGCGTCGAGTTGCTCCGCGAATTAGGCATTTCCAAATACGTCACAGTGACGTCACACCGAACAGCTGATTTACTACAAGTTGTTAGCGTGTTTATAAAGTTTGTGATAAATCGTGTTTTTATTGGTGAAAATTGAATTTTTTTACATTTTATAAACCGTAGAGAGTGTAGTGTAAAATTATTACTGTAAGTACCTTCCGTTTATTTTATTTCCAGAATTAATCGTAAACCTAACCTAAGAATTTTACATACTGCTTTAATGCTTTGTCCGTAAATTAATTTGCACATTTCAGTTTCATTTTGAAAAAATACTGCATAATATAAAAGGTAATTTTATTTTTGAAATGAAAATTGTGTTGTAAAAATGCTAATCTCAAAATAGCCGTCGTATATCAGCTGTTGTGCGAGTGTTCGTGACGTCACATGGAAATGCCTAATTGACTTGATGCCCTCTATTCATTTCGGAGCATTCCGTCGTGCTTCGAAAGACGCTTCGAAAGACGAAAGACGTCTTATTTTAGCGATAACCGATTTATCGCTAAAATAAGACTCAAACGCTTGAAATTGAAAATGTCATAAGATTCCATGATACTACGAGTATATAACATAGAGATATGATCACTTGGTGAACGAATTTAGAACGCGGCCACGTATCGCGTCATAGTGTGCCCCATACGCGAATTTCGCCCTTAAAGACGCCGTATGATTCATGCCGATGTGCGCGTGAGAATATCTCTAAAGTTATAGTATCATGATAAGATTCAGTGTAAATTTGGAGTTATTGCATGTGAAAACTTTTAATTTTGTTTTACATGATAAAAAAATAAAATATAATGGTTACGTTATACAAAGTAATTAAAAGGGCCCCCAAAACTCGGTAGCCTAGGGCCCCATGCTCGTGAAAGACGGCTCTGTCTGTCTCCCGAATCGTATGAAAAAACCGCATTTACCGTGCCTGGTCGTGGTCTTTTTCATTACGTAGTAACCCCGTTCGGTATTTCAAATGCTCCCATTACTCAACAACGATTGATGGACACAATTTTTGGACCCCTTCTGGGCGAAAAAATATTTGTTTATTTGGATGACATTATTGTCGTTTCTCGTACTTTCAAAGAGCATTTAGAATTACTCGAGCAGGTCTACGACAGGTTACTGGAGGCTAATTTAACTATCAATTTGGATAAGTGTGAGTTCTGCAGGTCCAGTTTGACTTATCTTGGACATGTCATTGATAAGAACGGACTACACACTGATCCAGCAAAAACTCAAGCCATAACTGACTTTCCTAAACCTACGAATACTACAGGTATAAAGCGATTTCTGGGAATGATCGGTTGGTATAGACGATTTATACCGAATTTTTCTTCCTTGTCTGCGCCTATTACCGAGTTAATCAAGGGTCGTGGTAAACGTCAGACAGTCGTATGGAATCAAAACGCTACTGAGTCTTTTGAAAATTTGAAGAAACAGTTAGTTTCTGCCCCTATTTTAGCAAGTCCTGACTTCAGTAAACGTTTTTTCATACAGTGCGACGCGTCAAATTATGGCCTGGGCTGTATTTTAAGCCAGGGAGAAGGTGAAGAGGAGCGTGCTATCGCATATGCATCTAGGACGTTGAATAAAGCGGAACGTAACTATTCGGTCACTGAACGTGAATGCCTAGCGGTTATTTTTGGTATAGAGAAATTCAGGCCTTATGTTGAAGGTACCGAATTTACAGTGATCACAGATCACTATAGTCTTTTGTGGTTGCTTTCTATGAAGGATCCAGTAAATAGATTAGCCCGCTGGAGTGTTCGCTTATCACAGTATTCTTTTAAGATCCAGCATCGGAAAGAAAATCTGAACGTCGTTCCTGACGCGTTGTCTCGCGCACCCTTAGAAGTCTCGTCTTTGGATTTGTCCGAGGATGACCTTGATCCGTGGTATCATCGCATGTTGACTCGAGTCACCAAAGCACCTGCTGATTATCCCGATTGGAGGATAGAATCAGGGCGTTTGTACAAACTTATACCTAATTCCCATAATGTTGTTTCTAATTTAGTAGAGTGGAAGCAGCTAGTTCCTAAGTCACGTCGGATTGACATTTTCAAAGAATGTCATGATGACCCGACTTCTGCTCATTTGGGGACGCTCAAAACTTTTAATAAAATCATAGAGTTGTACTATTGGCCCAGGATGCGTGCGGACGTGGCGAGGTATGTGCGGCGGTGCCCGGTTTGTTTGTCATCCAAAGCTTGCCAAGGCGGACGGTTTGGTTTAATAGGTCGAGAAAAGAAAGTGCGTTTCCCTTTCCAATGTATTTCAGTTGACTTAATGGGACCGTTTCCCAGATCTGCGAAAGGTAACACCATGTTGCTAGTGGTTTGCGACTGGTTCACTAAATTTGTTTTAGTACAACCGCTACGTAGAGCTACTACCAAAGCCATTTGCGATTTTCTCGAAAATCATGTCTTTCTCCTTTTTGGCACTCCGCAGATTTGTCATGTCGATAATGGTTCACAATTTACCAGTAACGAATTTCGGAAACTCATGAGTGATTATAACGTCAACCATTTATTTTATAACGCATTATACCATCCCCAAGTTAATTTTGTTGAGCGAGTTAATCGAGTCGTCGGTACCGCTATGCGATCATATGTTAAAGAAGATCACAAGACTTGGGATGTAGAAATACATAAAATTGCTCATGCGATCCGATCTGCCACTCACGAGGTGACCGGGTTTACTCCGTCTTTTCTTAATCTCGGACGTACCGTACCCGCTAAGGGAGATTATTATGGTCGTATAATGGATTTGAGGGAAGAGGAATTAACTTTAGAGAATCGTGAACGGGTGGCTGGGGAAATGAACCGGTTAGATAAACTTTTTGTTGATGTAAAGAAGCGATTACACGACGCTTACCAACGCAATTCTACTCATTACAATTTTAGGAAGCGTAGTATTCAGTTTAAGAAAGGAGACGTAGTCTGGCGTCGAAATTTTGCATTGTCGAATGCTAGTAAACATTTTAGTAGTAAACTGGCTCCTAAATATTTGAGAAGTCGTGTAAAGGAAGTAACTGGTCCATTAACCTATCGTCTCGTGAACGAACGCGGTAAAGAGGTTGGAGTATTTCACGCTAAAGATTTAAAACCCCATCCTTCGGTTTCCGATTTGGTGGAACCTGAGGATCAGGTTGAGAGATGTCGTGGGGGGTGAGCGAAACCTTATTTTAGTCCATAAGTCATACCATCTGACTTATCATTTTCCGTGAGTCCAATACTCCCGACTCACTTTCTGTTTTTAATTTGTTGTCTTTTGTCTTTTTATCCACAACTATGAATGTTAACATCTCAAGTTCATAGTCGTACCATCTGAGATTTTTCTCACACTTTTTTGAAGTCGTGATGATGCAATATTGGAAGCCCTTTGTTGGTCAAATGTTGACCAAATGCCAATTAGTTTGGAAATTTTTTATTTTAGTTCAGTTAAACGTTTCTTTGCCCAAAGGACTTTGAGTGCCTTTGTCTGAAACAAACCTTACTGCTGGGTGAATGTTCTTTTTTTCACTTTCGAGCCGTGCAATGGGTCCCATGAGGTCCATTTGTTTGTACGGTTGGTTTTAGACCACCGTTACACATTTTGTTTTTTGTGGATACAGATCCTATGTGGTGCTGTACCAAACCATTTGAGAATTCCAGTGCATGTCGATAGCCAGGGATGGTCTCAACATTTATTTTTGTTGACTTTTTGAAGCGCTACGCGCTCTGTCAAACGGGTTAACGCGTTATGCAGATTTGTACAGCAACGTTGCAATTACTGTTTAGATAACCCATTTTGTTATTTTTTTCCTTTAGTTACTTTATGAATCGTTTGAAGGATTCAATTTTATTTTATTTCCAATATTGTAGAAAAGCGTCTTCAACGTCTTAGTTAGATTAGTACAACTGAGTGAATAGTATTCAACAGCGACTATCATGTTCACGGCATGAAATGAAGTTGGGAGAGGGCAATGTAACGAATTTTTACATCCGTTACGAATAATAACATTAACTTTTTCAACACCGTGTACTTAAGATTTTTGAAAACGACCGATATTTCGTTCCATCTCCGTGACCGCTCGGTGAAACGGCCATCTTGCCTTTTTGCATTTGATCAAGTGGTTGAGTCGAATTTTTGTTCCGACTAATTTTACTAATTAGACGATTAATTAATTGATTTGCTCATTTAATTGGTGGATGGATGTTTTACGCGGTTGCGGATTTATTTAAAACATCAATTTCATTATTTCCGTAAGTAACTTGTTGAAATAACTTCCTTTAAGTAATTTGGTTTCATTAAATTTTAGAGTACATGTGTTTGATTAAAAACACATACGCCAGGGCTGTTTTATAAATTGAATGTCAAGGTCAATTTTCAATATTAAGATTTGCGTTATTAAGTATTGCTGATGTCAACTCGTCATTTTTGGAATATTGATAAATATTACACACTGGAAAGCAACAACTTCAGGAGTAATATTAAATCTTTGAGGTTCTCTTTAACCAACGAATTTTATGGTGTTCCTGACCTAGTCAAGGACAGCTGTTTCCGTATTATCAGTGGAGCCGATTACAAGACGTATTCAATTCATCTCTGGTGCTACAGAATTCAAATTTGGAGTCCGTTCATTGTCAGGAACGAGTATTTTGTATTTCTTAATCCTACCAAGGTACCTTTGGGTGAGTGCATTTTGTAAGACTTATAAATTTGTTTCTGTACATTTAACAACACCATTTATTATTATTATTACGGATCAGCTCGCTGATTTTATATGAATTGTGGTTGCATAATACTACCACAGCTGTTGTACAGTATTTCAGCGATTATAATTTGTTTACCATTATTTTTTGTATTCTTTATTTTGTATCACATCATTTTGACTTACGACCCATGAACCCTAGCTTCCGCTACTTACGAGCTGGTTTAAACGTCCATCAGGGTGACTGCCGACAGCAAATATTACTGTCAATTTTTTTGGCAGATGTTATTTTTGGATACCTTGTAATTCCGTGGATCCCATTAGTCTTCGGAATTTACAAGAGTAAAAAAATTTACAGGCTCATGTTCTTTTATTGCTTCTTCCTCTAATGCTTTTTCATATTCTTCTTGAATCTTCCGTTCGTTGAATTTGATTCGCGGAGGCTTCTTTGCTGTGTGTTTTTCACTTCCTCTACTTATTGGAGTGACTTGCTTTAATTTAATTCCCAACAGAAAATGGTCGGTGTCTATATCTGGTGCTCTGTACGTTCGCACGTTTTTGATACCTTTCTCACTTCTTATTTCTATTAAAACGTGGTCTATTTGATTTGCACTTTTTCTATCTGGTGTTGTCCAAGTCCCTTTATGTATTTCTTTGTGTTGATATTTAGTGCTCATTACTTTCATATTGTGTTCTATTGCGAAATCTATTACAAATTTTCCATTTTCGCTTGTATCCGGATGTATGCTATACCTCCCTATGGTTGGTTGGTATGCCAATTCTTTTCCTATTTTAGCATTGTAGTCACCCAACACCAGTTTTATATCATACTTTGGGATTTTCCTGTATTCTTTGTCTAGTTCTTCGTAGTATTCTACTTTGATTGATAATGGTTTTTCATCTGTTGGCGCATGTAAGTTTATGATACTTATATTTTGGTATCTACCTCTCAATCGTATTAGGCACATTCTTTCGGACATTGCTACAAAACTCATGACTGCGGGCTTCAATTTATTACTTACTACGAAACCAGTTCCCAATCTTCTATCATTTCCGCTACTCATAAGGAATGTGTACCCTTCTATATCAAAAATTCCGCTATTTTTATGTTTTGTTTCCTGTAATGCTACTAAGTCCATTTTATATCTTTTCAATACATTTATTAGTTGTTTTATCA
Organism: Podabrus alpinus; assembly: GCA_932274525.1. NCBI lineage: Eukaryota > Metazoa > Arthropoda > Insecta > Coleoptera > Cantharidae > Podabrus > Podabrus alpinus. The sequence continues at coordinate 7,717,832 of OW026452.1, forward strand.
TTCCCCCCTCAAAAATTCCCCTTACATTCCAGGTTGCAACAAACAGTATTTCATTTTCCCGCTTTTTCTTTACTCTCTTTTGTTTTCTTTCAAAGTCCAGATCATTTTCTCCATTTATCGTTGTATTTGTCGTTTTTTGTTTCCGTCCGGCTTCCCTCGCTGCTAGTTTTTTGCAGACAAGAGTTCTACATGCTTCTCTATTTTACCATGTTGATCGTTCCAATTCCACCGTTCTTTATTTATGAATATTTTCCTGTATCCTACCTTCGCTTCGTTTCCCCTTTCTCGTTCTCTCATTGCCACGATTCTTAATTCAGCTTGGATTTTCCTATCTTCTTTTGACAGATCATCATCTATGTATTTCTGAGTACCTCTTAGCTTGTTTTTCTCTTTCATTATTTCCATTTTTTCCTGCCAAGATTCTATTTTAGCCACCACAAAAGGATCTGCTGTTTTTGGTTTTATTAATTCTACGTTATTTATATTTGTGCTTACATTCAATTCCCTTCTCATGAAATTCTCCACCTCCTGTTTTAAGTTGTTTCCATTGAACTTTACTCCTTTTATTACGATGTTATTCTTTCTTTCTTTGTTTTCCAAGCGATACAGTCGGTTCTCTAGTTTTGAGACTCTTTCTTTCAATGAAGTGTTTTCACCTTTCAGTATTTTTATTTCTTCCTCATATGATGTTTGGCTTTTTCTCCAAACGTTTGGTAATCGTTAGGTAAGATTTGGTAGTTCGATTAAAAGTTTTGGTAGTTCTTTGTTATTTTGTAATTAACTAATCAAATTATTTAGTCAAGTTAGCCCCCCCTTCAATCGAATTTTTAACTTTTTCTTGTGCTAAACGTTTGGTAATCGTTAGGTAAGATTTGGTAGTTCGATTAAAAGTTTTGGTAGTTCTTTGTTTATTTGTAATTAAGTAATCAAATTTTTTAGTCAAGTTAGCCCCGCTTCAATCGAATTTTTAACTTTTTCTTGCACCAAACGTTTGGTAAATCGTTAGGTAAGATTTGGTAGTTCGATTAAAAGTTTTGGTAATTCTTTGTTTTCTTGTAATTAACTAATCAAATTATTTTGTCAAGCTAGCCCCCCCCCCCTTCAATCGAATTTTTAATTTTTTCTTGTGCCAAACGTTTGGTAATCGTTAGGTGAGATTTAGTAGTTCGATTAAAAGTTTTGGTAGTTCTTTGTTTTATTGTAATTAACTAATCAAATTTTTTAATCGAGTTAGCCCCCTTGCAATCGAATATTTAACTTTTCTTGTGCCAAACGTTTTGTAATCGTTAGGTCAGATTTGGTAGTTCGATTCAAAATTTTGGTAGGTCTTTGTTTTTCTGTAATTAGGGAGCGTTCAAGTAATACGTAACGCAATTTTTGGAGATTTTTGACCCCCCTCCCCTCCATGTAACGCGCCGTAACGTTTTTCTGTACCCCCCCTCCACCCTAGTAAAACGTTACGTAACCACCAAGTGACCATTTTTATACCTAAAAGTCACAATTATGTGGCAAAAACAATGTTACGTAACGCGTAGTTCAAACCCCCCTCCCGCCGCTGTAACGCATCGTAACGTTTTACAAGACCCCCCCTCCCCCCAAATTCGTTACGTAATACTTGAACGCTCCCTTAACTAATCAAATTTTTTAGTCAAGTTAGCCCCCTTGCAATCGAATATTTAACTTTTCTTGTGCCAAACCTTTGGTAATCGTTAGGTAAGATTTGGTAGTTCGATTAAAAATTTTGGTAGTTCTTTGTTTTTTTGTAATTAACTAATCACATTTTTTTGTCACGTTAGCCCCCCATCAATCGATTTTTTAACTTTTTTTTAGCTCATTTGATCGATTATAATACGCAGAGGTTTGGTACCCCAATAAAAAGTTTTGGTAGCCCCTAATTTGGTGGTAATAAATTAAATAAGTTGAAGTTTACTTATGCGCATGCGCTAAACTTTACGTGTATACAACAATAATTGTTTATTGCTTAATCGGCCAATTTTTATTAAAATTAGTTTGAGTTTCCGTTGCAATCGTTTAAACATCACAATTTATTCGTTAACACGGGGGGAGGGAACGACCGACCCCTCCATCGCATTGCTAAAATTTTAATAAAATCAATGTCGACAGTTTGAACTTGATTTGAAATTCAAAGGAATTTAGCTCTCTTTCTTTCTTTGGAGCTCCCGCTTGAGACGTTGCGGTAGCGCCAACTTTATTTGTTAGCTTTTGGGGCTGTTGTTGTTGTCTCTGCTGCTGTCAGGGTTCTTTCGTTCCATACATCCTTCCGTTCACAAGTAACTTTCTGTATCCAGCTCTCACTTTTTTCCATCTGCAGCTTCTGTCTTGGATATTACTATCATCTTGGATCGCTTTCTCACTAACTCCCAGGTCGACCCCTCGGTGGGGTTCCTATTACTATTTACAAAATTATTTTGCTATCGTTATCTAACCTACGTTTTTTCGGGTTGTTCTGTATTTCGACCGGTTGTTTTCGTTGTTTTTCTGTTGTCTCCAACACTGCTACTGCTTCACCACACTCTAGCAAATCGAATTTCGCCCAACATTTCCAATTTCAGGTTAACATTTTTCCTATAATTCGCAATTTATCGTCTCGCCACTTGTAAACACTACACATGGATAGCTATATTCCTATAAATGTAAAGCTGAAAATAAAAGAAATAATATATTTCTTAAAACGCGAAAACTTTTTTTCAAAATCATATCAGAATAATTATTATTTTATACTAACGACGTCACCTTGCGAAACACCCTGTATAGACTTTAGTGTCATAACTAACGTATCACGTAACGTATTTGTTTCTTCTGATTGGTGAAGGGGAGGGGTTATATCAAAATCTGCACTATCGGTGGTAAGGTTTTGAAACATTGTACGAAGAGGTCGACCAAATTTTTGGTTTTTAGTCTAAATTTTAAATTATTTAAAAATTCAAGATAAAATTATTATCAGAAAAGCGATTGATAATTTAGGAACGAGTACTACGAATTACCTGTATAAAATGTAAGTTATAAATTGAAGGGCCTAGTGGAAAAAGTAGTTAAGTCACTTTTTTTTCAATTTGTTGATTTTTATACTAATTTGTAGAGAATAAATGCCGCAATGTGAAAATGTGCTCAACTACAAATTGAAAAAAAAGTGACAACTACTTTTTCCACTAGGCCCTTCAATTAATGTTTATAATATTTCTAATTTACAAACTCAAATCGTTTTACCACGTGAAAATTTGTCAAGAATAATCTACATATACCCAATAGTGTAATACTTGGTACACCCCTCATCCCCTTCCTAGTGACGCCAATGTATAAATTAAATTATTGTTAATAATAGTTATTAAGAAAGCTCGTACTTGAGAAAGTTTGTAAATATCTCGGATGGGAAACCAGGCAAAAATCTAAAATTTCAGCCCATGACTAGTATTATTATAAATCAGTAGCAGCTTGCCCTTAAGGTGCCAGGGCCCGCCCCCATACAAAACCGAAAACTACAACTACAGAAATAATAATCGGTATATACTATTTTAAATAAATAAGTAGATAAAAATTTCATTCTTTTTAAATTGTATGCACTTCCATTGCTAAAAGTTACGAACTGTCACTGCAAATGAAGTTCTAAAAAATTGGAAATATAGAATAACAAATCATAATTTATTTTTCATTTCTTAGATTTTTATACAAATCATGGGCAAAAGAAAGCAAAACAAGCCTGATAGATCCGAAAAGCCGTCTTATTCTAAGCCGAGCTCATCCAACGCATTTACCGGACGGAATCGTTCAACAGCATCCAAACCTCCTTCCCGAGGAAGTCATACAAACTTTACTTCTCGAGGCGGAAGGTCAAGTGATTTCGGTTTACGCAGAAACTATCCAACATATTTTCATTGTTCGAAAACGTTGAAAGAGTTGAGCAAAAAAAATTCAAGCGAGATTATAATCGAGTTGATTGGCAAGATAGAACACCTTTCCAAATTTCTAGAATCGAATTTGGAACCCGATTGGATTGTGTTGACTGTCGCCATTCTTTCCAAAGTATGTTCTTCTGCGTTTACGGAAAACAAAATTGTTATAATAAACGTAGCTGCTAAGGCTTCTTTCACAGAGTCCTTGAAAAAATTTGTCGCGAATCAACAATATAAAGAGATGAACACCGGGAACAACAATAAATATTTTTGGAACAACACTGATGAATTTTTCGTTAATATGGTTGATGTGTGCGAATGTTTAATCGAAACTATCCCGACAAAGGCCTGCGAAGTCTTGCCAAAATTGTTAAAAGTTGTGGACGTTAGAGTTTCAACTAGTAAAGCGCAGCAAAGGATTGAATTGAGCGAAACGACAAAAGTCAAAATAAAATCTTTAATCCAGAGATTGGAATTGTACAAGGAGGAGTTGGAGCAAAAGAGAAGGGCTGAAGGCAATGGGATATTGCCTCCTAACGATTTTAGAACGTTGAGCGTATATCCGACTTGCGAAGAAATTTTAAGCCCGGATCCAGCGTTTGTTAGAAAAAATATAATTGAAGGAAGGTATGATAATGTGGAGCATTACTTGGATGTCCAATTTCGCTTACTGAAGGAGGATTTTGTTGGGCCTTTACGACAAGGCATATCGGAATATTGTGATCAGTCACGGGGTGCCAAGAAGTATATGAAATTTTCCAACGTTAAAATTCACCCGGGCGTGGTTTTTCGGTCACCAATTTTTGAAAATGGCAACGTGGGTGTACTTTTAAATTTTATCAACAAAAACGCTTCTAATCGAATTTTCTCGCCGCGTTCGAAAAGTTTCAATTATGGATCGTTGGTTTGCTTCACCAAAGACAATTTTGGTTCGGTTTTGTTTGGAAAAGTCTTGGACCGGGATTGGGAGAAACAACATCTCATAGTTAGTTTCGAGGCGGAAAACAACAATTTCGATTTGAATGTCCCGCACTTAATGGTGGAATGTAAAATTTTTTTCGAGCCTTATTACCACGTCTTGAAAGCTTTGCAATGCATGTCGGAAGTTGATTTTCCAATGAAGAACCATTTAATTGATGTGGACTCCAACGTGGAGCCACCAGACTATTTGGATGAAGGCTCTTCCGTGTTTACAATTCACGAACAGAGCGTGGATTTGTTTGGTAATAACTGGCCCACAGCCGATCAGTTACAATTGAACTCCACCCAGTATTCCGCGTTCCAAGCGGCACTAACTCAAAAGTTTGTTGTTATCCAAGGTCCTCCTGGGACGGGAAAAACTTATTTAGGACTTAAAATCGTCAGAACCCTTCTGCATAAAAATAATATCAAATATTGGTATAATGGAACTCCAATCCTCATAGTTTGTTTTACTAACCACGCTTTGGACCAATTTTTGCAAGGATTAACATCCACTACAAAGGAAATTATCCGAGTTGGTGGTCAATCCAAGTGTGAAGAGCTGAATGAGTTTAATTTGAGAAACGTCATGAATAGTAGTTCCATAACTGGTAGAGCACTCTACACATGGAAAGTAAAGGTGCAAGACCTGTTAAATCAGCTTAAAGAATTCAGCGAAAACTTGAAGCAAGTCAAAAAGTACAATCACATCATACATTTCACACATTTTGAATGTATTGACGAAAATATTGCTAAGAGCTGGTTTTCCCGTGCTACTAACTCGGACCTGCTTACTTGGTTATTTTCCGACCGAAAAAATACCAACATCAAGTTCAATTTAGACGCTATTGAGGTATGTCGGTTTTGCTTAATCTTTATTTTATCACTATTTTTTCGTTACTTTTAGCTATCCAAAATTGAAGAAGATAAAAATGATGACGAACCGACACGATTTAAAGCTTTTGGTGAAGTCAACTACCCGAATGTAATTGACGATCAATTTGATGTTTTATCTAAGCCTCCGCTAACAGTTCTGGATTCAAAATATCAAATGTGGCATAAAATTAAAAACAATCAAAACAAATTGCAAATGATGGAATCCAATACTAAACAACAAACTGATGATTTTCAGAAACGGAAATTGGAATCAAATTTGACCGATTTATGGGACACCTTCCAGTATTTTAACGTAAGTTTTACAGATTTTTTGATTACTTACAGTGCCGTACTGGCCATGTAGATGGGGTAATGGTACGCTATAACAGTTTATTAATAAAAATAGAGAGCCCGCTAATTTTTTAAAATCATTTCTTTCGGTAAATAATTATTAATTTTTTTTCTCCGGGATGGTGGAAAATGATATCTTTCTTTGCTATTTATCACAGCGAAAGTCAGCATGTTATATCAGGTTACTAGTGAATTTTAAGCGCCCTTAGCAATTAATATTATCGCTTAGTATGTACACCGCTTAAAAAATTACAAGTAGGTATTGTGTTTCATGCTACATAATTTCAATTTATAGCAATGCATTAATATTAAATTTATTTTTAAGTGCACTTTGTGATTACCAATTTAATTTAAATTTAATATGTTATTATTAAAAATTGTTAGAATTTTGTGCAAAAAAGGGTTGCGTATTTTTAAACTTTGAGTTCGTTTTTGGTCTGATCAATAATAAACCGCTTCAGAGCGGACGATTAGACAGCGACCGCACCGTGATCGGCGTATGTTTTTATAATAATGTGGGAGCCTTCCACATATAACTATGTTAATTTCACAATTCTTTAGATGAGGATGAAAGATGGAGAAATTTCTGCAGCACCAAGGAAACCTCACAATGTGTACTACCGTTCACCCTATCGCATGCACCCCAATGATCGTTGGAATTTGTACTTTTATTGGTTAAATTTGTATTAACAATATACGGTGGCAAAGCTTGTTGAACTTGAAAATGAATATCGGGAGGTTTACAAATCGTATACCGAAATTAGAAATATGATAGATACAGAAATCATGAAAAGCAAGTTAATAGTGGGCATGACTACCACTGGCGCCGCACGTCTTCAAACAATATTGCAGACCCTCAAATGTCGGATCGTAGTTGTGGAAGATGTCGCCGAAGTTTTGGAATCGCACGTTACGGTGTCTTTAACGAGCCATTGCCAACATTTAATTTTAATTGGCGACCACCAACAGTTACGTCCAACCACAGTCAATTATCGCACCGGAAGAAAATTGAACCTGGGAATTAGCATGTTTGAACGGATGGTGCGCAATAAAATAAAGTGCAATAAATTGGGCATTCAACATCGTATGCGTCCAGAAATTGCAAATTTAATCGTGCCCAACATTTATCCCGAACTCGAAAACCATCACTCCGTTACTGTTTTTTCGCCAATTTTAGGAATGGCATCGTACTTATATTTCATCCATCACGAACACCAAGAATTGGACGAATTCGACACCAAATCGAATTTGCACGAAGCCAAATTTTTTGTCAATCTTGCACGGTATTTACGACAAAATGGTTACGAACCAGAGGACATTACAATTTTGGTTGCTTATTCTGGTCAATACTTTGCCGTGTGTGACGAGGTTAAAAGGTACAAGGAAATACTTGAAGGAGTCCGAATTTGCGTTCTGGATAATTATCAGGGCGAAGAGTGCAAAATTATTTTGCTTTCTTTGGTGAGGAACAATTCCAATGGTGAGATTGGGTTTTTGAAAATCGAGAATCGCGTTTGTGTCGCTTTGTCGCGAGCCATGGAAGGTCTTTACATTATGGGCAACATAAATTTATTATGCAATAACAGCGAGGTGAGCATGCCATAGTCGTAATTTTTACAATACATTTTGTTAAATTTTGATTGTAGATCTGGCCCAAAATTAAGGAAGTTTTGGTCAAGCAAAACAGTTTGGGTAATTTTTTATCGGTTCGTTGTGAAAACCATCCCAATCAGGTAACCAAAATTAAAGAACCCGAAGATTTTGAAAACGTACCCGAAGGAGGTTGCAGTAAAATATGTGGAAGTTTGTTGAACTGTGGACACAATTGCCCTAAAACTTGTCACATCTTTGATAGTGATCACCAGAAATACATGTGCACCGCAAAATGTTGCAAGTAAGTTTTTTGTAAATATTTTACCAAAGCTATGAAGTACAAGGAGCGACCGCGACCGGACAGTGCGTTCTGAACGCTGTAACAACCCGCGTTAAGCTCTTAATTATTAAAATACCGACCGCGAAATTGTAACACGTAAACATGAATTTATCAATGTAATTAAATATTAAACCATGTTAGTATGTATAAATTAGTTTATAATTATTAATCATTAGAATGTTTAATTGTCCAAAATTATTGAAACATATTTAGTTTATAATAATTTGTTTAGTTAATAATAAATTAAGCCAGTATACAATTTGTTTGAGAAGCACTGGAATTCTCGAGCCAATATTGTAAATGTTAACAACCCTCTTTTTAAGAAAGTTGTAACAATGGATTAGAAACTTTCAGGGTCCGCAACGAGAATTCCAGAAATAGTAAAAGCTTTCAACAAAGACTTGTAAATTGTAAGGAGTCATAAAGCAATATAGTTTATAGTACGCACGTGGAAACGACCCCTTTGAAAAGCGAAGTTTCTATTTTTATGAATGGGCAAACGATTTCTAATTTTTAGAAATCGCTTGAAACCGTTAGATTTTTAGAACTACATCGGGTAATAAAAGCAACCCTTAAAAACTTTCGAATAGTCTCCACTCCAGGATCCAAATTAAGAATTCACTTACGAAAATTTACCACCTCCTCGAAGGGAAGTGATTCAATAAAATGGGCCCCGAGAGCCAAAATTAGTCAGTCGCCCACCGCCACGCGAAGGCAGTCGTTCAACATCACGCGATTCAAGTTAGTTGCCAATCATCACGCGAAAGTAAATTTCTTAATCACGCGAACCGCAGTCTTAGTCAATCACGCGAATTTGAGTTCAAAGTATAAAAATAAGGGAAGAAATCGAAATAATCAAGTAAATAATCCAACTTACTAAAATACCAACGTTATATAAAAATATCGCGAGTGTCAATAATCAAATTGAATAAATTCTATTTAAACCTATCTTTATGATTTATACGTGTTACGAAACTAGCCCAAGGCAAGTAGGAAGGGTTGTAACCACACGCCATTGTAAGGATTATAATTCAGGTACCTATTTAAAGTTTAATTTTAATCTTTTGCAAACTGTTACATTGTGCTGGAACACAAACTACCTATATAAGAATTGTCATAAACCATTTACCTTAGATATTGTAAGCTTCTAACTTTATTTTGTTGTTACGTTTTTTTTTTCATTTAAAGTTTAATAAATTTGTTAGTTAAATTAAATGAGTCTTATTTTGGTTATAATTTTCTGTAAGTAATTAATCAGCTGTCTCAAAGATTTTTCCTGCGTTCTCCAAAAGAACGGTCTACCTACCTAAATAAGTCATTAAGAAGTAAGTAAGTATTCCAATTGTTATTCACGAGTTAGAATCCGAACTCGTTCACTAATTAATTAAACGGATTCTGGTGGCAGCAATTAAATTAATCAATTAGATGTTCAATTCAAAATCATAAGTGTTCAGTTTTGTTAGGATAAAGCGACCAATAAATTGTTAAATAAAAGGCCGTTATATTAGAACGCAATCCTGTTTAGAATTAATAAATTCATGTACTCACTCTTGCATTTTATCTGGTCTTCCACCGCCGCATTGAATATTTTAGTTTTCTTAAATTATGGAAATTAAATTATGGAAATTTATGTGGGTGGTAAATCTCAGGAATAATTTTGAGGTTAACCCCCCCCCTTATTTAGAATTTTGGGTAAAATTTGGTTTTAATAATGGTTTGTGTATATTTTGTTAGGAACGTTCGTGAATTACCTTACAATTCAAGATGAAAATTCGATATCTGCTCTATAATTTTGAGGTACTAAATCATACTCTCTCCATCGAGAATTTGTTGTCAATTGGACAAGTTACGATTTTATTCAGCATTTTTTCCGCGAAGCCGATCGCATTACATCCGTACTAACAAAATGAAAATGGAAATTATACCATTTTTTTAACGATAGCGACCCGATGCCGAAATATTCGTGATAGTTTTTATTGCCTTTGATTGTGGTGATGAATGTTCCTGTTTAATTTTGACGGTTATATTTTTATCTTTAAATTAAACTAGCCCGAAAATTTCGACATCGGTTGGATAAATGGTAATTAAATTTAATTTATATTTTCATTCAGCTGGTGCCTTACCTTGATTCGGAATATGGCCCTCGCGGTTTAATGTTCTTCAGGATAAAAATTTGATAGAGCCTAATATCATGAGGGGTTTTTCCCCAATGTTTAATAATACATTTGGGGGAGTATTTATTAGTGATGGGCACTATCGAAATTTTTTGACTATCGATAGTTAGTTACTAGTTTTTTTTTACTATCGATAGTTAGTAACTAAAAATGTAGTTGTTAAACATCAAATCGAATAAAAACTATCGAATAAAAACTACCGAATAAAAACTATCGAATAAAAACTATCGAATAAAACTATCGAATAAAAACTATTGAATAAAACTATCGAATAAAAACTACCGAATAAAAACTATCGAAAAAAAACTATCGAATAAAAACTAGCGAATAAAAACTAGCGAATAAAAACTAACGAATAAAACTATCGAATAAAAACTAGCGAATAAAAACTAACGAATAAAACTATCGAATAAAAACTAGCGAATAAAAACTAACGAATAAAACTATCGAATAAAAACTAGCGAATAAAAACTAACGAATAAAACTATCGAATAAAAACTTGTGAATAAAAAAATTTTTTATTCGCTAGTTTAATAAATTTTTTTTATTAATTTGCGGTTGGTAATCCGATAATAAACAATTAAATACTACAACAGCCTTGGCCATATTAGTGGGGCACCCTTTAAAATAACGGTAAATTCCTTTTCAGTGTAATATTTGACTGATCTATTTTTAGCAGGTAGTCTAGAATGGCATTGTGATATAATACAAAGAAAATTTTGTCCCTTATTATTTTTATGAGGGCCATAAAAATTAAAATATCTTAAAATGTACAAAATTGTTTAATTTAAAGAAAGCGACCGTTCAGTCGAATAGGCACATCGCATTGAAAACCAAGAAACATATTGGTAGGGCAATGGTGGAATCGGTGCTCTGCTATGGTAGTGAGGCATGGGTAATTAAAGAAGATACGAAGAAAAAACTTCAGGCTGTAGAGATGGACTATCTGAGACGAAGTTCCAGGGTATCAAGACTGGAACATATTACAAACGAAGAAATACGAAGAAGAATGGGGGCCCAAGATACAGTTACAGACAGAATAGATAGAAGAGGCTTAAAATGATTCGGGCATGTGCTCAGGATGGAAGATCGAAGATGGCCAAAGAAGATCTGGAGATGGAAACCTCCCGGTCGACGAAAAAGGGGAAGACCAAGAAGATCTTGGAACGATGGTATAAGAAGAGGAATGGAAACCTACCAAGTAGAAGAGGAAGACGCTCTTGACAGAGGTGGATGGCGTTTGAGAACCGGGAAGCCGCGTATTGCGGTATAAACCGTATATATAATATATACTAATAATTCTTTCTAACAATTTTCTAAAAATACTGTTTATAATGTTTATAATAAAGATTGAAGTTAATAAATAAAGATTATAATTTATAATAATTTATGAACGCGTAACACGTATAAAACTTACTAAAAGTAACTAAAATTTCATTTGATAGTTTTATTAGTTTTTAGTCTTTTAGTAACTAAAAATTCATTCAATAGGTTTAGTAAACAAAAAAGTTATTCGAATATTTTTAGTAACTAAAAAGTTATTCAAATAGTTTTAGTTACTAAAAATTCATTCGAATATTTTTAGTAACTAAAAAGTTATTCAAATATTTTTAGTACCTAAAAAGTTATTCGAATATTTTTAGTACCTAAAAAGTTATTCGAATATTTTTAGTAGTACCTAAAAAGTTATTCGAATAGTTTTAGTTACTAAAAATTCATTCGATAGTTTTTAGTAACTAAAAAAAAAGAAACTATCGATAGTTCGAATAAAGCCTAACTATCGAATAATTCGATAGTTTTTTATTCGATAGTCCCATCACTAGTATTTATCCCCTCCTCTGCATATTTGCCGTTTTTCATATAGCTTGCAAACAATTAGGCACTGTACGATTTCATATTTACGTCACTTAAGATTTTATGCAACGGAGAGAGTGAAACTGATCTTTGTACTCGCATTTTTGAGACACGTGACCTTGTTAATTCTCTCGTAGAGTAAAATTCTTCATTTAATCCCATGGTTTCATAAAAATCTCGTTTAAAATATGAATCGACAGACATGCAGGGAGTAGTTGAATAAAATATTTCAAAATTTCGTAAGATGTATTACTTCTCTCGTGTTTCCCCAATCCGCATTTTAAATTATAAGATATTTCGTGAACGGTACACAAAATACAAAAGAAAATAATAATCACAAACGATTGACATTGAAATTCGCCGAGGTCGTATTTCCCTCTTATAGTTTAGAATATATGCAGGCAGAGTTAACACACAAAAATAAGAAACACACAAACAAACACAAACTATTGACACCATATTCGAGCCAAAGTTTACGGGGGTGGGGGTTGCATACCCCCAACCCCATTTAAATTTTAAAATATTTTGCGAACGGTGCAATTACGAGAAAATCATGACTACACAAACGATTGACACCAAATTCGACACAAAATTCGAAATGTTGGGGGGGGGCTGGGTAAATGAAACTACAGTTTTGACCACCAAACTCACCTAAACTTACTCAATCACAAAATATTTACAATAATTATAAAGTTAGCAAATTCTACAACAGTAGTTAAACAATGATGGTTCTATCTCACTTTCTAAGTCGACATTTGATCACCAGAAATTTTAATTTGCAGCTTAATCCACAAATTAAATTGTTAGCGTCAATTTAGACACAGCCAATGTTTTATAAGGTTATGTTAGTTTACCTACGTTAGTACGAGTGATAGTAACTGTCAATTTATGTTCCTTTTATTTTGCATTAAATCTATTATTACCAAAGTATTTGTGTTAAAATTATTCCATCGACAATACCCGAGAGCCATCCAACAATTTCAGAAGTGAGATTCGAAGGTGATAATACGTAAATTGTGAAAAAAAAAGGAAAGTGAAAATTATTGTGAATTCATTTTGGTTGTACGCGTGGTTTTACTCGAGAGCTAACGAATTACGACGGACTGTATGTTCGATAGCAGAAGTGGCGCAAAAATAACTGTGACGGACTACATTATTTGGCGCGAAATAAATAAGAAAAGTACATTATTTACTGAAAATTTTAGTGCAACGTACCGCATTACTATTAGTAAGTCAATAAAAAAGTGTCTGAAGATTTTATTATTTGTTTGTAATTTGATGCAACGTACGACATCACATTACGTTTTGCAAACTTCCGATTTTGAACGATCAACGTACTGTATCGAAATGTCAACCGGAAGTGATGTGAAGGCCGAAGATACCAGCGAAGTGAAAATGTTGATTTCCCAAGTAAACACAATGATGGAAATGTTATTGCGCAAAGAAACGGAGGTGGACCAGTTGAAGGATCAATTACGACCTCAACCAAACGCAGCATCTTCAATAAGAGTTCCCTTATCGGAGATAGGTGCACAAATCCCCCAGATCGGAGCAAAAACGGATACCATCGATGTGGAAAGGTGTATATCAAGAGTCGAAGAAAGTCAAAAACCTGAGAACATATTTGAAACAATGAAAAAACTAAGAATCAGAAAATGGAAGCGAAATGAGCCCTTCGAAGACTACTTCCATGACAAAGTGCGATTAGGTCACAAAGCGAAAATGCACGAAAATGAAATTGTTTCGCATGTCATCCATGGGATAGACAATTTTATCATTCGAACGCAAATGGTTGTCGCAAAACACCTAACGCTGAAGAGCTTGATGACTGCGATGAAATTGATCCAAGGGGAAATGCAAAATCAACCCGAAGAAAAGTCGAAACCGAGTGGTTTTGCCTCGAATTCAACCAGCAACGAAAAGAAGATCTTTCCATCGACAGATATTTTAAATATTGACGTTGCAGGAAGTTTTGAAATGGACTTACCAATAAACCCAAATTTATCCTCGAAAGATATAAATAAAATAAAAGACATTATGAGAAATTTAGACTTACCAAGTGAAAAGAAAAGCTGTGATGTAAAAAATGACTATCAATTTAAATTCTAAGAAAAGTGTGAGTTGTAGCCCGCGGCGATTGTCTTATCAAGAACGCGATGCGGTAAGGCAGATCACGGATGATTTGCTGGAAAAAGGGATTATCCGGCACAGTGTTTCCGAATATGCCAGTCCCGTAGTGTTAGCTCGAAAGAAAAACAACGAATATCGGTTATGTGTCGACTACCGCGAGTTGAATAAGGTGATCGAAAAAGACAAATTCCCTTTACCACATATTGATGACGTGTTGAACAATTTAAGTGGTGCGAAATATTTTACAACCTTAGATTTGAAAAACGGGTTCCACCAAGTCAAAATGGACCCTGATTCAATTAAATACACTTCTTTTGTGATTCCAGGTGCCCAGTACGAGTATGTGCAAATGTCATTTGAGGCGTGCAACGGACCAGCTGTTTTTCAGCGCTTTATTAACAAAAATTTTAGGGATACGCTGAACGAAAACGAAGTACTCGCTATACGCTTAGCTAGCCTATGTTTTGAATTCCACTATAAATGGGTCGAATATGAAGATAACGAAACCGATTCCAGTGGTCACGAAAGAGAAGAAGAGGAGAATGGTGACGATGAACCAGAAGAATCAAGTGCTTTAATAGAGAGTGAAGTGTTTCTTACGTTCTGATTTTTGTATATGTGTATTATTAATTTTGTTACTTTTGTTCATTAGTTTTTTTGCTATATTTTGTCTGTAAACTTTGTTTGAGTGAGGTCACTCTGTCATCAGGATGGACGAGTTGTTAGCGTCAATTTAGACACAGCCAATGTTTTATAAGGTTATGTTAGTTTACCTACGTTAGTACGAGTGATAGTAACTGTCAATTTATGTTCCTTTTATTTTGCATTAAATCTATTATTACCAAAGTATTTGTGTTAAAATTATTCCATCGACAATACCCGAGAGCCATCCAACAAAATTAACCTTTTCTCGCGGATAACTAAATTACTCGATCACAAAATATTTACATTAATTATAAAGTTAGCAAATTCTACAACAGTAGTTAAACAATGATGGTTTTATCTCACTTATCTAAGTCGACATTTGATCACCAGAAATTTTAATTTGCAGCTTAATCTACAAATTAAATTAACCTTTTCTCGCGGATTTAATTATATTAGGACTTAATTATGGTGATTGTCGGAAGCAGCCATTCTTTCGGTAACTTGTAATTTTCAATTTTAGGGTGATTTGTGGCAATGAACACACTTGTCAGAAAATGTGCTACCAAGATTTTGGTGTCTGTACCGTCAATATAATACGACGGTTGGAATGCGGACACGAACACACTTTTCCGTGTAACGTAGATCCCAAGGATATTAAATGTGAAGTTCTGGTGACTGCAACGTTGCCATGTGGGCATGAAGTTTTAGATAAGCCATGTTCTACAGACGGGAGAAATTTTAAATGCAGTTTTCCATGTGGTTTACGAATCGAACCATGCGGACATGCATATAAATCTGCTTGTCACATTTATAGCGATCCTGAACATTTAAATCAGGTAATAACTCAATTTTGTTATTCTTGTTCTAAAACAAATAAAAATTATTTTGTTCTTTTGCTTAAAGTACCGCTGCAGGAAGCCATGCGGAAAGAATGCATTGGGATCAGAGCCGTATCTAGGTACGGCCGCGCCCTTGGCGGGACTTAACATTTGCGCCCCCCACACCGGGGTGTTGGGGAGGTATGGAATACCCCCCAACGAAAACGGGGGATCCGGGGGTCCTTCCGCGGAAATTTTACAAAATTAAAGTGCAAAGTTGTAGGTTTAAAGTTTTTTGATCAATCATCAATCAATCATGAGGCAAAACTGTACTTTTCTTGCTTTTACCAGGGCAAAATCGTCGATGATATCGTTAAACTCAATCTGAAACGCAATGTCGTATTCTATATTCAGAATTGCTAAGTTTGTCAATCTGTTTTCAGACATACTTTATCTTAAATAGTTCTTGATCATTTTTAACTTGCTGAACGAACGCTCACAAGACGCCACACTTACAGGCATTGTTAAAAATATCCTCAACGCAATTTCAATGTTCGGATAGGCGTCTCTTAATTCATAATTAGAAATAACGTTCAGAACATCCAAATGGGAGGCCTTATTGATGTCCTTTATCAGCTCTTTTGCATGATACTTGAAAGTAACTACTTCGTTCACAAGCTCTAACGTATCTATATCTTTGGCATACATCGCACCAAGATTAGCTGCACACTTTTCAAGAAGAGAATCAGAATACTCACTTAAAGACTTTCCGGATAAAAAATTAAAGTCAGATGAAACCGTATGGTAGATGTTTGCCCTCTTGTCCATTTCGCTTCTAATCCTATCAAACACAACGAAACACTCTCTCTCAAATGATTTTTCAGCACTCAGCAAGTGGGATTCATCTTCAGCCATTTCACCAGCCATTCTTTTGACTTTTTTCAGTCTCTTAACAGGAAAACAACTTGTAATTTCCAAGAAACCACATGTAGCTTTGGACAGTAACTTAACAATCTGGAATAACATTCATTTCAATAACGTGAAATTTGTGTCCTTAACAAAATGCACTAATCTAGAAAAAAAAAATTATTTTTCATGGCCGATTTTGCGCCCCCCGGGTAGCTGCGCCCTTGGCGGGCGCCCATCTCGCCACCGCCTAGATACGGCTCTGATTGGGATGCACAACCAACGAACACAAATGCCACAGAATGTGTTCCGAAAAATGCCAACCTTGCGAGGTGATTTTGGAAAAAAAATGCCTGGTTGTAACCATATGCAAGATGTGGAATGCAGCGCAGACATGGAAGCCGTACGGTGCTTAGAACCATGCAAGAAACTGTTACCATGTGGTCACAAGTGTTCAAGAAAATGCAATGAACCTTGTGGAGATTGTTTAGAACTGGTGAACAAACTCGATTATTTTCGTGAACTTAAGCACTCACACATTTTTTTTCTCGTTTCAGGTTGTGAAGACGGTTGATTGTGGAGACCAGGTGAAGATCCAATGCAGTGAACCTCCTAGCAAGAGATTCTGCATTAGCCCATGTCCAAAGCAACTAAAATGTGGTCATTCTTGTAAGAATATGTGTAAAGATTCCTGCACAGAAATGTGTTTGGAACTGGTTGAACAGACTAACAAGGTTGCTTGTGGTCACAATATCAAAATTGAATGCCACATGCTTGCAAAAAATTTAGCAAGTAACGACGCCAGTTTGCTTAAATTTTTGTAGAGAACCATGTTCACAAATTTTAGAATGCTCGCATAAATGTTCGGGTATTTGTGGCGAGTGTTTTCATGGAGGCGTTCATTTGGTTTGTTCGGAACTGGTTGAAAATACTAACAAGGGTGCTTGTGGTCACAACATCAAAGTTGAATGTCACATGCTTGAAAAAAATTTATCAAGTAACGACACCAGTTTGCAAAAATTTGGTAGAGAACCCTGTTTACAAATTTTAGAATGCTCGCATAAATGTTCGGGCAGTTGTGGCGAGTGTTTTCAGGGACGCCTCCATTTGGCTTGTTCTGAAAAGTGCGGGATTACCCTAATATGCGGCCACAAATGCAAGTCTCTCTGCGGCGATATTTGTCAACCTTGCGGACTAAAATGTTCCTCCAAGTGTAGTCACACTAAATGTGAGAAGAAGTGCTGGCAGCTTTGCATAAGATGCGAAGCACCTTGTTCTAGAGAATGCAAGCATAGAAGATGTAAAGCAGAATGTTGGCAAAAATGCACGGTTGAATCGTGCCAAAATCCTTGCGAAAAATTGATAACGTGTGGACATCTTTGCGTGGGTTTTTGCGGCGAACCCTGTCCTCAATTGTGTAGAATTTGCGATGAACAAATACTTACCGAAATCTTTTTGGGGTACGAAGATGAAGAAGACGCCAAATTTGTTTTACTAGACGAATGTAAACACGTAATCGAAAGCAAAGGTTTGGAAAGGTATTTCCATAAGGGAGATACCGAAAATGGAGTTCTGGTCGAATGTAAGCGGTGTCCCAGATGCGAAACTCCGTTAGCATCAACTCTGCGGTATAAGGATTACATTAAGCAAAGTAAAGCTGACGCAGTTTATTTTCAAAGGAAAGCTTACGGAGACCGTTTTGAAATGGAAGGTCAATTTAAAGAATTGAAAAAAAAGTTAGAACATCTTGAAGCAGAAATCGGAAGAAAATCATCAGTAAAGTTCTTGGTTGCGCCTATACAGGAATGTTATAGTGGTTTAGACAATGCAAAGAAAACATTTAATTTTGTCTTGTATAAAATTATCCAAACTAAGCTCCTCATTTTTGAAAGCATTTATGATGTGCTTGTTCTGACGGAATTAAATTCGACCGCTAGGAAAGAACTTGTGCAATACTTACATTTTCATTTAGAGTTTTTGGGAAATCAAGATGCGAAATTTACCGCTCAAGTGATTTTTGATTTTGAAAGGGAAATGTGTAGGTTACAAAGAATCGCACAAATTTTTTACATTTTATATCTTCATGAAACGGCTTCTTCAAAGGATACCAAGGAATTTATCTTTCGACCAATTCCATATACCAATGGTTTTGACGACTAAGTTAAATCAAAATTGGAAGAATTGTATGCAAAACTGGCGCAACAGTTGCCAGATATCGACCGCGCGATTTTAAATAATATTAGTTTTAAGACAAGACGCTGGTTTTGTTGCCCCAATGGCCATCACTACATAGATTGTGGCGGCGACCCCTCTCAAATTGCTAAATGTGATCAGTGCTGAGAATAGCGCGATTTTATATTTTTTTATTTGTTCTTCTGGAGTTTCCTCAATTTGTTTATTATAATGTTTTGATATAATATAATGCTTTCATTTTAATGGTTTTTTTTGTGCTAAATATATGTTTATCCAAATTTGAGTTATTTTTTACTGGATATTGGCCCCTCCTGATGAGGAGTTATCCGTCCCCTCGCGACGAGTGTTCTAGTAAGAAATCTTTCACATTTTGGGAAAATGTTTTAAACCTGTGCCACCAATCAACGTCGTCGAATTTTTTAATATTCAGCAGCGTAACCTCGCATTAAACAATATTATTTCGAGTTTAAATTCTGTTTTGGGTGGGCGGCGCCCCGTCGTCTTCACCGTACCAGCCGCCACTGACTACCCTACATTTTGCAGTCATCCATGCACTTAACTTTTTCTGTATAGAACCGTGTTTTAAACTTGGCAAAATACGAACTAGTAAGTACATAATTATAAATTTGATATATACTTTTGTAGGAAGTTGACAAAAAAACAGACAATTTTTTTTGGTGTCCCTTACATTTACTTTTAATTGCCCTTAAAACGTAACAATTTAAATATTGTTCCGCCACTGTGCAGGATTATTTATAAAACTGGCTCGTAATCAACTTTCAGTATGTTTTATAGATAAGGTTATCGACTCTGCCTAGTCGGGAATCAGGGGAAGCCCCGGCAGCTTATCGAGCAACGCACACTCGACAAGTTTATATTTAGTCGAGCTGATTGAGTGCTGTTGGTTGAACTTGTAAGGTGTGATTGTTTTACAAGAAATTTTTGTTTTCAAAATATTTACGGAAATTGGTAAGTAATTTTTATTTATTACACAAATTATAAACTCGTATTTACAAACTGCTCCTATAAATAATATAATTCTGTTTGTTTTGTCTGCTTGATAATAATTTATTATTAGTATGATGCATTTGATGATTCACGTCTTTATTTTCAATGCCATAAGTGGTTTGTGATTATTGTTAAAGTGAATTATCCATACGAGAGATAACCCGTTATCGGTGATAAATTTTATAAATTATTGTAATAATTAATTATGAAAAATATAGTGAAAGTCGAAACAATCGTGCAAAAAATACTAATGGCGTTTTCTACTCGCTAATGTGCAGTGCGCACTGGATAAGTGCTCATACGTCATTGCACTTCTTTAGTTTTGATTACCGTGCATAAAATTGCACCGCCAGTGAAACATAAACTTCGTTTTCAGTGCATTATTTTGCTCTGTATATTTAAAAACTCCGGAGTTTTTGTTTATTTCGGTTATTTGTTTATATTTTAATTTATTATTTGATATCCATCAGTGTAAATAATTATGATGGAAGATACGAGACTCGTCGTTCAATTTTTAATAAATAATAAAATGGTAGACATAGAAGCGCCCGATCACTACACTTATATTCAATTAAAAGGTAAGGTAAAACTTAAAGTTTTACCTTATTTCGATGATTACATTCACTAAAATTATTAACATAACCACAAATTTTTATGTTGTTTATCAACACCGTAGGCCACGCCTTTGCACTGAAACTGTTGCACTGACCCTACGAGCCGGGGCAGAAATTTTGCACTGCAATTGAACTGAGTGCAATTTTATAGCCCAGTAGAAAACGAAACACCGTGTCGGTGCAAAATGGGCGTGTACTAAAAACGCGAGTGAAAAACGCTACATGAAAAAAGTGCAGTAAAATGTGCACTCAGTGCGCACTCAAATGTCGAGTAGAAAACGCCATAAGATGTAGAAATGAACACTAAATACCTACTAAGAATTTTATTTCTTATAAGAAATACAATTTTTTTTACAAACTAGTACATAGGAGCAAAATTAACAAATAATAAACAATTATGTGTATTTCTTAAAATTTATACTTCTTATTTCTGTATTTTATAGCAGGGTTGTCCGTGAAGTTATTTAAAAATAAATTTGCAGTTATTTTTTGTACAAATTATATTAGGACCTTTTGGAAACGGAATAAAATTTAAATATAAAAATGAAATGAAACACAACTAAAAAATATTTTTCGTTGTTTTTACTTTCAGTTTAAAAAATCAATCATTTAAAATTTTTTTAACGTGGAGCCAATTCTTCGACGTAGCTCCTATTTAAAAAAACTGCAATTATTTATAGTTTAAATTATGTTCGAACCTTTTGAAATCGGAATACCGGAAACCTTTTTGAATAAATTATATTAGGACCATTTGGAAACGGAATAAAAATGAAATGAAACACAACTAAAAAATTTTTTTCGCTGTTTTTAATTTTAGTTTAAAAAATCAATCGTTTAAAAATTTTTTAACGTGGAGCCAATTCTTCGACGTAGCTCCTATTTAAAAAAAACTGCAATTATTTATAGTTTAAATTATGTTCGGACCTTTTGAAATCGGAATACCGGAAACCTTTTTGAATAAATTGTATTAGGACCTTTTGGAAACGGAATAAAAATGAAATGAAAGACAACTAAAAAATATTTTTCGCTGTTTTTAATTTCAGTTTAAAAAATCAATCATTTAAATTTATTTTAACGTGGAGCCAATTCTTCGACGTAGCTCCTATTTAAAAAAACTGCAATTATTTATAGTTTAAATTATGTTCGGACCTTTTGAAATCGGAATACCGGAAACCTTTTTGAATAAATTGTATTAGGACCTTTTGGAAACGGAATAAAAATGAAATGAAAGACAACTAAAAAATATTTTTCGCTGTTTTTAATTTCAGTTTAAAAAATCATCAATCATTTAAATTTTTTTTAACGTGGAGCCAATTTTTTGACTTAGCCCCTATTTAAAAAACTGCAATTATTCATTGTTTCAATTATGTTCGAACCTTTTGGAATCGAAATACCGGAAACCTTCTTGAATAAATTATATTACGACCTTTTGGAAACGGTATAAAAATTAAATACATACACCACAATTAAAAAAAACACTTTCGCTGTTTTTAATTTCAGTTTAAAAAATCAATCATTTAAAATTTTTTTAACGTGGAGCCAATTTCTTCGACGAGTTTTGTTTACTTAGTTATAGAATATAACTCTTCATAGAATATAACTCGACGTAGCTCCTATTTAAAAAAAACTGCAATTATTTATAGTTTAAATTATGTTCGAACCTTTTGGAATCAGAATACCGGAAACCTTTTTGAATAAATTATATTAGGACCTTTTGGAAACAGAATAAAAATGAAATGAAAGACAACTAAAAAATATTTTTCGCTGTTTTTAATTTCAGTTCAAAAAATTAATCATTTAAAATTTTTTTAACGTGGAGCCAATTCTTCGACGTAGCTCCTATTTAAAAAAAACTGCAATTATTTATAGTTTAAATTATGTTCGGACCTTTTGGAATCGGAATACCGGAAACCTTTTTGAATAAATTGTATTAGGACCTTTTGGAAACGGAATAAAAATGAAATGAAAGACAACTAAAAAATATTTTTCGCTGATTTTAATTTCAGTTTAAAAAATCAATCATTTAAATTTTTTTTAACGTGGAGCTAATTCTTTAACGTAGCCCCTATTTAAAAAAACTGCAATTATTTATTGTTTCAATTATGTTCGAACCTTATGGAATGGGAATACAGGAAACCTTTTTGAATAAATTGTATTAGGACCTTTTGGAAACGGAATAAAAATGAAATGAAAGACAACTAAAATAGCTATTTACGTATAAGTAACAGAAATGGATCGTTTCTGTACGCATTACGTATGCTATTTTTTCTCCAGGATAAAGTCCTAAACGAATAAAAAAAGGAAAATGTACCATAAAATATCAAAGGAATACCATTAAGTTAAATGTAAAAAATATTTGTTATTACAAATTAAAAATCCAAAACGAAATGATTATTCAAACGAATGTATAAATAAATACCCCCACATGTGCGTGTAGGCGAGTAAGAATGCAAAGCTCGTGAAAGATAACAGCTAGACGTAGACAATAATGGAGACAAACACCGGGGATTCACACAAAGTAATGCACGAGAAGAGACATGACAAAGCAAACTATATATAATGACAAAGAGCCAAATATTCCGTCGGCGTCAGGAAAGATCTATGTACCCAGAAAGTGAACTTTCTGTACACCAAAGTATATCAAGTTACACTTTTTTTATACCAAAGTATATCAAATTACACTGATAACTCACATCGTACGAGAAACGCTCACTTTCGAATCTAAAAATAGACCAAAAAAAATGACGTTTTCGCTGTATCCTGGAGAAAAAATATTTTTCGCAGTTTTTAATTTCAGTTTAAAAAATCAATCACTTAAATTTTTTTAACGTGGAGCCAATTCTTCGTCGTAGCCCCTATTTAAAAACTCGGGTCCAGAAAATTCTCGATTTGACCTTTGTTTTGATTTTGTACCGGAAATTTGTTTCGGCCATCAAGAATGGAACTAAAAATTAAAAAAAGTCACACATTATTTCAGAACTTGAAAAATTCTTTTTACGGTGTAACCGATTTTTAAACCCACCTAAGTTTATTTTGTAACTTTTTTTTTTTGATTTAACTTTTTTAAGCAGTTTTAGTTTTTTTTTACTGTTTTGAGGTCTTACAATTAGTTGTAGTGAAATATTATTACGTGCATCGTATTGTAGATAAAATTTTGAACCAAAAAGACCTTTTCGTTTCTTTCGTATGATGAACCTGGAATTTTTTTATTGACGCGTATGTCAATAATTATGCATGCCAATAAAAAAAATTACGTTCGTTGTACGAAAAAAAATACAAGGATTTTTTTTGTTGAAGATTTGTTAAGATAATCAATTTGTGATTTACATTAAGCAAACGCCACCATGCGGGAAAATTTTTAATTAATAAGTGAAGTATTTAATCAAAATAAAAATACGTTCTTCAGGCTCAGTACAAGACGAAGTAAACTAATTAACAAAATATATTGATATAAATTTAACAACGCACTGAAACTTATGCAAAAATTTCACCGTTAAATGACTTTAAATTTCGAGATATACGTCCAAACACAGATATGCTGTTACTGCTGGTGGCGCCACCAACGGTAATGTAACAGCAAACATTAGCTACAAAATAAACAAAGAAATTTAGAAAAATTAGTTGCCAAAAAAAAAGGATTTCTTCAAGTTCTAAGGCGTTGTGTTATTTTTTTTCTGCTATTTAATTCCGCGGGAGAATTACCTAACCCTGGCAACTCCAAAAAATTTGAAAATTTCCTATTGCAAAGAGGAAGGTTTATATAGTATAATGACATAATTTTAACAAGCGAACATATAATCAAAATTTCGAGAAAAATCAATTTGAAAAGTACGGGGAATGTAACCCGATATGCCTCCGAACCGGGTCGATGCGACACCAGTCGGCCGTACTTCGATGAAAATGCGTAAAATTTTTTGGCTCCGATTTGAATTTTTCTTTGAAATTCGGATAGAGGGGGGTGTGATTAGTGGATATTGGTAATAAATATAATCAAAAAAATGGAAAATAACTCGTGTATTGCCTAAAAAGTGAAAAAATTAAATTTTTTTTGCCTTCCAATTTTAGGGGTGTGCATTCGAAAAGGAGGGTAATCCATCGTCAAATCCTACCCTTACGGGGCGCCGCTGCGCTCCGCTCCGCTCTGCACCCCTCCAGGGCGGATTTGACTCTGGTTACTAGGCTAAACATACGAGAAGCGCCACCGATCAAGAAAACCGGGATAAATGCAACCGGGATGTGAGAGACCCTCGAAATAGCATTAAAAAGTATAGTTGCGGTATGGGGCAGTATACTATTACGTTTCACCCCCAAAAAATCGCGTAAAACCAAAATATAAGCGATGTTACATGTAGGAGCGTCGAGCTGCATCTGCCGGTGCGAAATTTTCTAAGTGTAAGAGTATATCCCAGTGCACGTACCGTCAACAAAATGCGCGCCGGCTGAGCGAAGTAGTGGCACCGGCCGGTTCTACAGCATGCAAGATGCTACTTTTCCGTACTTTTCAAATTGATTTTTCTCAAAATTTTGATTATATGTTCGCTTGTTAAAATTATGTCATTACACTATTTAAACCTTCCTCTTTACAATAGGAAATTTTCAATTTATTTGGAGTTGCCAGGGTTAGGTAATCCTCACCTAATTCCGTTCTAAATGGTCGTAACATAAAAAATACGACAACATCAATGATTTTTGGGACCAGAGTTTTAGAGTTTGACGGCGCGTGTAAGCTAAACGACTGATTAATGACAAATGTTGTTGGAATTTGGGTAGCGTTTAAAAATTTTGTGACTCCGTGGAAGTCTTTACATTTGACAGTCTGGTGTATGTGAATTTCACTTGTGATTAACCCCTCGGCCATAGATAACCAAAACAAAAGTAATATAATTTCGTGTTTCTGCAACTTGTATTGTTTCGTCCCCCCGATTCAAGGGGAATTTCCTAACACCGGCTCTGTCTTGTTAAGCTCTGGTAGAATTATTTTTATTTATTTTAAATTTGAATTGTTTAAGGTGGGGGTAAACTTTAACCGTTACTTTAACCTTACCAACGGGTTTAGCTTTGGTGGTTAGATCTCGATAGAATAGTTCCATAGTTCATATAGTGATAGTGGTTCATAGTTTAGTTCACATTTTGAGGTTAGTTCGATAAGAAGATCACGTGCTTTTGCTGCATCGCACCTTTCGGTCGATCATATCCATAGAAGGAAGCCCGGATTCGTCAATAAGTACATTAGTTTTTTAATTTTATTTAGTCAATTTCATAGTTAGCATCCAGTCCACTTTTCGTTTAATAGTTTTCATTCATTTTCACCCAATTTTTCTTCAACGATAATTCCGCTCTTGGAGTGCTGGCACGAAACTTGTAGAGGTAATTTCAAAGGCCCCTCACAACATTTTTAAATTTGTAGCATTACCAGTAATTATGTAGGATCAGATTGACTAACCTTATGGGGGGTTTTGGAAATAAATAAAAGTGGAGTTCAAACGGTTATCATCAGATGGCGCTACTAAATTGGAAAGCGGTATTAAAAATTGGTTTGAGCTCCAATCAAGGACCTCTTCACATGATCCGTGGCAACAATACAAATTAAGAATTACAATAATAGCCAATGTATTACGACTTAGAATTAGTAGCACCATCTGTTGATTAAGTTTTCAACTACGATCGGTGTTGGAGATAGTTTCAAAGCTCAAGAACCCTAATCTGCGCGAGGATGAGCCAAGAGGGCGAAATACATACATACTACATATTATACGAATTTGAGCGTTCTGCGTCGATTTTTAGGGTTCTTGAGCTTTGAAACCATCTTTACATACTAAAAAATTAACCTTTGTCAATATTTTGATTCAAAAATCAGTTGATAAGCGGTATTTAGTAGTAGTTTGAAACAGGTGCATTTCTCCCCCTCCTCTCATTACGAATTTTTTAAATAAAATTAGTGTCAATCCATTGAATCACACTATTCGCGAACAGGGGGGGAAGCTGACAAAGCGTATCGCATTGCAAAAATTTTAATAATACTGATGTCAATTGATGGGACTTGTTTTGAGGTTCAAAGGATTTTAGTAAAAATCCCGTTGTTTGAACAAATTTTAGGGTACTGCCCCCCCCCCTCAATAGTGACTTAATAAAAGTAATACTAATCGTTTGCATTTCAATGGGCTTATAATATATCAATCGTTTGAATCTTACAAGTAAAATAGTTCAATTAGGAGTCGTCTATATAAAGGACGTCTACGCCTAGGGGGGGGGGTTGGACAAATGTGACGTTCGCAAAAAAAATTCATTTTTGTGGTTTCTAAGAAAATCGTTTTTTAGTTTCCTTTTGTAATTGTTTTAAGAGAAAATTATTTACTCCTTGAATTCCAAATGTAGTTTATACAATGTCGTGTTTAGTTCGATTTTAGACAAATAAGGTGGTCTTTGATTCCGGGGAGGTCCGAAGATTTTTGACCAACTGACAAGGAGCGATGGGGGTTGAAAAGTCGAAAAAATTGCGGACACCCATTATGGAACGACTCTTAGAACATTTTAAAGATTGTGAAATTGTAACCTTTTTACCGAGCATTACTCCGAGCAATTAGCGTGCAGAATATTAGCATTGCTGATAATGCTTATAATAAATTTTATTTTTAAAAATGAATCCTCGATAAAACTACCTTGCTAATTCATAACCGCGTTGGTGTGAACACCGTTGTAAACAACATTTTAGATTACTTCTTTTTAAATAAGTTTTGGTAAGGTAGATCCATATTGTGTGAATGGTCATCGCAGGGCCGAGCTAAGAAATTCCGTCAAGGGTCAATTTCCGCGCCGTAATTCAATATCTAGCAATATTTTATCAACGATGATAATAATTGTTTTTAACTAAAAACAATTTACAGCATTTTACTAATTAACATCAACGCTAAAATTCTGCGCGCTACTTGTTCGGAGCGATGTTTGTAAAAAAAATTTAGCATTTCACAATTTTTTAAACGCTCGAACTTTTTTAGCTGTGAGGTTTAAACGATGGGAATAGAAGTTCAATCATCCTGAAACTATTTTCGAACGATTGTAGTATTAATTTTATTAAAAATTCACGATTGGGAGGGGGGGGGGGTTAGCATTTCTATAGCCCTCCTGAAATTGTTCTGAACATCTGAATTTTTATTAAAACCTTTGAAGCCTAAACGACAAGAAAGTAGTTCATTGAAGCTCAAACAAAAAACTTGTCATGGGGGGAGGTTGGTTCGCCCCCCCCCAATAGCAATTAACATAATTTCATTAAAAAATTCGTGATTCGATTGGAGGGGGGCAGCGAAATATGCATTAAAACTTTTAAAATCTAAATAGATTTGAAACCTGTTTTACTCACATAGTTAGACATCACAGGGTTCTCACTCGTACGGAATACCTGGAAAAGTCATGAATTTAAAATTTCTCAAACTTGCTTAGAGAATTTTCTATTTGTAGCAATAAGCCAGGGAAATTACAATTTTGGAGAGAGGAATATTTTAATATCATTTTTAAAATTTAATATTATGAAATTAAATTTATTTTTTCATTTTAAATTTTGAAATGTTCCTCGATTTACCTACTGAAAAAGATTTAGTGAAAAAGTCGGGAAAATTTTTAATGTTGGTCTGGGAAAACCTGGAAAAATCAGGGAATACGCTTTGAAAAATTCATTGGGAACTCTGATTTATTTTCATACTATGATAATCGAATTTGAACTTGTTTCGACCCATTTGAACTTAATTCGACCCAAGTACTCATTTGGTAATTACCTACTTCAAAATTCCAAAACTATGATTCGGGGATTCCCATTTTCTAATTTTGAAATTATTCGATATTCAAATGAGCTAAAAAATTCTTTTTTTTGCATATACTACACAAAAGTTACAAGAATTTTTCATTTCCTAGATTTTTACACAAATCATTACTTGCATTACCTAGTATCTCGTCGGGCATGGATTGGAGAAGGCTAAATAATCCTGATGGATCCGAAAGGTCCTCCGATTCCAGGCCGAGTACATCCAACGCATTTAGCGGATTGAATCGTTCCACTGCATCCAATCGACCTTACCGAGGAAGCCGATCAAACTTTCTCCCAAGTCGTTCAAACTTTATTTCGCGAGGCGGAAGGCCAAGTAATTTCGGTTTACGCAGAAACTACCCAACATCCTTTCATTGTTTGGAAACGTTAGAAGAACTGAGCAAAAAAAATTCAAGCGAGGTTATAATGGAGTTGATTGCAAAGAAAGATCACTTTTCCGAATTTCTACAATCAAAGTTGGAACCCCATTGGATTGTGTTGACTGTCGCCATTCTTTCGAAAGTGTGTTCTTCTGCGTTTACCGAAAACAAACTTGTTATAATAAACGTAGCTGCTAAGGCTTCTTTCACAGACACCCTGGAAAAATTTGTCGCGAATCTACAATATGAAGAGATGAAAACCCGCAACAACAATAAATATTTTTGGAACAACACTGATGAATTTTTCGTTAATATGGTTGATGTGTGCGAATGTTTAATCGAAACTATCCCGACCAAGGCTTGCGAAGTTCTGCCAAAATTGTTGAAAGTTGTGGACGTTAGCGTTCCAACTCTTAAAGAGCAACAAGGCATTGAATTGGGCGAGACGACTAAAGCTAAAATAAAAACTTTGATACAAAAATTAGAATTATGCAAAGACGAATTGGCTCAAAAGAAAAGAGCCAAAGAAAATGGGATATTGCCTCCTAACGATTTTAGAACATTGAGCGTGTATCCGACTTGCGAAGAAATTTTAAGTCCGGATCCAGCCTTTGTAAGGAAAAATATAATTGAAGGAAGGTATGATAATGTGGAGCATTACTTGGATGTCCAATTTCGCTTACTAAAGGAGGATTTTGTCGGGCCTTTACGCCAAGGAATATCTGAATATTTTGATCAGTCACGGGGTGTCAAGAAGTTTATGAAATTTTCCAACGTTAAAATTCACCCGGACGTGGTTTTTCGATCACCAATTTTTGAAAAAGAACACGTAGGTGTAGTTTTAAATTTCACCAATAAAAAAGCTTCTGAACGAATTTTTTCGCCACGTTCGAAAAGTTTCAATTATGGATCGTTGGTTTGCTTCACGAAAGACTATTTTGGTTCGGTTTTGTTTGGAAAAGTCTTGGACCGGGATTGTCAAAAAAAACATCTCATAGTTAGTTTCGAGGCGGAATACAACGATTTCGATTTGAATGTCCCATACTTAATGGTGGAATGTAAGATATTTTTCGAGCCTTATTACCACGTCTTGAAAGCTTTGCAATGCATGTCGGAAGTTGATTTTCCAATGAAGAACCATTTAATTGATGTGGACTCCAACGTGGAGCCACCAGGCTATTTGGATGAAGGCTCTTCCGTGTTTACAATACACGAACAGAGTGTGGATTTGTTCAGTAAAAACTGGCCTACTGCCGATCAGTTCCAATTAAACTCCACCCAGTATTCTGCTTTCCAAGCGGCATTAACCCAAAAGTTTGTTGTTATCCAAGGTCCTCCTGGAACGGGAAAAACTTATTTAGGACTTCAGATCGTCAAAACCCTTCTGCATGAAGATAATATCAAATTTTGGTATAACGAAACTCCAATTCTGATAGTTTGTTTTACTAACCATGCATTGGATCAATTTTTGCAAGGATTAACATCTACTACGAGGAAAATTGTCCGAGTTGGTGGTCGGTCCAAGTGTGAAGAGTTAAACGAGTTTAATTTAAAGAATGTTAGAAATTTTAGTCGTGTAAATGGTAGAGCACTGTACACATGGAAAGAAATGGTGCAAAACCTATTAATTAAGCTTAAAGAATTCAGCGAAAACTTGAAGCAAGTCAAAAAGTACAATCACATCATACATTTCACCCATTTTGAATGTATTGACGAAAATATTGCTAAGAGCTGGTTTTCCCGTGGGTCTAACTCGGACTTACTTACTTGGTTATTTGCCGACCGGAGAAATAGAAATATCAAGTTCAATTTAGACGCAATTGAGGTATGTTCTTTTTGCTTAATCCTTATGATATCACTACTTTTCCATTACTTTTAGCTATCCGAAATTGAAGAAGATGAAAAGGAAGAAGAACCTGCACGATTTAAAGTTTTTGGTGAAGACAATTACCCGCATACATTTGATGATCTATTTGATGTTTCATCTAGTAAGCCTCCGCTAACAGTTCTGGATTCCAAATATCAAATGTGGACTCAAATTAAAAACATTCGAAACGAATTGCAAATGATGGAATCCAATACTACACCAGAAACGGATGATTTCCAGAAATGGGAATTGGAAACATATTTGAGCGATTTGTTGGACACTTTCCAGTACTTCAAGGTAAGTACAACACAATTATTTATTACTTACAGTACTGTACTGGCCAGATATGCGGAATGGTACGCTAAAAAAATTTATTAAAAAATACAACCAGCTATAAATTTTTTATAATTATTAAATCATTACTTTCGGTCTATTTCTTAGAGTGCCGTGCCTGATTCCAGGTGTTGGCGACGTTTCTCGGTTTTACCGTTTTCGATCTCTTATTAAGAAAAATACATAAGGTCCATGTCATCTTCAATGTGATACCGTTCCTCCATATTTCGACATTTCTCTCTTCGGTTTCATCGCTCTCCTATTCCGTATATACTCTTGGTAGTTTCTCAAAATGTTCCATTTCAATTTCTCCTCGCTGTTCTGAAAAGTGCCATTTGAATCTTTAAATGATCTTGCTTTCACTATGGGCGCCGTTTGTTTGTGTACCATTTTTCATGTAGAAATTGTATTCCCTCCTATTTCTTTTCAGTTGATCCATTATTTGTTTTAGACATTCGTCTGTTTTCTTCTGGCATATCTGAAACCGTTTATGAAATTTACGTTTATTTCCGATTTCTTTTTGCATTCTGAATCAAACCACTTTTATCAATCAACAAAACATTTTTAGGTTATTTCAACCGCGCATTTGACTCATTTTCGTTTCCATAGTTTCCTTTTCTCTTTTACCCCTTTGAATGTCACCCTAGGATTCATCTCTGCTATCACCAGGTATATTCTTTGGTTTCCCATTTATTTGTGAAATCCAAAGCTAATGAAAAATTGAGTTGCACCAAAATTGTTATTTCGCTATAACTCACCAACGACAAACGATGCACCAATGGAAGTTATCATAAAAATATAATTTTTGAACTTCTCTACAAAAATGGCCTTTTTCTCGTGGAATGGTTGTTTTTTCATTAATTTTGTGCAAAAAACAGTTCGGTATCTTTAAGGTAGTCTGTTAATATCCAGATCTAAACGTTTTATTTTGAAAGTTCGTGTTTGATCTGAACAATAAATATAATAAAGTTTGGACCGCGACCGTGAACGGCGGTTGTTTTTATAATAAGGTGGGGCATTTCGGTATGTAACAACCCTAATTTCACAATTCTTTAGATGAGGATGAAAGATGGAGAAACTTCCGGGGCACCAATGAAACCTCGTAATGTGAACTACCATTCACCCAAGCGCATGCACCCCAATGATCGTTGGAATTTGTACTTTTATTGGTTAAATTTATACCAAGAATACACGGTGACGAAGCTTGTTGAACTTCAAAATGAATATCAGGAGGTTTACAAATCGTACACCGAAATTAGAAACATGATCGATACAGAAATCATGAAAAGCAAGTTAATAGTGGGCATGACTACCACCGGCGCCGCACGTCTTCAAACAACATTGCAGACCCTGAAATGTCGGATCGTAGTTGTGGAAGAAGCCGCCGAAGTTTTGGAATCGCACGTTACGGTTTCTTTAACGAGCCATTGCCAACATTTAATTTTAATTGGCGACCACCAACAGTTACGTCCAACCACAGCCGATTATCGCATCGAAAAAAAATTCAACCTGGGAATTAGCATGTTTGAACGGATGGTGCGGAATAAAATACAGTGCAATACATTGGGCGTTCAACATCGTATGCGTCCAGAAATCGCAAATTTAATTGTGCCACACATTTATCCCGAACTCGAAAACCATCACTCCGTTACTGGTTTTCCGCCGATTTTAGGAATGGCCTCTTCCCTATATTTCATCCATCACGAACACCAAGAATTTGACGAATTTGACACCAAATCAAATTTGCACGAAGCCAAATTTTTGGTCAATCTTGCACTGTATTTACTACAGAATGGTTACAAACCTGAGGACATTACAATTTTGGTTGCTTATTCTGGTCAATTCTTTTTCATGCGTGACGAGGTTGAAAGGTACGAGGAAATACTTTCCGGAGTCCGAATTTGCGTTCTGGATAATTACCAGGGCGAAGAGTGCAAAATTATTTTGCTCTCTTTGGTGAGGAACAATCCCGAGGGAAAGATTGGGTTTTTGAAAATCGAGAATCGCGTTTGCGTCGCTTTGTCGCGAGCCAAGGAAGGTCTCTACATTATGGGCAACATAGATTTATTATGTCACAACAGCGAGGTGAGCATGTCATAATCGTGATTTTTAAATCACCTTTCGTTAAATTTTGATTGTAGATCTGGCCCAAAATTAAGGAAGTTTTGGTCAAGCAAAACAGTTTGGGTAATTATTTACCCGTTCGTTGTGAAAACCATCCCGATCAGGTAACCAAAATTAAAGAACCCGAAGATTTTGAAAACGTTGCCGGAGGAGGTTGCAGTAAAGTATGTGGAAGTTTGTTGAACTGTGGACACAACTGCTCCAAGACTTGTCACATCCTTGATAGTGATCACCAAAATTACATGTGCACCGCAAAATGTTCCAAGTAAGTATTTTTGAAAATTTTTGACTAAAGCTATGAAGTGTAAGAAGCGACCGCGACCGGACTGTGCGCTCTGAACGCAATCCTGTTTTGAATTAATGATTTTATATACTACTTACGTAGTCTTACTTTGATAATATCCATTGCCTACTGGAAGTCCGTGAAGTTGGCACTCCAACCATTTGAATTTTCAATAAGCGTTTAAAAATATTTCCATCACTTCCATTTTATGCAAGGGAGAGAGTGAAACTGATCTTTGTTCTCGTATTACGAGATTACATTTCTCCAACCCCGATCTTGCATTTAAAGATATTATATTTCGCGAACGTTGCAAACAGAAACGAAAGAATAAACACAAAATAAACAAACGGTTAACAACAAATTTGAACCAAAATATGCGGAAGGGGGCTTGATATTCCCCAGCCCACATATTGAATTTTAATGTGTTTCGCGAATGGTGCTAACATAAGAAAATAAACACGAAAACGATTGACATTAAAATCGACCCAAAATTCTCGGGAGGGTTCGTATTTCCCCGACCCCCATCATAAATTTTAGGATATTTTGCGAATAAACGCAGAAGAAAATAATAAATACGTAAATGACCGCCATTATATTAGACCCACAATTTGCGTGGTATTTCCGCAACTTTCATCTTAGTTTGTAAGATATTTCGCGAATAGAAGCGAATATTTCGCGAATAAACGCAAAAGAGAAGCACACAAACGATTGACATTAAATTGACTCATAATTAACGGGGGACTCGTACTTCCCCAAATCCCCTATTTTAAATTTTAAGATATTTCGTGAATGGTGCTAACGCGAAAGAAAATAATGAACACAATCCTACACATACAATTTACACCAAATTTGACTCAAAGTTTTGGGGGGGGGGGTCACATTTCCCTAAACTTCACTTTGAATTTTAAAATATTTTACGAACGGTTCTAACACAAAAAAATAATGCACACAACCATGCGCAAATGGTGGACCCTACATTCAACCCAAAATTCGTAAAGGGGGAGGCTCCACATTGAATTTTAAGATATTTTGCGACCAATGCTAACATAAAAGAAAATAAAGAACACAAATGATTGACACCAAATTCGACCTAAAATTTTCGGGGCGGAGGGCTCGCACTTCCCCAAACCCGAACCTAAATTTTAAGATATTTTGCGAACGGTGCTAACATGAAAGAAAAATAATGAACACAAACATACACATACGATTTACACCAAATTCGACCAAAGTTTTGCGGGGGTTGGGGTTCACATTTCTCTAAGCCCCCCACTTTAAATTTTAAAATATTTTGCGAACGGTGCTAACACAAATAGTAATGAACACACAACCATGCGCAAATGGTTTACGCTACATTCGACCCAAAATTCGCAAAGGAGGAGGCTCCACCTTGAATTTTAAGATATTTTGCGAACAACGCGTACGTAAAAGAAAATTTTGAACGCATAAACAATCCGATACCAAATCCGAACTAAAACTTGCGTGCTGGTGGGGCTCGCATTTGCCCAAATCGCCATCTTAAATTTTAGGATATTTCGCGAATGAAATCCAAATTTTGGGGGTGGGCTTGCATTTCTCCAACCCCCATCTTATATTGCAAGCTATTTCCCGAACGTTGCTCCTATAAAAGAATATAATGACCACACAAATAGAACCCATTTTTTTCGAACGGTACTAACACTGAAGAAAATAATAAATACAAACGATTGATATTGAATTCGATCCATAAAATGCGGGGTGGGGGTGTTATTTTTCCCTCTTAAATTTGAGAATATTCGCAGACGATTTTAACGCAAAAGAAAATAATGAACAAACAAACACAAATGATTGACCAAATTCGACCCAAGTTTGCGGGGGGGGGGGGAGCGTCGCATTTCCCCAACCCCCCACCTTTAATTTTAAAATATTTTGCAAACGGTGCTACCATAAGAAAATAATGAACACAAACGATTAATACCAAATTCAAAATGGGGGGCTGGGGAAATGGACTTACAGTTTTCACCA
Source organism: Podabrus alpinus (assembly GCA_932274525.1). Classification (NCBI taxonomy): domain Eukaryota; kingdom Metazoa; phylum Arthropoda; class Insecta; order Coleoptera; family Cantharidae; genus Podabrus; species Podabrus alpinus. The sequence goes on from OW026452.1 coordinate 7,752,991, forward strand.
CCAAAACTAGGCTCAAAAATTACTGCTAAATAACCACCCAATGATTCCATAACAAATATTCTCAATTATAAAATTAGTAAACTCGACAATAGTAGTTAAACAATGATGGTTCTAACTCACTTTTCTAAGTCGACATTTGATCATCTGAGATTTTAATTCGCGGTTTAATTCACAAATTAAATTAACCTTTTCTCACGGTTTTAATTGCATTATGACTTAATTATGCTGATTAGCTATTCTGAGTATATATTATAATCATTGATAGAACGCAGGGTTGCTCGACGCGACGTGGCGATTTTTCGGAAACTTGTAATTTTCAATTTTAGGGTGATTTGTGACAACGAACACACATGTCAGAAAATGTGCTACCAAGATTGTGGTTTCTGTACCGTTAATATAACACGACGGTTGGAATGCAGACATGAACACACATTTCCGTGTAACATAGATCCCAAGAATATTAAATGTAAAGTTCTGGTAACTGCAACGTTGCCATGTGGGCATGAAGTTTTAGATAAGCCATGTTCTACGGACGGGAGAAATTTTAAATGCAGTTTTCCATGTGGTTTACGTATCGAACCATGCGGCCATGCTTGTAAATCTACTTGTCACATTTACAGCGATCCTGAACATTTAAATCTGGTAATAACTCAATTTTGCTATTCTTGTTTTAAAATAAATAAAAAATATTTTGTTCTTTTGTTTAAAGTACCGCTGTAGGAAGCCATGCGAAAAGAATGCGTTGGGATGCACAACCAACGAACACAAATGCCAGAGAATGTGTTCTGAAGAATGCCAACTTTGCGAGGTGATTTTGAAAAAAAACTTGCCTAATTGTAACCATATGCAAGATGCCAAATGCAGCGAAGACATGGGTGCCGTACAGTGCTTGAAACCGTGCAAGAAACCGTTACCATGTGGTCACAAGTGTCCAAAAAAATGTTATGAACCTTGTGGAGATTGTTTAGAACTGGTAAATAACATCCATTATTTTTGTGAACCCAACCGACACTGACACATTTTTTTCTCGTTTCAGGTTGTGAAGACGGCCGATTGTGGACACCAGGTGAAGACCGAATGCAGGGAACCCCCTAGCAATAAGTTCTGCATTGGCGCGTGTCCAAAGCAACTGAAATGCGGGCATCCTTGTAAGAATAGGTGTAAGGATCCTTGCACAAAATCGTGTATGGAACTGGTTGAACACACTAACAAGGGTGTTTGTGGTCACAACATCAAAGTTGAGTGCCACATACTTGCAAAAAATTTAGCAAGTAACGACGCAAGTTTGCTTAAATTTTGTAGAGAACCCTGCTTACAAATTTTAGAATGCACCCATAGATGTTTGGGCAGTTGTGGCGAGTGTTTTCAGGGACGCCTCCATGTGGTTTGTTCTGAAAAATGTGGGATTACCCTAATATGTGGCCACAAATGCAAGTCTCTTTGCGGCGATGTTTGCCAACCGTGCGGACTAAAATGTTCCTCCAAGTGTAGTCACACTAAATGTAAGAAGAAGTGCTGGGAGTCTTGCTCAAAATGTAAAGCACCATGTTCTAGAGACTGCAAGCATAGAAGATGTAAAGCAAAATGTTGGCAGAAATGCACGGTGGAACCGTGCCGAAATCCCTGCGAAAAGATGTTGAAGTGTCGACATCCTTGCGTGGGATATTGCGGCGAGCCCTGCCCTCAATTGTGTAGAATTTGCGATCAAGAAATACTTATGCCTCGATTACACAGAGCGACTTTAGACGCTAGACGCTGGCGAATTTAGACGCAGCGTCTAAATTCGCTCTGTGTAATAGACCTAGACGCTTACACGCCGCGTGTTGAACAAAGAGAATTTAGTCGCTGGCGACTTTAGACGCCAGCGTCTAGCGTCTAAAGTCGCTCTGTGTAATCGAGGCATTACTGAAATATTTTTGGGGTACGAAAACGAAGAGAATGCTAGATTTGTTTTGCTAGACGAATGTAAACACGTAATCGAAAGCAAAGGTCTGGAAAAGTATTTCCAACAGGGAGATACCGAAAATGGAGTTCTGGTCGAAGGTAAGCGGTGTCCCAGATGTGAAACCCCTTTGGCATCAACTCAAAGGTATAAGGATTACATCAAAGAAACTAAAACTGACGCTGTTAATCTCCAAACGAAAGTTTACGGAGGGTATTTCGAAAGAGACGGAAATTATAAAGAATTAATGCAAAAGTTTAATCGTCTTGAAAGAAAAATTGTTGCCAGCAGCAAAATATCTGTACGTTTTTTGAGTGCTCCTGTACAAGAATGTCATACAGATTTGAAGAATCACAAGAAATCATTCAATTTTCTCTTCAGCAAAATTACTGAAATAAAGCTCGGCATTTTTGAAAGTATCCTTGAAATGATTTGGACTGAATTAAATCCTACTGATAGACAAGAACTTGAAACATACTTGAATTATTTATTAGAGTTTTTGCGAAATAAAAATGCCAAGTTTTCCGATCAAGTAATTTTTGATTTTGAAAGGGAGATGTGTAGGTTGCAAAGAATGGTGCAAATTTTTGACATTGGAAAAACTTACCCTACGGCCGCTTTAAGCGAAATCAAGGCATTTATCTTGCAACCAATTCCATATACCAAAGCTTCTGATGACCAAGTGAAAACTAAATTGGTTACGTTATCTACAGGGTTGGTAGTAATGGATATAGAACATCGCGAAATTTTGAAAGATTTCAGTTTTAAGAAGAGACGCTGGTTTTGTTGCCCCAATGACCATTATTACATGGATTTCGGTGACCCCGCTCAAATTACTAAATGCGATCAGTGCTGGGAATAACACGCTATTTTATGTATTTTTATTATTTTTTTGTAGTTTCCTCAATTTTTGGGTTTTATGATTTAAAATAAACTGTTTTCAATTTTACTGCGTTTTTTAATGCTGAATAGTATACAACTTCTTCAATCTGCCTTGATTCGCTCACGGCAGAAAATGTCAATTTCTATGATCAATAAATCGCAATTTTAAGTAAAATATGTTTAGAAACAGATTATTTAGGGTTTTTACTTTACACGTAATTAGAACAACAATGAATTTAAACTTCTTTAAACTGACAATAAGTTATTTGAACATCTAAAAAAGAAATTTTTGCTTTTATACATAATTTGTGAAAATTTAATATCGATATTTTTAGAATTTTTCGAATTATAGCACTTTAAACGGATTCATAGCTCAATAAATTCCACAAGCTCTGTCTGATGTTTATGATGGCATTTTAACTGTCAATAGTAACCCAAAAAAATAACCCAAATAGTAGAGTAAAATTTGGAAGCAAAGTCGCTTAGTTTACGAGATAAAAAAAACCGGCGTAGAACCAAACCAGACTTAGTGGGATCCTTTAATAAGGTAATCATGTACACGAAATCATTTTTTACGACATTTTTTAGTGGTCGGTAACTTTTTTATTTCGGAAAAACTCAAAAAATCGATGTTTTAATGAAAGATGTTTTTTAACGTATCCACCGCTATATCTCTGAAAATACTTGTCCTATCAAGTTGTTTTTTTTTTAGGTTAAAGTAAACACAATAGCGCTTCGAACTACGTCCCACGTGAACTCGATTTTTTTTTATATAATATGTTGTTTAAATAATAGGAAACTTGAACTTGTTATTTTCAGTAGTGTAATTTTAGGTAATCGAGAAAAAAGTTTATTTATGAAAATTTGTATATACATGCAGCGTACAAATTGAAGCCAATAGTTGAGAAAAGTTTTTAGAATAACAATTTTTCATGTCCCGTTTATAGTATTGAGTCACCGATATTTTTTAACGGGCCAAAGTCATAATAATTCTTGCGCGCTCGGCTGTAGCGAGCCTTCCGATTACAACGATCTGGGTCGGCGTGATACTAATTTAACTTAAAACAAGTACTGATCAAAAGCATTCCCTATAATACGAGCAATATTATTGTTAAATATTTCATATTCTACAGTAGTATTGATCATAGGTTGTTAATATTAAGAGACTATACAATAAAAAAATATTAAATATTCAGAATAGTCTCCCTTTAATAATATTTTGCAATAATAATAATATAGACCGTCTGGGTCTACAGGGGCTGTTTAAATTGTTTTGAAGAGAAAAATTTAAAATGTCCAAGAGGCAGGTAGAGGTAGATAAATATAATTAGGTATATAATTAGTAAGTTTATTAGACATTTTTAATTGAATTAAAGTAAAAACGCAAGCATGAAATGAGTTTTATTGTTCAAATGAATTTCCTATTTGCATAGATAAAAATGGAAGATGTAGTTTTTTCTAATAGTCTTCTAATTCGTAAGTTTCGTCCGTATCTGCCTCGAAATCTTTAATAATGTTACTGCAGGAACGACATTTACACTCGTTACAACATTTTAGGCCTTCTTTAACGCAATTACATTTTCGATTGTCACAATTTTTATCTGAACAATAAATACTTAATGATTTTCAAACAAAATCAGGAATTGGCTTATCATCTGAAAATACTGGAGACCATACGTCGCCAGTTAAATTCCATCCTGAACCATCTGTATTTATAATTGGTGTTGGCATATCGCTACTGTACCATATTCTAAGTTGGCACATACACCTGCAGGAAAAATAAAGCATATTAGATAAAAAAATATTATTACAAATTTAAATCTTTGCCTTAAGAAGTGCTGGTAAAAAGCGCCTTCTGTTGGAGGAAGCTCCGATGATGGTTTATTTGTTGTTGTTGCTAATTTGATCCTTAGGTCGTTTAATTTCTGGACTTGTTTGTCTTTGTTTTTGTATAGTAGAAGAACCAATTTTATAACAAGTTCTAAAGCGGTTTCATTAGACAGAAATGGCAAATCAGCCAATTTTTGAAGAACGCTAACATTTTTTTTTAAAACATCAAATGCAGTTTTCTTCCCTATTTTAAAAAACCCACTAGTAGTATCGCAACAACCTGTAAAGCAATGAAGTGCCAAAAGACAAGAGGAAACTATGGTTCCCAAACTTTGCACTACTTTATTTATTGATAAAAATCGTCTGGTCGAGCCGTGTCCAAGTTGCATAAATAAATTAGTTTTATGTAAATCAGAATTCGAACAAAAAAAGTGAATAAGTAAAATTAAGACATCTGTATCAACTGATTCCACCAATATTTCTTTGCTAAATTTTGTTTCATATATTGCATGCAAAACCATCCTAGTGTCTGCCTCTTCTCTATAATATGTCAATATGTCGCATTGATTTAACGCTTATAAAAAAATCGCTGTTGCCAAACGATAAGCTTTAGGAAAAAAAGTATTATTTCAAAAACTTTTGTGATTATTAGGCTTTATTTTCTTCGCAGCATGTATGTAAATAAATTCAAAAATAAAAAAGTTTATCGATTGGTGAAAATTTCAATACATAAAATATATATTTTTAGTTTATCTGATTTTTAGTGAATTCAAAGTGCGAATTGTGCCCAAATTGTTTATATTGGTAAAAGCGCTTTAGTGTGTGCTTTAATTTGACATAAGAAACATTTCGGTACCTTTAATAGTTTCAAAGATATGGCGGTGAAAAAGAAAAAAAACAATTTTCTTAAAACATACAATTTTTTCACTTTTTATTGATTTAAAAAGTTCGAGACCACAAAAAAATGTCGTAAAATACGATTTCATATGCCCTGTGATATACTTAAAGGAATCTAACATGTTTGATCTGGTTCTACGAGAGAAAAAAAAAACGACACGATAGACTCACGAAATCGCCGCTCTAAAAGGGTTTCGTTACATTTGGATATTTTTTAAAGTTTCTGTCTATCTGTGTATCTGACAATATGAAAATTTTAATTTATTATAATAGTATAAAGCAAGAGGAAGGGTGCAGGAATCGCAGATTAACGGTAAGATACGAATAGATTAAAAAAGCGATTGTTAACAGGTATTGTCTTGCTAAAAAAAATAAATTTGTCTTAAATCTAGAGCACTTTCAGTATAGGCTATGTGAAAGTTCACAACTAGCGCCCACTGGTTGGGCGCGCCGGCACTTTTCATGGTATACCTTTTATTTACTAATAAAAAAATTTGAAATTAATTAGTATACTATAAATGAATTTAAAGTAAAATTAATGTACTTAGTAACATTTTAATGAATATTTTTTTCAGCAAGTTAGTATAGTTTAAAACGGTTTAAAAGCATAGATTTTGTTCTTAATTATGGTTTTCTAAAATTACAACAAAATTTAAAATAAAATATTTCTTCGCAATATTTCCTTACCAGTTAACTTTAGGACGAAGATGACTTCTACAAATCTTATGGAGAACAAAATTTACTAAAACTTTTATTTAAGATACACTAGACCCTCCATGTACGCGAGTTCGATGTACGCGAATTCAGAATAACGCGAATTAGATTTTGATACCTGAATTTTTTGTACGCGAAGCAAAATTCCCTTTAACGCGAATTAAGTTTTCGGGTACAGTGCGACCTCGATAATCCGAACCTTCATTACACCGGATTCTGCAATAAACCGGCTAAGCATTTCAATTGCATTGTGTACTTTATAATCCGGATTTGATAGTCCTCGGTAATCCGGATCTGCGTTTGTAATAATTGTGAACACCCGTATCGTATCTGTGAACCCCCCAGATATCTAGGGGTTCACATAAGCAGTGTATGCCTTCGTTTTGACTGCTACGTATCGCGTCTGAGGATTAATAATTGCTTAGCTGTTGGTTGTTACATAGTATGTCCATACATGTTATTTTATGTGCTAAGTATAAAGCATAGCATATAAACATTTTTTTTACACATACGTATTAAAATGCCTTCTAAAAGAAAACATACTACGTTGTCAATAAAACAAAAATCCGATATAATAGAAAGGCTAGTCCGTGGTGAAAGTGGAATAGTGTTGGCAAATGAATACGGGGTAGGAACATCAACAATTTCCGATATAAAAAAGAACAAAGACAAAATCAAAAGGTGTGATTTATTTTAAAGACTATTTTGTACTTTTACTATGTATATGTGTCACTTCTTTTAGATTTATTGGTAAATGTGATTCCGGTCCCGGCGCCAGAAAAACCTTACGGAAAGCCGAATATCCAGAAATGGAAACTCGTATGTATGCATGGTTTTGTACACAACGGTCAAGGCACATTCCAATTTCCTATGAAATTTTATCTGCCAAAGCAAAACAGTTTTATACGGAAACCAATGGAAATGATAATTTTAGAGCTAGCAGGGGCTGAATTTCTAACTTCAGAAAAAGGCATGGTCTGCGTGCTTTAAAAGTGTGTGGCGAAAAACTAACTAATGATCAAAGTGCCGTCGATCCTTTCCTTACTGAATTTTCAGAGAAGATAAAACAATTAAACCTCGCACCTACTCAAATATACAATGCAGATGAATCTGCTCTGTATTGGAAAATGTTACCTGAAAGAACGCTGGTTCGTTCTCAGGAGAAGACCGCACCAGGTCGAAAAATAAGTAAGGAACGCTTTACATTTCTAGGATGTTGCAATGCTGATGGTTCACAAAAATTAAAGCTGTTAGTGATAGGAAAGGCAAAAAATTCAAGAGCATTTAAAAATGTGAACATACCTGTTGAATATAAATCATCTGCCAATGCATGGATGAATACAGCAATTTTTGTAGACTGGTTTCATTCCTCATTTATTCGTCAAGTTAGAAGTCATTTAAGAAGTCTCACTTTGCCTGAACGAGCCCTGTTAATCGTCGATAATGCCTCGAGCCATAGAACTATAGAAGAGCTGACTAGTGAGGATGGACAATTTACAGCATTATTTTTACCACCAAATTGTACAGCACTTTTGCAACCTATGGATCAAAATGCCATCAGACTGACGAAATTATTTTATCGGAAAAGTCTTTTAGCCCATATTTTATCTAATAACGAAGGGAACGTTGTTAAGTTATTAAAAACCATTAACTTGAAGAACGCTGTATGTCTACTATGCAATGCTTGGGAAAAAGTCTCCTCCAAAGTTTTGCAAAAGTGCTGGCACAAAATTATGGCTCATGTGGCAAATAACGACCCAGACACTGAATATGATCCTGAAGATGTTTCAAATATGCTCAATGTTCTCACTGAGCAAAATCTCACGAGCGTGGAAATACGTAACTGGCTTGAAAATGATGAAGATTTGTTACCACTGGAAGACATAAATGCTACAAACGAACATCATGATAGTGACAATGAAGATCCAGAGTTAAATAATACAAACCACACTGTTAAGAATGACGAGGCAGTTAAAAGTTTCAATGTGTGCATAAAGTGGGCAGAAGAAACTAATATCCCACTGCATGATGTTCTTGTACTTCAAAGATTAAAAGAAACGGCCTTTATAATGAACCAGAAAAACATCAAGCAAACAAAAATTACAAATTACTTCACAAAATAATATAAAATTTAATAAGTATGCTTCTGTTTTAATTAAATTTTGTTTATGTACTATTCTCTAGTTGTTTTGTATTAAATGTTTCTCTTTTCAATAAAAAAACTTTCGCTTCAGTAATCCGAATTATTTATTAATCCGGATGACCGCGGTTTTAATTAGTCCGGATTATCGAGGTCGTACTGTATTATTAAAATAACTAGCTGGCACAGTCGGCCTACCGGCCGCCTTTAGCCATCTAGACCGTGTCGGATGTGGTTGTTCGGCCTTCGGCCTCACTCCAAGTTTCTAAAGAAGCCTATGTTTTTCGTAGCGTTGTAAATAACTTCTACACCAAATTTGGTTAAGATTGGTCAAATAGAAACGTAAAGCACGTGCACGCGTATTTGCATTGTCGATCGGTTGACAGCTTGACAGCATTCATTATTGTTTTTTTAAATTGATTATGAGTAGCCTGCCTTCCTTTAAGGAATCTCTATAATCCATTCATGCGCGTCCCATAAGGGATGCGCATGAATAGATTATCGAGATTCCTTAAAGGAAGGCAGGCTACTCAAAATCAATTTTCCTGTCCTTTGCGAATTTTTGCACTATTTCAATACAAAAACATGCGCAGGAACCTACTTAATAACTGTGCCAAATTTGGTTCCGATCGGTCAAACGGTTTAGGAGTCTATAGGGAACATACACACATACATCCATTTTTATAGATATATAGATTATGTGTTATCCAAATAGCATCAACAAATTTGGAGGTATAGGTGTATATCGTGGGCTTACAAGCAAAAAGCACTAAGTCAAAAATGAAAGTTTTGAGTAATCTGAAGTTAAAAGTTTGCATGCATTTTAAAATATTAATTATCAACTACTTTAGTGCTTTCTGACATTGCTATATTTCACATTCTACATAATAAGATATGACTTGGTGTGTTCTTGCAGTGCGAAAGTCATCAAAATTTATATCCACGAGCACTTGAAACAAAATTAAATTTTTGACTTAGTGCTTTTTAGTTGTAAGCTCACGATATAAATCTTTCGTCGAAGCTAAATATATTCATTGACACTATTGACAGTTTGTTGTTTACATAATAAATAGAGATGTATGTAGTACTATATACAAAGTAATTTCTACTCCGTTCACAGGCGCTGAAACGCAGCACTTGAATGATACAAATACGGTGTCGACGATTTATAGTTTTTTTTATGCATTATATTTAATTTTTTTATCAATTAGGTATATTTTAGTTTTTGTATGCATTATATTTTACCTATTTCGTAAATAAACCTTAGTTTTAAACTTTTGTTTTTAGTCTTAAATAAATTTTGGAGCCTAACCCCCTTTTTTCTATTGCTTCTTTGGTTCCATTTACGCGAATTCCATGTACGCGAGGTTTTTGGCGAACGGAACCCTCGCGTGCATGGAGGGTCTAGTGTATTTCTTTCTAAGTCGAATAGTTGCTGAGCGCCAGTGCTGTTAAGCCCGCATTTCATTACGGCTTCTTGCAGCCAGCTTCTTGCAGCTCGTCTGCTAAGCAAAATTTGTAATGCATTGGCTTATATGGGACCGCACTCAGTTGGGCTGCTAGAAGCAGGTAATAAAAAGTATCGAGTTTCACAAGCCAGGCTGCTAAAATGCTCCACGTGGAGTAGTGTACTTCTAATTGGTTAATATTTATAATAAGCACTTATTATTGGATAATATTTCTATTACGAAAATCTCTTTAGGCCAATTGTTCGTGGGAAATTAAAACCTTCCTTACAACGGGTAAGATTGCAATTTCACCTAATTGTCCGGAACTTCGATCAATCGAAAAATATTGGGCGCAAATTAAAATGAAATTTAAAAAAAACCAAAGGACAAACAACTGATATCGATAAATTTAAAAAAAAATGAAAGCCGCCGATTCTATTGATATCAATGATTTGTAGAGCATTTTTAGAGACCTCTAAAAAATTGCTTTTTAATTTTTTAATGTTAAATAGTACCCGGTAAATAACTAATAATAAATTGCGTTTACAAAATTTTTGCGGTTTTTAATTTATAACAAAACAATACAGGAGGTCGGTTTTTTTCGTGGACAAGTTTATTTAAAAAAAAACATCCAAAAATAATCACCTTCTTTTATTGCGTTTTATTATGGGAATGATTAAAAAATTAGTATAAATATCTAATTAACGATGACATCGAATAGCCAAAATTGTGTTACAACACATATTATTATCTAATAAGTAGAAGTATCTAATTACCAGCGGCTTGTGAAGCTTGAGTTGTAAAAATTTACAACTCGAGCTTCACAAGCCGGCCTGGTATAGAAATTCATCTTTTATCAAGGAAAGTACACGCGTCCACGTGGAGTCGCAAAGAGATTTTCGTAATAGAAATATTATCCAATAATAAGTGCTTATTATAAATATTAACCAATTAGAAGTACACTACTCCACGTGGAGCATTTTAGCAGCCTGGCTTGTAAAACTCGATACTTTTTATTACCTGCTTCTAGCAGCCCAAGTGAGTGCGGTCCCATATAAGCCAATGCATTACAAATTTTGCTTAGCAGACGGGCTGCAAGAAGCCGTAATGAAATGCGGGCTTAAAATAGAGCACATTTTTGAAAGTTTCAAAAACGCTCGATTATGACCCGACTTTTTTTATAATAGAGTATATTATATTAATAGATGTTATCATATAATAGACTGTTTTAGATAGAGTAACTAAAAATTATTTAAAAAAAGGCGGAGCAAAATCGATCGTTTTTGAAATTTTCAAAAATGTGCTCTATTTAACAGCGTTGACGCTCAACAACTATTAGAGTTAAAGAAAAAATACCTTAGATAAAATTTGTAGTAAATTCTATTCTCCATAAGATTTATAGCAGTCATTTTCGTCCTAAAGTCAGCTAGTAAGGAAATATTGCGAAGAAACATTTTGTTTTGACATATTTAAAACATATCCAAAAATCAGAACCCTATCAGACCATTTTTAAGAAACTCTTTTTTTCATATTTGAAAAATATTGTTAAAATATTTTAAGCGTTATTAATATTTGTAATGAGTTATATGATAGCAATATAGCTGAAATAGAAATTTGTTTAAATATAAATACATATTTTGCCAAAAACATAATTTTCACTCGTTCATAAAAAATGTCAACTTCCGATGAAGAATTCGGTAAGAAGCTCAGGGTTCCGACAAGACGATTTTTAGTATGTACAAGTACGAACAATTACCTAACGAAATCCGTCGAAAAATCGCAGAAGACAGATTTTTGATTTCTTTGATCGAAATTTGGCCAATTTTCTTACATTATAGTATGTAAACACCATAATAGAAATATCAATCTAATAATTTCAACTAATTGGACAAATTGATTTAAATTTCTCGTTTTATAATGTAAACATCATTTAATGATGTGCTTCATAAATTTTTGTAATTTATAGTTGTGGTACCTACTTAGAATAAATAAACCGAAAACTTTTAGCTTGTTTATTGGTAAAGAAATAATTACGTATTTTCAAACAATTTAAATATTTAATTCTATTACCTAAGATGATTTCGAATCGGCAAAATCCAAACAAACTGAACAAAAAATACAGTTGACATGTTCATTTCATAAATTAATATTTGCCTCATTGTACGTATTAGGGTCATTCCATCTCAAATCGACCAAAAAATAGGTAAAATTGACTCGACCCCGACCAAACTTAACGAAACTTGGTACACACCATCTTAGTAAGAAATAAAAAATACAAATTTAAGGATTTGTCCAAAAGGGCATTCGTTTCGTTGTTTTGGTCGTTCAAAATGTCAAAAAGTTGGTGTGTAGACTTGTAGGAAAACGGCTGTAACTTCCTCCACGGTGGTCTAAATTTAAAAATAAAAAATGTTCTGTAAAGGTAAATGAACGTTCTATCCAAATATTTTTTTCAACCCCTAACTGGATTAATTTTATAATATTAAACCTATTTCAACCCCTATTTAAAAAACGATTCTTTTTTTTTGTTTATTTTTTTACTGTTTGTTTGTGCAATTATGCTGAGTATGTGTGCCAAATTTTATCATGGGATCTGCATGGGTTCGGTTGCTAAAAATAAATTAAAAATATGGAATGCTAAATTGAATTTTACAAAATAATGCTTGGCAGTATAAATATACAGGGTGTCCCCGTGGAGAACCTTTGAGGTGGTGATAAAGGACACTTTTCTAAGACAAATTTTCAAATAAAATTTTTGCCCAAGTCCAAACCCTTGGGGGGTACCTCCCTTAAAAGCAATTTTTTGAATTTCTGATTTAAAACGGCCATAGCTCCGATATTATTAATTTTTTAAGGTTAATGGATGAGAACTTTTTTAAAGATCATTCGCTTGTCTACAAAGTAGGTTATAACTACTTATCGTCTAGAATCAACGGATTTCGAGTTATAAATTAAATCAAGGGAAAAAATGTTTAAAAAATTCAGGTTTTTATTTTTTTAATTTTCTTGTGAACCCCGTATCTCTTAAACGAAACGTCTAAGAGAAAAACTAATGGCTCAAACCGGATAGGGAATTTAACGGGCTACAACTTTCGTCGAATAAATTTTTTTGGGCAACCAACCGTTTTCACAGAAACTCTGAAAATAATGAACAAGGTGTAGGTAAAAAATTATAAATTCACATAATTACGAGTAGTACTAAAAATCTCAATTTGATTTATTAACACGGTAAGTGTTCGAATTGTTCATCCTTATCTTGGCATTTATCAAAATAGCCAAGTTGGGGACGCAACAAATTGGCGCACCAACGGTCGGGCTCGAACACGTCGCTGCAAACGCTAGCACAGTCAAAAGAAAGGGGGCACAACAAAATACAAAATTTCAAACGTCAAATTGATAATTTTCATAAAAAAAAACAAAAGGTTAAATAAATCATTTTTGAACGTCAGAAAAATGCACACAAGAAGTAAACCCAAAAATTTAGAGCAAATTGGTGACGGTGACATATCACAACGAGGGGAAGTAGGGCTAGAGGTAGACGTACACACATAATCCACAATAGGTGAGATGATGGAAGAGATTAGTGTAGTTGTACCTGAAGTCGTCCCGGAAAAGGTAGATCAACACAAATCAAGTGATGAAAATGTTAATGGCCATGAATGAAAGATTTGATCACCAGAACGAAAAATTAGACCAACAAAATGTCAAAATTGACCACATGAATGAAAGATTTGATGAAAGATTTGACGGGATAAAAACGGCATTGAACGAAAAATTAGACCAACAAAATGTAAAAATTGACCAGCTGAATGAAAGATTTGATCAGCAGAACGAATTGATGAATGACAGGATGGAAAGTAAAATTAAAATAATAAATGAGTCAATAATATTAGTTCGGGAAAATTTAAGCGAAAAAATAGCGGGAGACAGGGAGCAAACTAAATTAATCACGGACAGTATAAAAGAGAATCTCGAATCACGCATGAGTAAAAAAACTCGTGAAAAAATTGATAAAATACACACGGAAGCAGGGCCGGATGCAGGGGTATCGAGGCCCGGGGCAATGAAGAAAGTGGAGGCCCTTTCAGCTAATAAATATCAAATATCTTTCGATAATTTTATTTTTACATTTACAAAACAAATTTTTATACTATTAAGGTACATACTATTTTTCGTATTTTTTTAAAAACCTCTATTGCAGTTATTAAGCGCATTATATTTAAGTAAAAGACACTTTACGTGCTTTTTTAGAGGCAAAATCATTAATAATTTCTGCAAAGTCTATTTCTCGAAGCAAATCACTCTCTATAATACTCAGTAATGACAGATTTGCGAGACGTTTTTGCGTCATCGTCGTACGCAGCCTATTTTTAATAATTTTCATCTTAGAAAATGAACGTTCTCCGCTGCAATTAGCCACCATCAATACTAAATACATTCTCAATGTAATTTCAATATTAGGGAATGCCGCGCCGAAGTTATTATTAACCAGAATCCTATAGAAAAACATCTCTTTTGGTTCATTGTCGACATTGTAATCTTTCTTGAAGGCATCTATCAAGGCTACAAACTGAACCAACTCATTCCCAAGACTGATTTCCAGATCGTCGTTGTAAATTTTTACTAATTTGTCGGCAGCCTTGTGTAGCTCAGGTAAACTCAAATTCTCTAAATGATTCAAGAAACCAAATCGATCGCAGACAACGTCATAAGCTCGAATTCTATCACTCAGAGATGCTGAAAGCTGATCAATTACTGGAATAAAACTTCCTACTCGAAATTTTTCCTTGGGTGATAGCTGGGCATCTGAGGATTTCGCATAATCCAATGGATTGAGCCTGACATTTCTTGATCTAGAGCGTGTTTCAATATATTCGTCAGTGTCTGACAATTTCCGCGCTACTTCTTCGTATTCCTCGAACTTTTCTCTTTTGGACTCCACGAATAATCTGAGCGATTTCAGTGCTTCCACTGCAGAAGAAAGAACCATTTTAGGATCTTGTAACATCTTATTAGTAGCATTGAATCGCTCTAAGATGTCATTCCAAAACCTAGCGTACAGTGCAATTTCAAGACTTCCCATCTTCTTCAAAAGTCGAGTAGCCTCGATTTTAACGACGTCTTTCTGTTCTTGGTCGTGCGATATGTCAGCGAGGGCTTCTTTAATTTTTTCATAACCATGAACAATAGCTTTTGTTGCATCAGCACGACAAGACCAACGAGTTTCACTCAATACCTTGGGAACGTAGAATTTTGTATTATTTTCCGACAATTTCTTGACTAAAATTGCATATCGCTCGGTAGTCGCTGTGAAGAATACGTACAAGTTTTAGACGAAATCGAAAATGTGAACAGCGCAAGCACAAGAATTAGCTGCAGCTTTGCCAACTAAGTTTAAAGAGTGGCCACAACAAGGAACGAACACGGACAATTTATTCTTCTCCAAGATTAGAGCTTGCATCCCATTGTACTTGCCACTCATGTTTGCGGCGTTATCATACGATTGACCACGACAATCGCAGATATCGATTTTATGAGTGTCTAAAAATTCAATCAGCGTTTTTGCCATGGCAGCGCCAGTGTGACCACAATTTGAAATGAAAGTAAGAAATCTTTCCTTTGGAACAGCTCCTTCCATATAACGTAATACCACTGTCAATTGATCAATGTGTGCTTCGTCAGGTGTAGAATCAACTGATATTGAATAATATTTAGACTGCTTTACTCTAGCTATAATCTCATTGAGGACTCTTTCTCCCATCAAAGCAATAAGTTCCTCACAGATTGTAGATGAAAGATAATTAACGTGACCATTTCCTTTATTTGCCTTTTCTTTCAAATGAGTTGAGAGAAATGGATCGTACTCTGCTAGCAATTCCAAAATACCCAGAAAATTGCCATTTCTCGGTGAACCAATTAATTCGTCATCACCTCTAAAAGCTAATCCTCGTTCTGCAATAAATTTTATTGTACTGACAACTCGCATCAAAACTTTTCGCCAATATTGTGACTGCTCAGCTTCTTCTCTTGCTAAACTCTCATCGATGCGTCCCTGCGTCACTCCTAGTTTTGCCAAAATTGTGATTGCTTCTAGGTGATTTTTTGAGTTTTCATGTTCAGAAATACGTTCAGATGCATGTTTCCAGTCATTAAATCCATCTCCACTCAATTGTATTTTCTGAGTAGCTACTAATTTACATGCATAGCAATAAACTTTTCCCTTGGATGGAGGAAAGCAAAGCCAAAAACGATTTAAGGTCTCATTATTTTTATTTTTACGGAGAAATAGATGCTTGGAGCATTTTCGGCTGGAGCTGAAATCAGTTTTTTTTTGAAGTTCAGACGATTCTTCAAAAAAGTGTTCGTCACAATTCTGGAGAGTACTGGAACCTTTATTGGCCCAAAAAGCTATCATGTCGTGAGTGGGTATATCAGGCCAGAGACCAATATCATTACCGAAACCATCAACTTTCGTTGATGTGGATTCGACATCTGTATGTTCTTTAACTATTATTGATTCTGGTTCTGGTATCGATTCTGCAATTTGAGCATTTGTCCTATTATCGTTTTCTTCATTAAGTGGATTATTGGAAACATCTTCTTCAGTGGGTTTTACCGCAATCGTAAAAAATGATGTAAGTTTTGGTGTTTTAGCGAGGATTTCCTCTTCTTTCTTTTCTCGTTCGGCAGCCTTCTTTCTCTTTTGTGCACCACTTGCAAAAACTCGAGGAGTTTTGTGACGATCGCTCGAGTCACCCATCACCCATGCAATCCCTAAAAAAGCGAGAAGAAAAAACATGCAGATTGTATCGAGCAGAAATGAAACAGAGAGAAGTTCACCAAAGTTCACCAATGAAAATCACCAAAGGACCAATAAAGAAAATACACCTGATAGTTGAACTTTAAAATGCAATAATTTAAAATATTATCTAAATTTTCTTATATATTCTTTTTTTATAAACTTCTCCAAAGCAACAGCAATTCAAAAAATTACATTGAAATTAAATCTTTATTGTGGAAAGTTGAATTCTGAACAATAAAAGATCCTGTATATTTTGTCGTAAATCACATATTTTGTGAGATATAATCAATTTTGTTAGCAATTTTAATAAAAAACTTATCGCGATTCACACTGCCTCTTACTATACTTGACAACTTATTCAACTGAAATGTGTGATTTTCTTTGGCTTCAACAATATATTGTCGTTATTAATAATACATAGGCAGAAAGCAATACTTACGAGTACGTTTTGAGATAAAAAAAGTTGAAGTTTCAACAACTTTTTTCAATAAATAATGTCTTTCAACTTTCAAGATGAAATATAACACACGTTCTGTCAATAGTAGCACACTTACATGGACACGGTCGACGTCGAGTCTAACACGATGCAAGAGCAACTAAAATATTTTTAACACTGCAAATAACATAATTTGCGCTTGGACTTAGTCGCATAGCGTAGATTTCGCTCCTTATCCAATAAATAAACTTTAAATTTTGCCGCTATTGAATTATTCATGAGGTCTAAATTTTGTAGTACCAGTACAGAATAGATTTGAAATAGGATGAAAATATCCCTTGTTTGGATACATTTGAAAATTAAAAAATTTTATTGTTATAAAATTTTTGAATCTAAGATTTGTGGAGGCCCTCAATGTGTGGGGGCCCCGGGGCTTCCGCCCCGGTTGCCCCGCCGTGCATCCGGCCCTGCACGGAAGTGTCGGACTTAAAACGTAACATTAACGAAACGTCAATAGGAAACATAGGGGAAGTTTTAAGAACACATTTAATTCGAGATGGGGATATAGAGAAGCACACGAAATTTTATGGGGATAACCGGATTAATCCAAAAATATTTATAAAAAACATATATAACTCTGTAATATTGACTTTTGAAATTAATTTATATTTTAAAGTTACCGCTTGTTTTGTTTAATAAATTTTTAAACGTCCTGTATATTCACAATGTAAGCGACATCTATTGGTTCTGGGTTTCTTAAGGGTAAATTTTGATAGTACACGTGTCTGGTGTTTCCGAAACAAGCGTCACTTGTGGTTGAACCATTCTACCAGTTGTTCGACATTGCTTTAATTTTGAATACAGTTAATTTAAGAGTGTTAAAATTCTTTTAGTGTGGGCGTTTAATTAACAGGTATAATATTTATGCATTATTTTAATCGGTTTTCTGTACAAATTTGTGGCAAAATTACTTTAATTTAATTGTTTCGTGTTTTACGTATTTCTTTGTTTAAAACAATAGAATTTAAAAGGTGGTTTTAAAAGATTTTACATTATATTTAAATTTGGTTTTCTAAATGCAATTTTAAAGTTTTATTATCAAAGTTAGAAATGCTTCACTTATGTAAAATATTTGTTACAAGGTTATAAAGACCACGTGCATTCTTGGGAGTTGTAAGTAAGCGGGAAATGTGCCTAAAACCAGGGTGTTAGAATTCAAGGTTAAAACTGGATCGTTGCCACGTGTTGGGGTAAATTCATAACGGGATACGGTTATACTGCAGGGTCAACTTGCTATCGGTAACTTGTTTTTATTAATACAAAGTATGCTAAAATAATTATATACAGGATGTTTTAATTTCAAAGGGGTTTAGATTTATAAATAAAGAAGTTTCATTATTTAAATAGGTAATCTGTTATTAAAATAATTATATTCATATACAGGGTGATTGTTAAAGTTATTGCAAATTGTTTGCAGGTAAAGAGATTTGATAAATGCATTCAATCTGTTGCTACGTCCTCACAAGGCTGAGTAATGATGTACGATAAGTTTACAAATCTTTATATCGTGGTAGGTGATTGACTTATTTAAAACAATGATTTTGAGTTCATTACATGTACATTTAGCTTCTCCGATTTGGGTAAAAGATTCTAAACAACCCGCAGTAAGGTGGAAAATAAATCACGCACTATTACTGATGCTTAAATGCAAACCATAAAGCAAATTACATTGAACTGTTCCCAAAGATTTGTTGTTAATTAAGTTATCATAACTTACAGTGACGCGCATGAATGGATTAACGAGATTCCTTAAAGGAAGGCGGGCTACTTAGATCGGGGTTTTAATATTGGTAATTAGGTATCTTATGTATTCAAATACAGGATGGTTGAACTTGTTTGAATTAGGTATTAAATTGCAATTCAAGGGTGGTTATTTAAAGGTAGATTAATAAAGGTATTTTTCCATTAACAGCTAGTGTTTAAATAAAACACATAGCTTCCCTCAATCTTCAAAGAATGTACTAAGTACATGAAGAAAAGATTATAAACAATCCAAAGGATTGAATCTAAACAAGTAATTTAAAAGTTATCGAAATCTTGTAACGCTATTTTGGCCTCGTTCAAATTGCCCCTTGGGTAGCCAGGGCTGAGGACGTCTTTGTCGATTTCTTTGACACTTTTAAAAAAAAAAACACTCAGGCGCCAAAAGTTTTTTGAAGGGAAAAACTTTAAAACTAAAATAAAAAAATAAAAAAAAAATGTTTATATTAAATTTAATAATTTATTAACTATATTTACAAAAAGAAAAATGGAAGCAATATATTTACAATGAATGAAAACGGAAACAAATTCAATAATTTATTTACAACGAAAAGACGGAAGCAAATTAATAAAAATAAACGGAGAACTGAAAATAAACGGAAGCAAATTACTAATTTTATTAAATTGAAACAAACTTCAAACAATTCCAAAATCTTATTGAATAAGATACCCAATAATGAAATCTATTTCGCACGGCACTGGGATAAGACAGAAAACATAACCTAACATAACCTTTGACAATTATGTTTGAAAATTATCGGAGTTGGTATTTTTAAGTGGTTCTATTATGCTTACAAGGAAACTGAATTTTTCCGGTGGCGGTTAATCTTAACTCAGCAATTACTTAAGGTAAGTTACTGAATTTTCAAAACAAATAAAGAAATAAAAAAATGAACCTACTTGGAAGTGACTACTAAACTTTTAGATTAGAAGATCCAATTGCATAAATGAAAACGGAAGAAGCCAGTGACTGGCTTCAAATACGGGAGCAGATTGAATCTTTTGAGAACAGGTAAGGGGCAGTCTCGGAAAGTAATTTAGTATAGGTTATGTTATAATTTCAGCTCAAAGCCTAGATCCGTAAGCTTGTCGCTGGTGCAATCGGAAAGTTTCCTTCGGCTAGAATCGTAACCAAAAGAAGGGTTGGTAACTGGAAAAATTGCCTAGAATCGTGAACAATTTAAAGGAAAGCTTGGATCGGAATACGGGATAACGGTTGGGTCGGGCCGGTGGTCTAAAAGACAACGGGAATGGGCGGTCTGAAAGACCGGACGGGTGGTCTGAAAGACCGAACGGATCGGGTTGGTGGTCTGAAAGACAACGGACGGGCGGTCTAAAGACACCGGGGATTGGTGGTCAAAAGACAACAGGGATGGGCGGTCTAAAAGACCTCGGACGGGTGGTCGGAAAGACATCGGACGGATCCGGGGTCTAACAAGACAACAGGGATTTGCGGTCTAAAAGACAACGGACGGGCGGTCTAAAGACACCGGGGATTGGTGGTCCAAAGACCGGACGGATCGGGTTGGTGGTCTGAAAGACAACTTTCTTGAAACTTCAACAAGCTTCCTGCCGTAATGACAAAAACTTAATGAATTGGTTATTTCACCATTGTCATCTACCTTACTGTATCCTAATAAAAATTAGCAAACTGTAATTTTAATTATTTGTTTTAATTCAGTTTCCTGTAACCCAATAATAAATTTGGTTGGTGGTTTAGGCAACCAACAGTACTTTAGCAATATTATGGTGTTTAATTTACAAAATTAAATTTTGAAAATAAATCACAATTAACCATAATATTTACTTCTTTACAATCTTTAAAGCGATTTAAAACAAATCGACTTTCAGGGTAATTAAATCTACAGATTTATTAGGTCACGAGTTAGGTAAATCATTGCTTCAGGTTAATTTCCTCAAACAAGAATATTAACGATAATAAAAGAATTGACATTGCCCAAATTTGGTTGTTTTATTTTGTGTTGGAAGTTAAAGGTTGTTTCTCTTTCGTAGCAATCATTTGTCTTGTTACAGTTGTTTTTGACATTATGTTTTGTACACCGGAAGAAAGAGTTTGGTTACTAGATGGCGATCGTAGGTATTTTTCACAACGTGGTGGTCCAGGTTATTTTCCGTGTCGTCGAAGAAGTGTGATTTTAGATTTGAACTTTGTTAGTTCTCAATAGATGGCGTTTTCTGGAGAGGATGTTGGCGCGAAGTTCAAATTCAAAAGTTGCATCTTACAATTCCATGGGTAAAGTTAAAGATGAAGCAAGATTAAAAAATATTATTCGAGCATCTATGAAAAAGGATAAACGGGGTACAAAGGTTAATCAATTAACAGTTACACAAGCACAAATGGAAAACATTCGAGTTGAATTTATAAGAAAAAATTTACAAAACAATGACAGCAAAAATAATTATGACAGTTCACGACAGTCTACTGACATTGACATTTTAAATAAGTTAAAATTATCGGAATGACTTTAAAATTTACAAAGTGCAACGGCTTAATAAGAATAACGACATGAACAATTATATAAAACAGATGGAAGAATACAAACGTGTAAGATGGAAAATTTTACGGTTAAGTTTACAGGAAAAATAGATTCGGATGAAGGGGGATGGAAATTAAAATAAGACGAAACATGTAAATCTATCTTCTATATAAATAAAAATGAATGTGAAAACCTTTGTCACGGCATCACATGATAACGGCTGGACCGATTTTGTTAATTTTTATTAAAAAGTGTTTGTAATAGTCCGTAGATGGTTCTTACGTAAAAAAAAATTGGAAAAGTTGCCCGGGAAGTTGGAAAATTCGGGAAAAATTGAAAGTGCTTTTTATACCGTCAATAGGTGGCGCGACCTTAAGTACCTACAGAAGTAGGTAGGTAATTAAAGTACCTACTTTATTTCTATAGTGAAAACCATTGTCAAGGCATCACTTGATAACGGCTGGACCGATTTTGTTAATTTCTTTTTAAATTGTAATAGTCTGAAGAATCGTAGCTTTGCGCCGATGAACAATACTATTTTTTAATCTATACTATGATTTTTTATCTACAGTGGCGACTTGGACCGATTTTGTTATTTTTTTTTAATGTTCGTAATATATACTCCGAATAAGGTTGTTAGGTAATGAAATGCTGGAAAAGTTGTTCGGAAATTGGAAAATTCGGGTAAAACTGAAAGTTCATTTTAGTTAAATAAGTGATCAACAGATGGCGGCTCTAATTTGGAAGTCATAAAAAAATTACTTTAAAACCAAATGAAAACCACGAATAAATTAATATATTACGCCTGTCAATTTATTTAGTAGCGCTATCTATTGATAATATGTTTATATTTGATCCGGTGATTGATATAAATCAGGCAGATAATGCCGGTGTCTCACTACAAGGTTTGTTATTTTTTTTAAATTAATTTGTAATTTGGTTATTAGGTTTTGATTGGCGACACGATAACCGTTAGTACGGCTCTGTCACATAGTGAGGTTTGATAACGTATTTTTGTTTTGTTCGCCTCAATACTGGGGTGATTTAGAAAAAAAGCAAATAAGGAAAAAAGCATTTTGCAAAAATTTACCTCGCGTAGGCGGTTCTCCCAGGGTGAGGCAATTGCTTTAATTCAATTCGTCTGTCGGGTCACTTTATGAAGAACTGAAAGTGATTTTTTGATTCGACAGTAACAGTCACTCACCAACTTAAAGAATGAAATTTTGGTTGGTAATATTTCTAACTGGCATGTAGCTATCTTCTTCTTCTTCTTCTATATATATAAAAGAGCTTGTCTGTTTGTTTGTTCGCTATATGTTCCTACACCCTTTGACCGATCTCAACCAAATTTTGCACAGTTATTCTGTAGGTCCAGGCTCAACTATTCGTGCATAAATGGAGAAGAAATACCCGCGGGGAGCAAAGTTATTCGCGTTTTTCGATTTTTTATTGATACACTGTATACTTTACCCTTAGGTTAAGTACCCAGGTACCTAGGTACTTAACCCAGTTAACAAACCCTTACTTACTTACAGGGCCGGGCTGGCCTGAACGTTCCTACACCCTTGGACCGATCTCAACCAAATTTTGCACAGTTATTCTGTAGGTCCAGGCGCAACTATTCGTGCATAAATGGAAAAAAAATTTGCGTGGGGAAAAGAGTTATTCGCGTTTTTCGATTTTTTATTGATTCCCCTATACTACGGTGATTCACCCTATACTACGCTTTCGCTAGATGGTGAACAAAACACGTGTTTGCCAATATTATAGTATAGTATAGGGTATACCCCTGGACCGATCTCAACCAAATTTTGCACAGTTATTTTTGTAGGTCCAGGCGCAACTATTCGTGCATAAATGGAGAAAAAATTCGAGCGGGGAAAAATGTTATCCGCTTTTTTCGATAAATAAAATCACAAGTCTTGCAAACAAAAAATGTAATTTGTCAAAAATCGAAATATTCTGACATACTGTCAGTGATTCAAAACACTGTCAACAGATGGCGGGATGGCGGCCTTCACGGATCTATTATGGTCCGCCCTGTGAGGCCGATGGCCGAACAACTATGGCCTTCACGGATATATTATGGTCCACCCTGTGAGGCCGAAGGCCGAACAACTATGGCCTTCACGGATCTATTATGGTCCGCCCTGTGAGGCCGAAGGCCGAACAACTATGGCCTTCACGGATCTATTATGGTCCGCTCTGTGAGACCCATGGCCGAACAACTATGGCCTTCACGGATCTATTATGGCCCGCACTGTGAGGCCGAATGCCGAACAACTATGGCCTTCACGGATCTATTATGGTCCGCCCTGTGAGGCCGAATGCCGAACAACTATGGCCTTCACGGATCTATTATGGTCCGCCCTGTGAGGCCGAAGGCCGAACAACTATGGCCTTCACGGATCTATTATGGTTCGCCCTGTGAGGCCGAAAGCCGAACAACTATGGCCTTCACGGATCTATTATGGTCCGCCCTGTGAGGCCGAAGGCCGAACAACTATGGCTTTCACGGATCTATTATGGTCCGCCCTGTGAGGCCGAAGGCCGAACAACTATGGCCTTCATTGCTCTATTATGGTCCGCCCTGTGAGGCCGAAGGCCGAACAACTATGGCCTTAACGGATCTATTATGGTCCGCCCTGTGAGGCCCACGGTCGAACAACTATGGCCTTCACGGATCTATTATTGTCCTTCCCCTGTGAGGCCGAAGGCCGGACAACCATGGCCTTCACGGATCTATTATGGTCCGCCCTGTGAGGCCGAATGCCGAACAACTATGGCCTTCACGGATCTATTATGGTCCGCCCTGTGAGGCCGAAGGCCGAACAACTATGGCCTTCACGGATCTATTATGGTTCGCTCTGTGAGGCCGAAGGCCGAACAACTATGGCCTTCACGGATCTATTATGGTCCGCCCTGTGAGGCAGAAGGCCGAACAACTATGGCCTTCACGGATCTATTATGGTCCGCCCTGTGAGGCCGATGGCCGAACAACTATGGTCTTCACAGATCTATTATGGTCCGCCCTGTGAGGCCGAAGGCCGAACACCTATGTACTTCGCGGATCTATTATGGTCCTCCCCCTGTGAGGCCGAAGGCCGAACAACTATGGCCTTCTCGGATCTATTCTGGGTCTAGATGGCTAAGGGCGGCGAATGCCGCCCGTGCCAGCTAGTATAAGATATACTTCATTGCATGGAATAAAATAAAACCAAAAGATTTAAAACGCTCAAAATAATACTGATAATTAAAACGAACAGAATGCCGCAAATAAGACGGAGTAATTTATGTCGCAGAACTCGCAATGCTGCAACCCAAAGATATATTCGAAATAATCGAACTGCAGTGCAACGCGAGAAAAATGAAATTGAACGGAATAGTGCAAGAAGGCCAAGAAATGTTGCGTTGAATACTCATCGAGGTGCTTTCCGTTACAACGTGACAATTGATTACGGTGCAGACCAATCCGTTGCTATTGGATCCATGAGCGTTGTGTGCCCACATTTAAGGCATTGAAATACAAAACTGAAGCCCCTGGATTGTGTTGCGCAAGTGGAAAAGTCAAATTGGCGCCATTGGTCCCCCCACCAGAACCATTGCGCTCATTGGTTTCTGGAGCAAGCACAAATTCCAAACATTTCCTAACACAAATTCAGAAATACCACAGTTGTTTCCAAATGACTTCATTTGGCGCAACAAATGTGGTGCGGGACAATTTCATGCCCACTTTCAAGGTAATTATTACACAATCTTATTTAAACATTATTTGACAACAACACTATTAACATACATTAACATTTACAGATTCAAGGACAAATATATCATCGAGCAGGTTAGCTATTGCCGCCTCCGGATGCAGGCTTTAAATTTCTGCAGATTTGTTTCATGGGAAATTCACCACAAGAAGTAGATCAACGTTGTGCACACAACAGTTCGGTGAAAAGACCAATCGTGGAACAACTTCAAACTTTTTTTCATCAACACAATGAATTGATTGCATTGTTTAAAACCGCACTGGACCGCATGCCAACTGATAATCACAAAATTGTAATCAGAGCCGATAGGACGCCTGCGGGAGAACACGCAAGACGTTTCAATGCGCCAACAATTGATGATTTCGCTATTGTCGTCGTTGGAGAAAATTTGGAATCACGTGATATCGTTCTGCAACGGCGAAACGATCAGCTGCAGCGTGTGTACGAAACGCACCGATCATATGATGCGTTACAATATCCCATCATATTTTGGCAAGGTGAAGACGGTTATGATTTCTCGCACAAGATGGTAAATCCGCTTACAGGCGCTGAAACGAACAAAAAAGTCAGTTCAATGAACTACTATTCATATCGATTGATGGTTCGTGAAAATGAGGACAATCACATATTGAAATGTCGCTGTCTATTTCACCAATATGCTGTCGATATGTACGTCAAAATTGAAACTGAACGGTTGCTATTTATCAGATTGAACCAGACAAACCTCCGTTCTGAAGAGTATATTCACCTTCGAGATGCCATCAATACTGACGGAAACGCACAGAATATTGGCCGCATGACGATTCTCCCAGCAACGTACGTCGGAAGTCCACGACATATGCATGAATACGTTCAAGATGCCATGTCCTATGTTCGCCATTACGGCACACCAGATTTGTTCATCACGTTCACTTGCAATCCGCAGTGGATAGAAATTCGACACGAGTTATTCCCTGGCCAATCACCCAAACATTGTTCCCAAACATTGCTCAAAATTACAAAAACCATATTTGGTTGAGCGAATGTGCTATATTGGCTGCGAAAAACATTGATGTCAACGAATTAATTGTAATACGTTTGGTATTTGCGACGACCAAATAGGTCGCAAGGTCATTATGCGGATTGGATCTAAAAAACTACATGTAGGCAAATATAAGAAATTTGGGCAGGACAACGTCTGCCGGGTCAGCTAGTTTGATTTAAAAGCCACGGTACCAGGATATGAGTATGAAAATAGATTGAATTGAGGAAGACGTTGAGGAAAGAAGAAGAAAATGACCAAGACGAAGAAGAGGAAGAAATTTAAAAGAACGATGGAAGAATTTTACTGCGAGTTGAAATTTGAAAAACGAGCGAAACTTAAGGAAAGAAGAAAATAACTGATTTCAATAGACCGCGATAAAAATAGCAGAAAGAAGATGCAACATTAATAATGCAAAAGAAAGATGAATTATTTAAGTAAAAGGGAAAGGTGAATTTAAAGATTTGGGGGACCAGGAGGAATTTAAAAAAATGAATAGTTAATAGGTCAATTAAAATACAAGGGGTATGAAAGAACAAGAAAACAAGGTGGAACTCGCTTTAGCGGCAGTTCTTAGGCTTCTATACAGCTACCTTTCTGGTGTGGAAAGTTGTTATTATCTGGTTATTTTTGATCGCCATATAATGTAACATCACATAATCAGATAATCTGCACCAATTAAATTTTTTGCGATTGGCAATTATCATTTACTATATAAGTAATAACCATCAAACTTTTCCATTCTATTAGAAATTTTACTTCTCTGTAATGTATGGTCCTTTTTTTGAGGTGGACCAATCCTCTCCTTTCTCTTTTATTTATAACTTAACTTCACTAAGCACATCAATAAAAAATTATTTTTTCACATCAAAGTAAAACAAGTAGTTTATATAGGGAGACCTCTTCGAAAATATCTTTAACTTAGTAAATTTCTTTCGAACATTTGCGTATTTATAAATTGCATTAGCGAATCGAAGCAACGGATTAACAGATTAACGCAATACTATATAGACGAAGTATTTAAAATATAACAACGTATCAGTTGATCAACGTTATGATTGGCTCTGAAACATGCGGACGGACACGAAGCCAGACCATAAGGCTTCTTTCTATACCTTGTATAGAAGCCTAAAAGTAGCGCACTGGCTACCCAGTTCTTAGACCTCTATACACACAGAGTATTTCCAACACGATTTGAAACGCTCTGTATGATTTTGAATTATGCGGACGGACAGACAGACGGACACGGAGCCAGATCATAAGGCTTCTTGCTATACTTTGTATAGAAGCCTAAAATACAAATAACGGATAAGCAGATAATGCAATAAATGGATAAACAGATTAACGGATCAACAGATCAACAGATCAGCGGATCAATGTATCAACGTATCAATATATCAACGTATCAATGTATCAACGTATCAATGTATCAACGTATCAATGTATCAACGTATCAATGTATCAACGTATCAATGTATCAACGTATCAACGTATCAACGTATCAACGTATCAACGTATCAATGTATCAACGTATCAATGTATCAACGTATCAATGTATCAACGTATCAATGTATCAACGTATCAATGTATCAACGTATCAACGTATCAATGTATCAACGTATCAATGTATCAACGTATCAAAGGATCAACAATTTACTATATAGGTTACACTTTGTATTTAAAATTTAGGTAATACTTTTGAAAAGGAATCGATATAGCAAGTACCACTAATTTATAAACATGAACAACTCAAGCAATTATTCTAGCCGCGACTTTTCCGATTCCGATTTTGATTCTGATGAAAGCAATACAAAACATCATCTAACCTGTAATAATAATAAATTGCATTAGCGAATCGAATCAACGGATTAACAGATTAACGCAATACTATATAGACGAAGTATTTACAATATAACAACGTTTCAGTTGATCAACGTTATGATTGGCTCTGAAACATGCGGACCGACACGAAGCCAGACCATAAGGCTTCTTTCTATACCTTGCATAGAAGCCTAAATAAGGCTTCTTGTTATACTTTGTACAGAAGCCTAAAAGTAGCGCACTGGCTACCCAGTTCTTAGACTTCTATACACACAGTATTTCCAGCACGATTTGAAACGCTCTGTATGATTTTGAATTATGCGGACAGACGGACGGACGGACAGACGGACAGACACCGAGCCAGATCATAAGGCTTCTTGCTATACTTTGTATAGAAGCCTAAAATTATGAAAATAAAATATAACTTATATTTGGTGTGCATTGAAAATAGATAATCTGCACTAAATATATTTTTGCGGTTGGTATTTATCATTTACTATATAATCAATAATAAGCAAACTTTTCCATTCCATCCGGAACTTTACTTCTCTGTAATGTACGATCCATTTCTTAAGGTCGATCAATCCTAATCTTTCTCTTTTATTTACAACTTAACTTCACCAATCACATCAAGCCACTGCTGTGGTTACAATAAAACCGGATCAACGTATCAACAGATCAACGTATCAACGGATCAACGTATCAACGTATCAACGTATCATACTTCGCTTTTTTCGAAAATCAAATCACAAGTTTGACAAAAAATTTAATTTGTCAAAAATCGAAATATATTCTGACGTACTGTCAACAGATGGCGCTATGATAAGCATTGAGTGACAGATGACAGGTGACAGGTGAAAGATGACAGATGACAGGTGACATGACAGGTGACAGGTGACAGATGAAAGATGACAGGTGACAGGTGACAGGTGACAGATGAAAGATGACAGGTGACATGACAGGTGACAGATGAAAGATGACAGGTGACAGGTGACATGACAGGTGACAGGTGACAGATGACAGGTGACATGACAGGTGACAGATGACAGGTGACAGGTGACATGACAGGTGACAGGTGACAGATGACAGGTGACATGACAGGTGACAGGTGACAGATGAAAGATGACAGGTGACATGACAGGTGACAGATGACAGATAAGCGTTTTTCGATAATATATTCTGACGTACTGTCAACAGATGGCGCTATGATAAGCATTGAGTGACAGATGACAGGTGAAAGATGACAGATAAATTTTTTCGATATTAGGAATCAAATTGCATGTCTTCCAAACAAAATTTGATATTTGTCACTGTCAATAATTTATTATTGACTCAAATAGGTGTACTTTTTTTGGTGAAAATTGTGTTTGGTGAAATTAGTGTTCAAATAGAACACAAATAGATTCAAATACCAATTTGGTAAGTTCAATTAGCATATTATTTATTATTAGCAACATAAAATTAATATTAATTAATATTTTTAGTAAATTAAAAAAATGCCACCTAAAAAACGACAATCATCATATGGATGTAATGCAGCGGCTAAGCGAATGCGATTGAATAGATCGAATGAAGTTCAAGAGGAACGCAATCAAAGACTGAATGCGCAAGCTGAAAGACAAGCTACTCTTAGGCAACAAGAGACAGAAATTGGTATGTATGTGTGTATAGGTGTGTGTATGTATGTATGTATGTATGTCTGTATGTATGTATGTATGACAGATGACAGATGACAGATGACAGATGACAGGTGACAGATGACAGGTGACAGATGACAGATGACAGATGACAGGTGACAGATGACAGATGACAGATGACAGATTACATAATATATTAATTTGTTAGTGGTTTTCATTTTCGAATTAAAGCCGCCATCCCGCCATCTGTTAACAGTGTTTTGAATCACTGACAGTATGTCTGTTGACAGTGTTTTGAATCACTGACAGTATGTATTTTTAAAATTTATGCCTTTTAATAATAGTGCTTGCTTTTTTAGAACGCGATCAAAGACAGCATGCTCAAGCTGTAAGAGATGCAACTCGAAGAGCGAATGAAGGTGAAGAAGAACGCGATCAAAGACTTCAAACGCAATCTGGAAGACAGTCCACTCTAAGGCAACAAGAGACTGAAATTGGTAAGTATTATTGAACAGTTTAACATACGCTGTAATTTTATGTATTACTTTTTAAAATTTATGCCTTTTAATAATAGTGCTTGCTTTTTTATAACGCGATCAAAGACATCATTCGCAAGCTGTAAGAGATGCTACTCGAAGGCTACAAGAGACAGAAATTGGTAAGTATTATTCAAAATTTTAACCTACGCATTACAGTGCTTACTTTTTTAGAACGCGATCAAAGACTTCATTCGCAAGCTGTAATAGATGCTACTCGAAGGGAACAAGAGACAGAAATTGGTAAGTATTATTCAAAAGTTTAACCTGCGCATAACAGTGCTTGCCTTTTTAGAACGCGATCAAAGACTTCATTCGCAATCTGTAAGAGATGCTACTCGAAGGGAACAAGAGACAGAAATTGGTAAGTATTATTCAAAAGTTTAACCTGCGCATAACAGTGCTTGCTTTTTTAGAACGCGATCAAAGACTTCATTCGCAATCTGTAAGAGATGCTACTCGAAGGGAACAAGAGACAGAAATTGGTAAGTATTATTCAAAAGTTTAACCTGCGCATAACAGTGCTTGCTTTTTTAGAACGCGATCAAAGACTTCATTCGCAAGCTGTAAGAGATGCTACTCGAAGGGAACAAGAGACAGAAATTGGTAAGTATTATTCAAAAGTTTAACCTACGCATAACAGTCCTTGCTTTTTTAGAACGCGATGAAAGACTTCGGGCCGACAGAACAAGACGACTTGAAACTTTAACAGTAGCCTTAAGAGTGGGTTGGAATTTAAGTGCTTTCAACTATAATCCACAAATTCCTTATGCTTCCGATAAGTTAGTTACAATTGGATCTATGTCTAAAATATGTGCCAAGTGTGATGCTAAAAAGTGGGATAGAGAATCCCCAGGAATGTGTTGCAGTAATGGGAAAGTTCAATTACCTGCGCTTTTGGAACCTCCCGAACCGTTGAAAAGTTTACTTACAGGAACGACACGTGATTCGGAAAATTTCTTGAACAACATTCGTGCATACAATTCTACATTTCAAATGACCTCCTTTGGAGGTAACGTCATTACCGAAACTGGATTCATGCCTACATTCAAAGTCCAGGGTCAAATATACCACAGGATTGGTTCCTTGCATCCATTGCCCAACGAACAAGCAAGGTTTCTGCAATTGTACTTCATTGGAGATTGGGAACATCAAGCAGAACAAAGGAACAATCTGTACCCGGCAACCAAATTGGAATTAATTAACCAACTTCAGGGGATGCTGCATACGTCCAATCGTTACGTTCAAAGTTTTAAATGTGCTCTCGAAAACGTTCCTACTACCGAATACAAAATTGTTATCGATGCTGACAAGAGACCTTCCGCAGAACATGCAAGACGATTTAATCTCCCCGAATTCAATGAAGTTGCTGTATTAATTACCGGTGAAGAACACGGCAAACGAGACATAGTACTTCAAACTAGAGCGAATACTCTCCAATTTATAAATGAAACCCATAGATCTTACGATGCTTTACAATATCCGCTGTTGTTTGTCTATGGAGAAGATGGATACCACTTTCAAATATCCCAAACGGGTGCACGTTCGAACAAAACTGTTTCCTGTATGGACTTCTATGCGTACAGATTTATGGTCCGCAGTAATTCGTTAAGTTATCTTTTGCTTTCTAGAAATCTTTTTCACCAGTTTGTTGTAGATATGTTTGCAAAAATAGAAGCCGAAAGATTATGTTACGTAAGAACTCACCAGAAGGAATTAAGGTGCGACTCATACATACATTTACGAGATGCCGTAAACAATGACAGAGCAGGAGGCGATATTGGACAAATTTGCATTCTTCCGTCATCGTTTACTGGCAGCCCCCGTTATATGCATGAAAGAACCCAGGATGCTATGACCTATGTTCGCACTTATGGTCGTCCTGATCTCTTCATCACCTTTACGTGTAATTCGCAATGGCAAGAACTTAAAGATGAGTTACTACCTGGACAAAAACATATTCACAGACATGACCTTATAGCTAGAGTGTTTCGATTGAAATTATTGAAGTTAATGGATCTCATAACGAAATCCAACATTTTTGGACCAGTTCGATGCTACATGTACACTATTGAATGGCAAAAGAGGGGATTGCCTCATGCGCATATTTTGATTTGGTTGGTCGATAAAATTCGGGCAGATCAAATTGATTCCATTATTTCTGCTGAACTTCCCGATCCTAACTTAGACAAGGGCCTCTTCGACATAGTTAAAAAACATATGGTTCATGGTCCATGCGGTCGTTTAAATTTCAATTCGCCATGTATGAAAGAAAATAAATGTTCGAAACGTTACCCGAAATCATTTTTAAAAGAAACTCAAACTGGAGAAGATAGTTATCCTTCCTATCGTCGAAGAAAACGTGATGATGGAGGTTTTACCACCGAAATAGGGCGACATCAAATTGATAACAGATGGATAGTTCCGCATTGTCCCCTTTTGAGTAAAACATTTAATGCCCATATTAATGTGGAATTTTGTAATTCGGTTAAATCAATCAAATATGTCTGCAAGTACGTTAACAAGGGTTCCGATGCGGCAATGTTTGGTTTCGAACCACAAAATTCCAATGATGAAGTTACCCAGTATCAACAAGGTCGTTACATAAGCAGCAATGAAGCTTTTTGGAGAATTTTCGGTTTCTCGATACACGAGAGATATCCTACGGTACAGCAACTAGCGGTGCATTTAGAAAACGGACAAAGGGTTTATTTTACGAACGAAACGGCTGCCCAACGAGCCGCTGCTCCGAGAGATACCACTCTAACTGCTTTTTTTAAATTGTGCCAGGAGGATGAGTTTGCGCAAACTTTGTTGTACCACCAATTGCCCTCCTATTACACTTGGAACAATAAAACATGGTCTAGAAGAAAAAGAGGAAGCCAAGTTGAAGGTTATCCCGGTGTTAAATTTGACAGTGCTATTGGTATGTAATTATTTTTTGTGTGTAAATATCCAATCTAACATATTGTGATTTTAATTTAGGTCGAGTCTACAGTGTTCATCCCACTCAACAGGAGTGTTTCTTTATAAGGATGTTGCTACACGAAGTTAAAGGACCTACATGTTTTGAAAACCTTAAAACAATTGATGGTGTTATTTGTGAGACATTTAGAGAAGCATGCCACAAACTTGGATTGTTGGAGGACGATAATCAGTGGGACGCCACTTTGGAAGAAGCAGCCACTTACAAATTTCCAAAGCAACTTAGAAATTTATTTGCAATATTACTTCACAGCTGTAATGTTGGAAATCCCTCTGATTTATGGCATAAATACAAAGATGATTTGGCACAAGATTACAGGCATCGAGAACAACTTCGCCATCCTCACGTTGATGTTGTTTACACTGAAAGAATGTACAATGAAGCCTTAATTGACATTGAAGATAAAATAGCGTCCATGGGTGGACCGAGTTTAGCTTCCTTTGGACTACCGCAAACTGACAGGACGCTATTTAGCAATTTATCTACGGAGTTGATTAGAGAAACTTCGTACGATGTTAACGTTTTAACCGAATTCGTAAATGATAACGAAAATATGCTGCTACCTGAACAAAGAACTGCCTATTCAACGATACTAAATAGTATCTCTACGCAGAATGGAGGTATTTATTTTTTGGATGCTCCCGGTGGAACTGGAAAAACGTTTGTTTCGAAATTGTTGTTGGCCCGTGTTCGAAGCCAAAATAAAATTGCTGTAGCAGTAGCTTCCTCTGGTATAGCTGCTACATTACTGCCTGGTGGCCGTACAGCTCATTCTGCATTTAAACTTCCGTTCGATTTAGCCAACATCGATGACCCTGTTTGTAAAATCTCGAAAAATTCTGGCATGGGAGAAGTTCTCCAAAGATGTGAATTGATAATTTGGGACGAATGTACCATGTCACATAAGAAGGCATTGGAAGCACTTAATAACAGTTTGCAAGATTTAAGAAACCGGAAAGTACTGATGGGTGGTATAACAGTTGTGTTGTCGGGAGATTTTCGTCAAACTCTTCCCGTAATACCTAAAGGAACCAAGGCTGACGAAATTCGAGCATGTCTTAAATCTTCCTCTTTGTGGCGTGCTGTGAAATCCTTTAAACTTACAACGAACATGCGAGCAAGAAATTCTGGGGATCCCGATTCGGAATTGTTTGCTCAGAACTTAATTAAACTCGGCGAAGGAAGACTCTCTGTGGACTCCGAAAAGAAGGTCGTTATATCTACAATCAGTGTAGTAGTTCAAAGTATTGATGAATTAACGCAAAAAGTATTTCCAAACCTAGATTCCAATTACACAGATTGCAATTGGTTGTGTGGAAGAGCAATATTAGCACCGAAAAATGTTACGGTTGATTGTATCAATCGACAGTTGCTTGATAAAATACCGGTGGATTCTCATATATACAAATCAGTGGATACAGTTACTGATATCGACGAAGTTGTCCATTATCCGATTGAGTTTCTGCATTCGTTACAAGTTCCAGGCCTGCCGCCACACTTATTACGTTTAAAAGTTGGAGCTCCGATAATGCTTTTACGCAATTTAGATCAGCCCAAGCTTTGCAATGGTACACGATTAATAATAAAAGCCTTGCACGCTCATGTTATTGAAGCCGAAATACAAACTGGTTGTGGCAAGGGCGAAGTCACGTTTATTCCGAGAATACCTTTAATAACATCAGATGTGCCAATCCAGTTTAAGCGCTTGCAATTTCCAATAAAGCTAAGTTTTGCAATGACGATCAATAAATCTCAGGGACAAACGTTGCAAGTTGTAGGGCTACAATTAGAAGAAGATTGTTTTGCTCATGGTCAACTGTATGTGGGATGCTCCAGAGTAGGAACACCCAACAAACTATTTGTATATGCTCCTTCTGGAAAAACAAGAAATGTGGTCTATTCGGAAGTTTTGTAGTGCAGATTTTGATGATTTTGTTGATCCATGGTATCCGGGAAGAAATCCAGCAAGAGTCAATCTTCTTTCGAACTCACTCTCCTTTGATATCACCGTAGTATGTGACATCAGAGTAATACAACAATTATTCATCCATCGACTGCATAATGCTCGGCTTTTTGTTAGGCTTTCTAGCCGGGTAGAGCATGATCTAAAGGCCACCCATCGACTGACCTTAGCACTGGCGGAGTGCAAATCACGTAGATTTCTCAGAGCTTGGTCACCGAGCCGAAGTCCCTGTATGCACCTGACCCTGTTGAGATGTTCCAGTCAGGTGGTGTGAAGCCAAGAGACCACCTAACGACTACGATCATACCTAACAATGTCGGCACTATGACTTAAGTCTGTGGATGAACAACAAAATTGTAACAAAATCCAATTGATGTTAAACACCGATCCAAATGTAATACCATATTAATGTCGAAAATTATTTTGTTTCGGGTGAGTATTAATTATGGCATATAGGGCTGCCAAAATGAATAAACATGTAATATTTAACGTTTTATTAATAGAATGGAAAAGAAGTGCTGCCTACTTCAAATGTGCCTAATATCCAATTGACGTTAAACACCGATCCAAATGTCGGCCAAATTAATGTCGAAAATTATTTTGTGTCTGGTGAGTATTTTATGGCATAGGGCTGCCAAAATGAATAAACATGTAATATTTAACGTTTCATTCATTGCGGATGCGAACTCACCATATAAAATCTGAGTAACGAACCATGGATAGTATCGCCTATATTCTAATGAAAACTAATACTACTACTCAAGTAAACATTGTGGGTATTCAAATTTTATTTCACAACAAAACATTAGAATATTTCGATGGTCTGGAAATCTATTCGTTGTCTATTACTTTATATTTCTTTTTACATTCATTTTACTCCATAAATACAAAGATGATTTGGCACAAGATTACAGGCATCGAGAACAACTTCGCCATCCTCACGTTGATGTTGTTTACACTGAAAGAATTAGTACTCCACAGTTGGGGGCTATTGGACTGCATAGAGTCATTCCACTCGACCTCCAGTGTTTTGGAACGGCATCGAAAAACGGAATCCGATTACCGGGAAATTCCGAAGATTATACCTCGCAATTATTTACGTTAACATTTACATTTTGAGTTCGTTAGTTTTTAGTATAAGAAAATGTTTGTTAATTTATTTTTTATAATTTGTTTATTAAATATTGTTCATGTCGAATTGTGTCTTTTTGAAAATCTGCAGCAATCTTTCGAAACTTGGAAATTTTAGCATCGCAATACGCGAGGCATCAAATTGTAAGAATTAATTCCATAACGCGACGATGTAATTGGTTCAATATTTGATTTGGTAAGAGGGCGAAATGATTTCTGCAATTTGGAAAATAAAAATTTATTTTTGCCTTTAATACCTACGTCGAGGACACAAATATAAATCGAAAATGTCGAACATTTTGCATAATTTCCTCCGATTTTGATTTTCAATTTTAACGTCGACACTAATTTGCAAATGCTGCCGTTATTTATTTCTTTGTGAGAGACCCATTTAAGTGAAGTTTTATTCGGAAGTGTTGTAGTGCAGATTTTGATGACATCTTTCAAACTTACTCTCCTGTGATATTACAATGTCCTAACAATGTCGGCAATAAGACTAATAATTCTAATAAGAAATTAACGCGCCTAGCAACAAACAAAGCACGTACATAGGCGGAATAAGACAGACATCATCCCAATATTTAAATTGATCAGGAATGAAGAAACAATAAAAATTTGGTTAACGTCAACAACGATAGACCAGTTAGTCGAAAAAATTTCCCATAGAATACGGTTGTTTTTTGAAATAGTGCTACAAAATTTGTAAGTATTATTAGCATTGTAAGCAAAATTATTTCATTTAAATTAAAGAAGAACCAGATAAAATTATGAAAATTTACCATTAGGCATTATGGAAAATTTATCGATAAGCGGCACACCCGCTGCCAATGTGAAGCCTGTGGCCTCAGCAACTGTGGTGCCCGTCCCCTTGCCCGCTGTCACTACTGTGGCGCCCGTCCCCTTGCCCGCTGCTACTACTGTGGCGCCCGCCGCCACCGTGCCGGCCCAAACTGTTCTTCGCCATAGAAGGCATCGTCGCCGTCAGCCTCGACAACGCGGCTTTGATTTGCGGCAATTTATCAACATGAAGAGGTCGATTGCTGCAAACCAGCCGACGTTTGTCTTCAACAATTGTTCAAGCATAAATATATACAAATAGTTGTGTATGTATTTATGTTTGAACAATTGTTTTCTTTAGTTCAGTTTAAATTTAATTTTTTTTTGTTCAATGTTATATATTTTTTTCTTTTATAAAGTTCGAGTTTGTGTTATATAGTTTTATGTTCGTTTAATTTTGTGTTTTATGTTCGTTTAATTTTGTGTTAATTAATTAAATATTATTGTTCATGGTGAATGTTGAATTCTGTCTTTTTTTGTGTTTCCTCCGATCGAGTCAGTAGACAATAAATTTAATTTGTCAAAATTCGAAATATATTCTGACGTGCTGTCAGTGATTCAGAATAAAAAATGATAAAAATTTAATTATTAAAAGTATTAGTAATTTCAACGCTTAAAATATAATACAAATAATTACAAAGAAAAGAATGCCGCGAATAAGACTGGATCACTTTATGTAGGTCGCAGGAACTGGCCGGAACTGTGCAAGAAGAATGTTACGTTGAATACCTACTCATCGAACTGCTTTCCCGGAAAGTACGAAATTGTGCAAAGTTTGATTTGAGTTTCTTGAAATTGAACCGGCACTCCACGGTAAATTTTCAAAAATGAAGAACTTTTAACGATCAAATTGTTGTGACATCTTAAACTGTCGGCTCCAACGAATTCTATCCGTTGACGGCGAAATATTTGAGATTAA
Organism: Podabrus alpinus; assembly: GCA_932274525.1. Classification (NCBI taxonomy): domain Eukaryota; kingdom Metazoa; phylum Arthropoda; class Insecta; order Coleoptera; family Cantharidae; genus Podabrus; species Podabrus alpinus. The sequence continues at coordinate 7,791,013 of OW026452.1, forward strand.
AATTGCGTTTTTTTGAAAATCTGCAGCAATCTTTCGAAACTTGGAAATTTTAGCATCGCAATACGCGAGGCATCAAGTTGTAAGAATTAATTCATAACGCTACGATGTAATTGGTTCAATATTTGACGTGGTAGAAGGGCGAAATGATTTCTGCAATTTGGAAAATAAAAATTAATTTTTGCCTTTAATACGTCCCAGGGGACAAATATAAATCGAAAATGACGAATGACAATTATAACACAAAAACGTACTCTAAACTTCTTCTTCGGTTGTCTAAAACATTGGCAAAATCGTGAATAACTTTTTGGAAAAGTCAAACAAAAAATTTAATTTTTCAAAATCGAAACGGTTTGCCCGTCCATTTCTAGATGAAAGATGACAGATGGCAGATATCATCTCAATATTTAAAATAATCAAGAATGATGAAACCAATATTTAAAAAATCAGGAAGGATAAAAACAAAAACAATAAAAATTCCTTAACAACATCAACAAACATAACATTTACTCCAAAAAATTCTCGCAACGATTCCAGTCGTTTTTACAAGTAGTGAATAAAAATTTGGTTAGTATTATTATATCGTATAAACTTTCATTTTATTTATAAACAAAATTCTTTCAATTAAATCAGCAATGACTGCACAAGACGTGTTTGCTGAATGTAAGAAGAAGCTAGAAATGTTCGCCCTGTCTGCGGTAGACGATTTAACTGTTGGATCGGAGTTTCGTAAAATGGTGATGAAATCATTTGCTGACCAAGTTTTAGCACAAGTCACCCCATTCTTGGCTAGCGAGGACCGTCAAATAGAGTTACAAAATGCCACGAAAAAAGTGGCAGCCATAAGAAAAAGGAAGCGAATTGCAAAAACAGCATTGGCTGCCGAAACGGCAAGAAAAATTGCAAAAAAAGAAGCCGAAAAAAATGCAGAGCTCGATTATTTGTCCGTATCAACGGATTTGTTTTTAGAAGCAGATTTCGAATAAACGACTCACTAAGTTTTATAGTGAATGTTGATGGAACGATTTATGTTACCCGGGGGAGGAATTTCCTACTTCCCATTTGGTTTGGTTTGGTTTTCATCCATCAACTGCATTATGCTCGGCTTTTTTGTTAGGCTTTAGCATGATCTAAAGGCCACCCATCGACTGACCTCAGCACTAGCGAAATGCTAATCACGTAGATTTCTCAGAGCTTGGTCACCGAGCCGAAGTCCCTGAATATGCTTGCCTCTGTTGAGTAGTTCCAGTCAGGTGGTGTGCAGCCAAAAGATCACCTAACGACTACGATCATACCTAACAAAATGTCGGCCAAATTAATGTCGAAAATTATTTTGTGTCTGGTGAGTATTTTATGGCATAGGGCTGCCAAAATGAATAAACATGTAATATTTAACGTTTTATTCATTGCGGATGCGAACTCACCATATAAAATGTGAGTAACGAACCATGGATAGTATCGCCTATATTCTAATGAAAACTAATACCCACTAATTGTGGGTATTCAAATTTTATTTCACAACAAAACATTAGAATATTTCGATGGTCTGGAAATCTATTCGTTGTCTATTACTTTATATTTCTTTTTACATCATTTTACTCCATAAATACAAAGATGATTTGGCACAAGATTACAGGCATCGAGAACAACTTCGCCATCCTCACGTTGATGTTGTTTACACTGAAAGAATTAATACTCCACAGTTGGGGGCTATTGGACTGCATAGAGTCATTCCACTCGACCTCCAGTGTTTTGGAACGGCATCGAAAAACGGAATCCGATTACCGGAAATTCCGAAGATTATACCTAGCAATTATTTACGTTAACATTTACATTTTGAGTTCGTTAGTTTTTAGTATAAGAAAATGTTTGTTAATTTATTTTATAATTTGTTTATTAAATATTGTTCATGTCGAATTGTGTCTTTTTGAAAATCTGCAGCAATCTTTCGAAACTTGGAAATTTTAGCATCGCAATACGCGAAAATGTCGAATGAAATTTTCTCGAAAAATAGCATATTTTCCTCCGATTTTGATTTTCAATTTTAACGTCGACACTAATTTGCAAATGTTGCCGTTATTTATTTCTTTGTGAGAGACCCATTTAAGTGAAAATTGTGTAAAAACTTTGGACGTATGTAGCGCTCTTATTCACCGGCCGATTTTTAATTTTTAAGACGCAACGGAAGCGTATAGCGACGCTCTATAATAGTTCGTCCATAACATTCCTTCGTATTTTCAACGCCGAAGGTGTTAAACCGAATTTAAATTTCAAAATTATTTTTTAAATTGGAGGCGAGGTGGTCCGCCCCGTGAGCCCGACGGCCGAACAACTATGGCCTTCGAGGATCTATTATGGTCCTCCCCCTGTGAGGCCGGAGGCCGAACAACTATGTCCTTCTCGGATCTATTCTGGGTCTAGATGGCTAAGGGCGGCGGATGCCGCCCGTGCCAGCTAGTTTACAATATAACAACGTATCAGTTGATCAACGTTATGATTGGCTCTGAAACATGCGGACGGACACGAAGCCAGACCATAAGGCTTCTTTCTATACCTTGTATAGAAGCCTAAATAAGGCTTCTTGTTATATCGTACTTTGTATAGAAGCCTAAAAGTAGCGCACTGGCTACCCAGTTCTTAGACCTCTATACACACAGAGTATTTCCAACACGATTTGAAACGCTCTGTATGATTTTGAATTATGCGGACAGACAGACGGACGGACAGACAGACAGACGGACGGACAGACAGACAGACGGACGGACAGACAGACGGACACGGAGCTAGATCATAAGGCTTCTTGTTATACTTTGTATAGAAGCCTAAAACTATGCTATCAAAATCATAAATCAGGCGCAACATGTAGAACCACCATATGAGGAAGCACTGCTTGTAAAGGCAATGGCGGGGCACTTTGAAAAGGAATTGAAAGCAAGAATTGGTATTGAAAATGTAGAAACGATTGAAGGGTTTCTTCAATTATTAAAAAGGTTTGATGAAAGTGTTGAATTTTAAACGGAAAACACACAACCGGTATATAGGCAATCATTCAGAAGATATGAAGAAAACAAAGAGGGTCCAGATACGCAAGATGCCAGAGGTGGAAGTTTTGAACGCCCATCATACGCTAATAACAATTATCCTCGACGCAATTTTCACCAAAATTACGGGAATAGAGGTCGTGATAGAGGAGGTTTCAGAGGAAACATGACAAGAAACTTTGCAAGCCGTGAAGGAAATGGCGGCGAAGGAAATGACCGAGATGTCAATAGAATTGAAGTAGTAAACGAACCAGCGGCGAGACAAGGTACGACACAGGCAACGGTTCATTCGACATCGGGATCGAATTTTCCGTAAACGGCAAGCGGCGACAAGTAGGGAACACTTATGTACATCCAAGAGAGTACATGGGTGAAAGTGTGCATGATTCTTCAAACGCAGAGGAGACGGTATGCTTGCCGGTGATAAAAATTAATATTAATGGGATAGAAATAAAGGTTTTAATAGACACAGGGTCGGAAATATCGTTGATCAACGAAAATGTCATTTTAGACAACAGTAACCTTTTTAAAACAAAATTAGTACCGATACGAAACCTAAATTTAATAACAGCTAATAGTAAAAAATAAAAACCGACTTCAAAAAAATGCACTAAAAAAATTGCACTAAAAAGTAAAAAATAATTGCGTTATTTTTAGACTTGAATTTACTCATAAAATATTGTTATTTTTGGAGTCGGTGCCAGCCAAGGTTAACAAACGTGTATTAACGAAGTAGCGGAGTACCAGTAGGTATACATTTGATATCACTTTGACTGCAAAGAGTTTCACAGTCAACAAGATCGCAGGCGCTTGGCGTTAAACAGCACGGGGCGCATAGGGTCGTATACCACGCGGCGTATTAATGTGATTTCAAATACATTTTGTAAATTTCTTAACAGCTTGGCTGGCACCGACTCCAAAAATAACAATATTTTATGAGTAAATTCAAGTCTAAAAATAACGCAATTATTTTTTACTTTTTAGTGCAATTTTTTTAGTGCATTTTTTTGAAGTCGGTTTTTATTTTTTTGTAAAATTTTTTTTTATTTCTTGCTTTTTAGTGAATCTTGCGTTCCTTAACTGATTTATCGAAAGCGAATATGGGTAGACCTACTAAACGCGCTGCCCATATGCGACAGCGCCGTTCAAATGCGGGCTTATAATCAATAAAAACCAAAGTACTCAACCGATTTTGATGAAATTTATATGGGACCAATCTGAAACTATATGCTTTCGAATTGTGGAAAAATTTTGAAAATCGGTTAATAAATGACGGAGTTATGAGGTAACAAACATTAAAAAAAAATACAGCCGAATTGATAACCTCCTCCTTTTTTGAAGTCGGTTAAAAAATGACAACTGTAAATCAAATGGTGATATGTGAAATAACAATGGGAGAAGTTACAAGAACAGAGGGGATGATAATAATGAAAAATTTAAAATTACAAGGGTTATTGGGGGTAGATTTACTACACAAGTTTAAAGTCAAAATTGACATGGAACAAAAACGGGTGGAAATAAATGGGAGACAAATAAGATGGAAAATTTCTGAACAAGAGGAAATCACAAAAGAAGTCACTTTTAGGCCAGACGTAGAAAAAACCAAAGATTTAAAATTTAGTCAAACGTTTGAAAATAAAACAAATTCATTTACAAAACTATGTAGTCCAATAACAAGAAAAAATTTGTCAGACGTCAAAAATATAAATTATGTGACAAATGTCAAGAGAAGGTTGGACATACAATGTGACGAACGCTATGTGAACCAAGTAAGAGAAATTTTGAGTAAACACGAAGCATTGTTTAACGAAGAAGCAAGATTTGCAGTTGGGTATGAGCATAAGTTGAAAGTAATAGATGAAAAGTCATTTTCCTGTAAAACATATCCGATCCCACAGCAATACAAAAAAGAAGTTTGGACTCAAATACATAAAATGATAAGTAACAAAATAATAGAAAGGTCAAGTACTTCTTTTATTAACTCTTTAGTAGTTGTCAAGAAGAAAGACGAATCCATTCGTTTATGCCTAGATGCGAGAAGACTAAATAGTATTACCAAGGCACAATTTGAGAAACCAGAAAATATGGACAGTCTATTTGAACTGGAAATTTTGATGACGAAAAAAATGTAAATTTGATTAAACGCTAGTGTACCATGAGATGACTTAGGAAAAATGAAGGAGTTGATGAAGACCATGGAAGTTAAATGACCAAGATGGGAAAATGTATACGAATTAAAGCATGAAGGAGGAGACATTAGAGGAAGATTCCACATAAACCTCATGTATCCGTTCACGAAGCCACCACGCAACATGGAAGACGGAGGAGAAAGCGATTAGAAAACCAGCAGTTTTTTTTGTAAATACAACTATGAATTTTAAATAATGTCACAAACATTAAACAATTTGATTGGAAGCTTGATAAGAAGGGGAAGGGGAAAGCAGTCTGGAAGAACCAGAGAGCGAATTAAATAAAAGTCGGATGAAATGTGCCCGAGAGATAAGAAGGGGAAGGGGAAAGCAGTCTGGAAGAACCAGAGTGCGAATTAAATAAAAGTCGGATGAAATGTGCCCGATAGATAAGAAGGGGAAGGGGAAAGCAGTCTGGAAGAACCAGAGTGCGAATTAAATAAAAGTCGGATGAAATGTGCCCGATAGATAAGAAGGGGAAGGGGAAAGCCGTCTGGAAGAACCAGAGTGCGAAATAAATAAGAGTCGGATGTGAGTGCCCGATAAAATAAGAAAGAAAAGGAATGAAATCAAGACAATCAAAGAACAGGAAAAGATAGCAATGTGACGTTTAATGAAAGAACTATTTACTATAACATGGAAATTGAGTTTAAAGAAAAAGAGCTGCAGATTAAAAGGTTGAAGGAGTGAATAGGTGGAAAGGGTACATGATTGAGAGAAGAGGGAATGAATGCTAACACGTATGCAAGGTGTTGAGTTTCAACTCAAAATTGACAACTGAGTGTCAATTTCAAAATGGCATGAAAGAAATGTTTGAGGGGAATTCCAAAAGGAAAGTTTTGCTATGGGTGTTTAAATTGGAACAAATGAAATGTTTTGTCACCAATTAGTTGAATAATTCAAAATTTTATAAAAAAAAAAGAAAAAAAACTTTTTATATTTATGTTTGACGCTTCGATTGAGAACGTTTTGTTGAAGAAAAGTACACGTGGACGTTACACTTTAATTCGGCATGACTTTGCTTCAACAAAACGAGGGGAAAATGTTGTGTCCATCGTGTATCACCAATTATGGGCAAGCACTGCAAGGGGAGATAATCGGAGATGATTTTAAATGTATTAGTTTTAAGTTATTGTTAAATTAAGTTTTTGTTTATTTTAAAAACGCCTGGTGATAAGTGCGTAGGCAATACACTCATTAAATTAAAATCAAATGAGAATAAAACAAGAGAAAAAGGGTAGTCATGAGGATAAGAGGAGTTCAATAAGAATGAGCGACGAAGACGGTCGTATAAAAATAAAGTTCCATTAAAATAAGCGACAAGCATAGTCGAAAGAGTGACCTTTTAGATAGCATCCAGATAGGACGTGTGGAGTTACATATTTGAGAGCATACCGGTAGGACGTGTGGAGTTACATATTTGAGAGCGTACCGGTAGGACGTGTTGAGTTATTAATCTGAGAACGAACCGGACGGACGCGTAGTCGGTTATTGAGTTGAGAGTTGAATTAATCAACTGGAGTTCGGGGTGTGCTGCACCATCGAACAATAAAGAGAATTATTGATCTTCAGATCAACGTTTGATTTGAAGACCCAAGAGAAAGTGTTCCGTGTTTTTCCTACGGGGAAAATTAATACGGGAACAGCAATTGGACTGGGATTGTCGCAGGTCAGGGACCTAGCCAAAGCAGGATACAATTTGGACCAGGCGATCAGTGATATAGAAGAAAGTGAATGTGCGCATAACGCATATTGTTGTGCGATCCGTCTAGCCGAGTCATCATCCAGTAAAGGTTAGGATAAATTTCGTTATAATTTTAAGTTTGTTGGATTTGTGTTTACGTTTTTTGATTTTGTTGTTCCGTTTTTCTATATTAATGTTATTAAATCTGTATTTATGCAATCCGATTGTTTTCTTTTGTACTGTTTGCTTATAAGACGTTTAGCGAGTATTGAGAGGAATACACCTGAGGTAGAAGAGTGTTCGAAGTGTTCATCCCTATCTTGGCATTTCTCAAAATAGCCAAGTTGGGGACGCAACAATATATACACCTTTTCCAGTTTTATTTCAGAAACGGTCACATGTATAATTTGAGAAAGCGATAATTGAAATTCAGATTTGTCAATTGTATTTGAGAGAGTGATAATTGAAATTCAGATTTGTCAATTGTATTTGAGAAAGCATCAATTGAAATTCAGATTTGTCAATTGTATTTGAGAAAGCGATAATTGAAATTCAGATTTGTCAATTGTATTTGAGAGCGATAATTGAAATTCAGATTTGTCAATTGTATTTGAGAAAGCATCAATTGAAATTCAGATTTGTCAATTGTATTTGAGAAAGCATCAATTGTAATTCAGATTTGTCAATTGTATTTGAGAAAGCGATAATTGAAATTAAGATTTGTCGATTGTATTTGAGAAAGCATCAATTGTAATTCAGATTTGTGAATTGTATTTGAGAGAGCGATAATTGAAATTCAGATTTGTGAATTGTATTTGAGAAAGCATCAATTGTAATTCAGATTTGTCAATTGTATTTGAGAAAGCATCAATTGTAATTCAGATTTGTCAATAGGCTAATCCCTCAAATTTTTTTTTTCATTAAAATCGAAAATTTAAGTGATTTTAAACCCCTCTTGTGTAAAAAATTTTTTTTTTAGCACTTTTAACGATCGTATTGAAGTTCAAAAATTGAAATATTTTTAAATAATTAAAACGCGGTAAATAATGACGTATCATAAGGTAAGCCAATAAGAAGCCAATACACTCCCACTATTGAAGGTTAATTATTTTTAAATGTCAGTTGGTATACTATAACCTTAAAAGTTTAAATAATAATGTATTTAAATGTAAAGAATGAATTGAAACTATATATTATTATTTTTATACTTCAAAATGGGTAGCAAATTAGAAATATCTTTTAAAACAAGAAGTAAACACAATCTGCTATTTATTTACAAATTGCATATTTTCATAGTGAACGTAGATGGCGTATTATGTTTGCATGGTTGCCAACTTATAATAAGTATTTGAATTTACGGATTTTTAACAATTTTTAAACACATCACATGGATAGACTCAAGGATGTCATTTTCGCATACATATAAACGTGGCATCGTGGTAAATGCAATTTTAATTGCGAATTGTGATTGGACGACCTTATGATACGTCACAGAATGGCGACTTTTCAAACGTATACGTTTAAAAAAGGCACTTTATTTAATTAGTATAGCGTTTTAAAATTATATATTTGTAATTATATTGCCGTGATAAGCTTCTGAAGTTTATTTTATATAGCGAGGTATAGTTGTACGGCTCTTTTTTATAATAATACCCACGGCTACTCGGCAAAAAGACTTAATAGGGTGTGTAAGTGGTCCGATTATGTAGAAAAAACACTTTGTATTAATGCTAATTTGCATTTAAACTTTGTAAAGACTCAAAACTTAACGCTATATCAAAAATTGTCTTATACCTATGCTGTAATTATGAAATTAAATGTACCCAAATAAATCAATTCAAATAAGAACCTGTTTGTTTATTAATTTAATATTGAGACAAATCATAAAATTGAGCAAGAAAACAAATTAAGTATACAAAATTCATAAAGTTATAAAAAAAAACTAACCCCTCCGAAAAAAACCGCACTGTTATTTAAGTTTACTCGCGTAAGCGTCGTTTAACCGAACAAAAGAGCGCTCAAAATTGTCTTACCGAATGTAGTCGATGTCAATACACAGCTACTCGGACTTACGTGGATGGTGTATCGAAAAACGGGCCTACTTATCTCTTCTGGACTCTGTGACGAATTGGAAAAGTGATGAACCATAAATTCTTGTTAATAAAGTGATGCCAAATTGAATATTACGTAATGCTATGACCTCTCTCAACTAATTATTTATTGCGCCAGCCCTAAGTTGGCTAGACAAAATGCTCAGGTAAAATGGTTCGGATTAATATTTTTAGTCGAGAGATGCTTAACACTACTGCCCCTTCTTACTAAGCTCTGGTGATGACACGCACAAGGGTGGGTTCCTTGTGATTAAAGTTGGAGGTGCTCTTTTGAGTTGTATGTAAAATTTGCTCTCTCTGGATATTTAATTGCTTTCTTTGAATGAAAAAATAAAAAGATTTCAGTAGCTTTTGAAGAAATGTTTATATTGAACAAAATAAAGTAATTGCAAATTTTCACAAATAAATGTTTACACAAATTTGTAGATCTCAGATCTACCATTAGATAAATTTTACAAATAAAGACAGTTTATGTAGAAAATTTTCAAGACAAAAAGGCTTCCTCTTTTTATACGTGCTTAGTTAGTGATAAACTAACCAAGTCTCTCGCTGTACAATAGCGGATTTAAATGTTTTTAAATAATATATTGGCTTCTTGTAAACCTTAACATTGACGAACTAAATAATAAAATCTTAATAAATAACCTTTCAATTAGGGTAATGAAAAATACACTTCCGTAAAAGTCCTTTTCTCAAATCCTGTATTTTATACGCTGATGGCTAAGTTTGTAATAAAAATAAAAAATTTCACTGTACCTTCAATTTTGACAAGTAGGAATTTTAAATAAAAAAGGATATAGTGCATGGCCAGCTTTAACAAGTACGACTTTGAATGAGTCAGCATCTGTGTTGAATTGCGTCAGTAGTTCACAGTAGTTGTTTGATTGACCTCACGTAACCTCGTTTCGGTGTTGTTTTGCGAATCAATTTCGTATTTGTGTTGATGTTTTCAACAATTGTTTTTTTGCAGATTCACAATCTACACTGAAATTGATCTTCCTTGAGGCGTCTTCCATGTAGTTTCATTGGTATATGGCCTTTTTATGTTGTTTTACGGATACTTCCTTTGAATTGGACCCGCCATTTTATACAGATACAGCGTCTATTGAAAAGATTTCATTTGGGTCTCAAAATAAATCTGAAGCAACAGCATGTCAACAAATTTTAGATATTTCAAATTCTGATACAGCAGAATAGACGAATCATGGCGTCTAAATGAAATAAAATTCAACTATGTTTCTTCTCCAAATCAAACTCACTTTGAATCACCGTAATATATAGTATTTTGCTATGGGCCATCGATTTTTATAGGTAAAAATTATATTTTTGACAACACGGGACAACCCCATTGTATTTGAGAAAGCTATAATTTAAATTCAGATTTGTCAATTGTATTTGAGAAAGCGATAATTGAAATTCAGATTTGTCAGTTGTATTTGAGAAAGCATCAATTGTAATTCAGGTTTGTCAATTGTATTACTTCTTACTTTTACCTGAGTAGTGGTATCTTTAGCAACTGTTGGAAATTATCTTGAAAGCAAACTTTTCACTGTAAAGCAGGTGCATACTGAACCAGTTACAATGAATTCAGAAGAAAGTAAAAGGAAACGAGCAGAATATGATCGGACTCTTAATGAATATATAAAGGTGGGCAAACAAATTGTGTGGATAGACAAAGAGTTCCAAATTTTAGGAGTGAATAATAAAATATTTAAAAGTTTCTGACTTGACGTAATTAATATTTGTAACTTGAATGTTCATAAATGAGGCGTCTATACCTTTTACAGTATTATTATTTGGAGAAAATGAAAACAAATTTGGTGCAAATGAAAACAGATTTTGAGCAAATGAAAACAGATTTTGTCCAAATGAAAACAGATTTTGAGCAAATGAAAACAAATTTGGTTCAAATGAAAACAGATTTTGAGCAAATGAAAACAGATTTGGTGCAAGTGAAAACAGATTTGGAGCATATGAAAACACGGCGCGGAATCTCTTTCGGTTTTTACATGTAAATTTGCAAACTTCAAAATCGATTTATTCAAAATTTTGATAATACATTCTCACATAATATTTTAACAGTATACTATATAAACCTTCCTCTTTGCAATAGGAAATTTTCAATTTATTTGGGGTGACCGTAAATAAGACACTGCCACATGCTGTTTTTATGATAATTCGCCGAAGCATAATTGCAAATATTACACTATTATCATTGTAAAAATATTATTTCTTAGTGGATTTATTATGTAACTTTCCTACTAGTAACCGGTTTACTACTAGCAACATAAATAATTCCAGGTTGCGGTGAACTTCTCATCATTTCAACTTCCACTCGTACACCATTTTCTAATTGTTTCTTAGTTTTCTCATTTAATTGTAATAAATACTCGTAATGTAACTTTTTCCGTTATTTTACAAAATAAAACAAGAACTACGTAATATTTCGGATGTTATTGTAGAACTAGATATGGCTTTTTGTATTAATATCAATAATAACTCATTTAAATGAGATTGTTTAATTTGATTTCTAAGAGCCCACTCAGAAATCTCTTGTTTAAATGATTTTCTTTCGGGGCTGTTAATAAATGTGGTATCGAAACAAGAAATTTCATAGTTTTTGTTGGGATCTTGATCATTTTTACTTTCACAATAATTATAAACATGATGGACAGTCTCACAATTTTTGCTAACGTCATTTACGTTCGTGATGGTATGGTCTGCTGAATCACCATTAACCTCAGACGAGACAATCATTTTCTGCCGAAGTTTTACGTAAAATCTTCACCGATTCTTTTAAAATAATTTCATAATCGAAAAGTTGGAAAATAATATTGTTGACGCATTTGTCACGTTTTATCGTCAACTATTTTCTGACGAAGTTTTACGGAAAATCTTCACCGATTCTTTTAAAATAATTTCATAATCGAAAAGTTGGAAAATATTGTTGACGCATTTGTCACGTTTTGTCGTCAACTATTTTCTGACGAAGTTTTACGGAAAATCTTCACCGATTCTTTTAAAATAATTTCATAATCGAAAAGTTGGAAAATATTGTTGACGCATTTGTCACGTTTTATCGTCAACTATTTTCTGACGAAGTTTTACGGAAAATCTTCACCGATTCTTTTAAAATAATTTCATAATCGAAAAGTTGGAAAATATTGTTGACGCATTTGTCACGTTTTATCGTCAACTATTTTCTGACGAAGTTTTACGGAAAATCTTCACCGATTCTTTTAAAATAATTTCATAATCGAAAAGTTGGAAAATATTGTTGACGCATTTGTCACGTTTTATCGTCAACTATTTTCTGACGACGTTTTACTTAAAATCTAAATCGTATTTTCATACCACTATTTTTAACGATTTATTTTCACCGTTTTTATAAAGATTTTAAATAAAAATATTGTTATATCGACAGTTCGTCACGATTTCGTGAAGTCTAAAATTTTGTCGTCACGTAATGTTACCTGGGACGTATCGCATGGGACCGAGCGTCAGCAGCTTGCCGCGCTTGAGTTTGTTCCAAAGTTTCACGTTGTCGACGTATCGCATGAGACCGAGCGTCACCTTGTCGCTGTGATCGAAGCTGTTCTTCTGTGTTATTAGCTCTTGTACGTGCTTTTCTCTCAAGATTCAATCGCCGTCGCTTTGCAGCAGGATTTTCAAAATTTTCATTAACCATTATGGAAGTTCACATAATGCTTTTTTGGAAATAGCTGTCCTATATAGACAAAATGATACGATGATACGTTGATCCGATGATACGTTGATACGATGATACGTTGATCCGATGATACGTTGATCCGATGATACGTTGTGCGTTCGGTTCGGTTCGGTTTGCTTCGGGTATTTCCGTGGGACAGACAGAAAGAAAGAAAGAAAGAAAGAAAGACTTGGCCTTTTATAATAAGAGATGATTATCAAATTGTGTCAAAATTAGTATTACGATATTTTCGAATTAAAATAAAAATGTATATAGCCCGGGAGTATTCAATGGAATACATTGCATATATGGGGATAACACCCTATCCCGAACCATGAAATTGAGAATTTCCTATAGAGATTCGGAAAGCTGAAGGTTTGAATAGTCGATTTAACAAAAAAAATTTGCGGACGAACCATAAACTCATCCTTTTTTTAAGGGCGTAGGTCACGCCCGTGTAGGCCACGCCCACCATCCAATTTAAAAGAATTTGGTGTAATTTTGGGACATTTTGAGCATTTTTAGGGCGAATTCGACTCATGTATTTTGCGTTGTAAAAACCTACCCTCCGCTTCGCTCTTAACTTAGCTTAGCTGAACTTAGCTAAAACGTCTTTGAGGATGATCCATACACCCCAACCGGGATCTTAAAAACCGAGATATAGCTTTTAAAATTATTTTAGGGGTATACAGCAGTTAACTTGAACGTAGCACCCCAAAAAAACCGAAAAAAAGTGTGAAAATTGTAATATTTCGTACATGTTACTCGTACGAAGGGCGTGGTGCATTTGACGAAGTGAAGTTTTCTAAGTGTTAGGGTATATCAATGTACGCGTACCGTCAATAGAATGCAGTAAGATTCCGTAAATCACCGTATGCGCGTCAATGAACGGGTAAATTTTCGAACTACAAAGTCGATTTATTTAAAAACTTATGAACGGTCCGCAAATTTTTTATTAATTATACTATATAAACCATCAACTTTCCGAATCTCAATAGGGAAATTTCAATTTCAGGGTTCGGAATAAGATGCTTTAACCAATTATTTAACGGCCACTTCAAATATCGGATATTGCGCAACGGCCAAAAAGGATCAGATTCAGTTTTATCTGAATAACTGAATATTGCGCAAGGGCTCTCTGTATCAGCTGCTAAAGGACGTGATGCATGACAAAAATCTTACTCTCTGTAAATTTTACTTTATCTTAACTATTATTTACCCTACCCTTGAGTTAAATGTATTGATATGATTTTATAAATTATTAATTTTTAAAGTTTTAAGTTGTAATTTCCAAGTATTAAACATGCTTAACGATACGGCGTCAAATTGATACTTTTTTATCAACTTTTATAAGAAGCCTCTCTTCGTAACTATTAGCTAAATTTAGAAAAGGTTTAACTAGCAAATTTTTAAAACGATATCAAATTGATTCTCAAAATAAAGTAGTTTAACTTATCGAAAATTAATATTCAAGTGTAATAATCAAGTTAACAATCAGTTTTAATGAATGTTCGATAAGATATCGTTGTATGCATTGCCTTTGATAATTTTATGGCTCTTGTTGATAATCTAGGTATTAGCAGTATTATTTTTTGAAATTATTCAACAGATAGGCAAACAAAAGAATGAATAATTCTTATATATTACAGTGCTATGCTGTCGAATGTCGTAGGTTAGATCAGCGTGTCTGCACGCTCCAAAAATAAAGGCTGTATTATATCAGGCCATTTCATGCGCCATTTCTAGCGCAGACTTTGCGCAGTAGGTAATTTTAGCAAATTACCTGGAACATTTTGTAGGCCAAATATATAGAACCTGTTCTATTTTGAGGCAGTTTTCAATGCAATTTGCCTGCGAGCGTGCGCAGTACAATTAAACGAACGATAAATTGATAAAAATTGTGCTACACATAAAAATTGAAATGGATAAAGAAAGCGATTTAATTGCAGAAAATGTGATTGCAGCAAACATAATAGTATTATTTTTTTACCGACACAAAAAAATTCAAATTTTCAATGGTTATTAAATTTTCAAATTTGATTTTTTAATTTCAGTGAAAAACAAAAACATTTGCGATTATTTAAAAAAACGTAACTTTTACTGATAAAAGTAACTCATTCCTAGCCCTGCATTTGACAATTATTACTACCTGCCACAGAATCTACCTGCGCATTCAATCTGTACTGCGGCCGCTCACAGGTAAATTGTTCAAAAATAGAGCACGTGTTAAATATATTGCCTACAATCCGAGCCAGGACATTTTCCAAGACATTTGCTGTTTTAAACTAGGCAATTTATTTGGCTCAAGAAATAACGCCAGAAATGTACTGATGTAAGACGAGCTTTACTACCTGCGCATTCAATCTGTACTGCGCACTCTCACAGGCAAATTGTTCAAGAATAGAGCACGCGCCAAATATATTGCCTACAATCCGAGCCAGGACATTTTCCAAGACATTTGCTGTTTTAAACTAGGCAATTTATTTGGCTCAAGAAATGGCGCAAGAAATTACCACATAGAAATTAAAAGCAAATATCCAACTTATTTGTACAGCTATAACAACGAAATTGACTAGGGTTGTTCTGAACACCTCAATAATAGGTTAGGTGGATAGGTTAGATCAGATTAGGGTATTTAACACAAATGGCAGCTTCTTAAATGCAAGTGGTGTACTGAGTACACCAACGCCAGCAGTTAAAGGTTAAAATAAATTTTAAAAAAAGTTAATTTATTCATGCCAAACCAAATTCTAGTAATAAACTTTTAGCATTTTTTATAGATAAGGTTATCGACTCTGCGTAGTCGGGAATGAGGGGAAGTCCCCGACAGCTTATCGTGCAACGCACACTCGACAAGTTTATATTTAGTCGAGCTGATTGAGTGCTATTATTTGTTTAACTTTCTTGTAAGATGTGATTATTTTACAAGAAATTTTTGTTTTCAAAATATTTACGGAAATTGGTAAATAATTTTTATTTATTACACAAATTATAAACTCGTATTGACGAACTGCACCTTTAAATAATAAAATTATATTTATGTTTTTTTTGTCTGCTTGATCATAATTTATTATTAGTATGATGCATTTGATGATTCACGTCGTTATTTTCGCACGCTACAACACAAGGGCTAGGACAATACTCAAAGATTTAGCGAGTACAGGTTTTAGCAAGGGGATTGCCCGAGCGAAGCGCAGCGCAGTCCCCTTGCTAAAACCTGTACTCGCTGAATCTTTGAGTATTGTCCGAACCCGCGTTGATGTTGCGGTGATAATTCCGTGAAGAAACGCCACAACTTAAAAGCACAACATCACATACGAAAATCGACATTTCAAACGCCATTTTTAATGTCGAAAATTGTGAAACAAATTGACCATATCGCATCACAATCATTGCAAAAAAATTGCAAAAAAAAAAAAATCATTTACCGAAAAAAATGGAAGCATATAATCGCACTAAATTTGTAATATAAAATTCGTTACTATAAAATTTGTTAGAAGTACATTGCTTTAAGTGAACTCGGGTTGACACTTAGGGTTGACTAATGCGTTGAACCGGTACCTGCATCGCATCTGTTAGTGCGTTAGTCACACGTCATCACACTCATAAATTATAATATTCGAATATTTTTTATTACGTACGAATTATTACTACAAATATTCGATATTCTGGTAGGGTACAATAAAAAATATTCACAATATTCAAATTTTTTAATTTTACATAGGGTTATTTGAATATTTTCGTAGTATTTCATAAAAACTGGATATTTTACAGTATTTGCGGGTAAAATCCACGGTGCACGAATTGTATCTGTATAAGTATCATGTAAAATAAACGCACGCTGATTGGTCGAAACGCCAAAATTTGACCCTGAGTGGAATTATCAATGTCATAAGTGGTGTGTGATTATTGTTAAAGGGTTAAAGTGGTTAAAGTGAATTATCCATACCAGAGATAACCCGTTATCGGTGATAAATATTTTAAATTATTGTAATAATTAATTATTATGAAAAACATAGTAAAACTCGAAACAATTATGCAAAAAAAAGCTGAGGCGGTAAATACCAGGGGTGTACGTAATTATTAAAAGGCGCAAAATAGTTATTTAGTACGTAACAGAAAATGATTCATTACAAATGAAATTGCTTATCAGAACGAGCCGCTTCCATGAACACTAAATACTAAGAATTTTATTTGTTTGTTACAAGATATACAATTTTTTTTACAAACTACATACGAGCAAAATTAACAAATAATAAACAAAATTATTAGTCCGGTCAAATTAGACCAAAAAATAGGAGTGAGGTTGCAATAATTCGCAGCCAGCTGAAAATTGGTAGGATTGTTCAAAACACCATCATAAATGAAATCTAAAAAGTCCTCATCGATCCGACACCTGGAAAAAAATTTATTCGGGGTCAAAGGTCACTAAAACGGGGTTTTCGCGATTTTCAGCAAAACGGTAAGTTTTATCATAAAATTATCCCATTCAAAAATTGTAGATCAGATAATAATTATCTATAAAAAATGTCTAAATACTTTTTTTCCTAAGAGCCACCGTTTTTGAGATATAACGATTCGAAAAGTTGAAAGAGTTGTAATCGTCATTTAGGTGCAAATAAATAAAATGAATTTGTGGAAAAACTATAATGGTGCCAGCTTTCATATTTGGGTGCTAGCTGGTGCTAGCTCTAAGTATACCAGTGCTAGGTTTATGGGTAAAAATATTAACCGGGGGGGGGGCTAGCGTTACTTTGGCCCCCCCCCCGGTTTCAAAGTCGATTTGTGAAAATACTGTAATGGTGCTAGCTTTCATATTTGGGTGCTAGCTGGTGCTAGCTCTAAGGATCCCAGTGCTAGGTTTATGGGTAAAAATATTAACCGGGGGGGCTAGCGTTACTTTGCCCCCCCCCCGGTTTCAAAGTCGATTTGTGAAAAAACTGTAATGGTGCTAGCTTTCATATTTGGGTGCTAGCTCTAAGGATCCCAGTGCTTGCTTTTGGTGTAAAAATATTAACCGGGGGGGGGGGGACAAAGTAACGGACCCCATATTATGACGATTACAACTCTTTCAACTTTTCGAATCGTTATATCTCAAAAACGGTGGCTCTTAGGAAAAAAAGTATTTAGACATTTTTTGTAGATAATTATCTGATCTACAATTTTTGAATGAGATAATTTTATGATAAAACTTACCGTTTTGCTGAAAATCGCGAAAAACCCGTTTTAGTGACCTTTGACTCCGAATAAATTTTTTTCCAGGCGTCGGATCGATGAGGACTTTTTAGATTTCATTTATGATGGTGTTTTGAACAATCCTACCAATTTTCAGCTGGCTGCGAATTATTGCAACCTCGAATGTTTAAATTGACCGGACTATATGTTTATTTCAGAAATTACAATAAAAAAATTAATACTTCTCAAATTTCTGTATTTTATCGTAGGATTTTCCGTGAAGATATTATTTTAAAAAACATTTGCAGTTATTTTTTGTATAAATTATATTAGGACCTTTTGGAAACGGAATAAAAATTAAATACATACCTACAACACAATTTAAAAAAAGCACTTTTTCGCTGTTTTTAATTTCAGTTTAAAAACTCAATCATTTAAAATTTATTTTAATGTGGAGCCAATTCTTCGCCGTAGCTTCTATTTAAAAAAACTGCAATTATTTATTATTTATATTATGTTCGAACCTTTTGGAATCGGATTACCGGAAACCTTTTTGAATAAATTATATTAGCACTTTTTGGAAACGGAATAAAAATTAAATACATACTGTAGTGTACTTTAGTTTGGGTTTTGTAGGGGAACATCCATTAGAAGGTTGGCAGCGACTGCTGCAGTGGTAAAAGCAGAAACGTATTGTAATAATGATACAAAATCTTTCCTTACTGCTCTAATGAGAAGCAGTTTGGATAAGATAAAGTCCACGCAGAAGGTAAGAACCTTCTGCTTTTAAATGCGTGGAGCCCTGATCTTAGGTCAACTAGCTCTTTGATGGAAACGTCGGTATGCGAGGGCCATGGGCCGTGTAAAAACGCCTCGGAGAAACTCAAGGAAGCAGCTTTGCAAACACACACAAAATAAACTTAACAATAAAATAAAAATAAAAATAAACAATACGATGTTCATTGCTTAAAAGGCTTAAGGATAAAATCGATGTTTATGGTGTTAATATGGCGTCAGTGGAACGTAACAACAGTAGCCCACTACAGTAGCCGACCAGAACGGCACAGTAGCGACCACATTGCCACCAAGAATCACCACCCCAACAATCAATCGACGGAACACTCAAATGGTCATAAAACAATCCCATAAAGGTAACCACATCGAGCCTCCGACGACAAAACCAAGCGGCAGCGACCCCGGTGCAATGCCGCACCCTGTATATATGTAGGTCGCACATCGTAGCCTTGATAAAATAATATTAACCCAAAATTAAACATAAAAAAAATAAGAAATATAAAAGTTCAAATACGAGGCTCGAACATAGAACGCTCATTCTGGACTCCGATCGCCGATGCATTATGCTAGCGTCGCTTGATGTAATAACGTGGAAATAAAAC
The DNA here is from genome assembly GCA_932274525.1 of Podabrus alpinus. NCBI lineage: Eukaryota > Metazoa > Arthropoda > Insecta > Coleoptera > Cantharidae > Podabrus > Podabrus alpinus. Next base: position 7,810,316 of record OW026452.1, read on the forward strand.
TCAGTCGAAATACATATTATCAAATATTTTAAAACAAATAATTATTAATTAAATAATTATATCAAACCAAAATTCAAACATAAATTCACTTCCACGTTTAGCGAACGTCAAAGAGATTAGATACGCCAATCACTACGATGCAGGAATACAAAAATGCACCGCAATCATAATCTCGTACAACATTCTGTAATAAAAAAATGAACGACGAACGGAAAAACCAGAATGCTACACATAAATAAAAGAAATAAAACACATTAAAAAGGCCAAGGGGAAAATACGTCATCGAGCTTCTGATGTTAAAAAGTGGCCAATTGAATAAGAAATACTGTGAAGCACTCAACAAAAGAATTAGGTAACTCACCAATTGAGCGGATAAAAATCCTTCCCAGAAATTATGGGCGAGGGTGGTCCGTCCAGAACACATGGCACGACAAAAAACCATCATCCTCCAATCACGAATGCAAATCCCTTCCTGGGATGGAAACAAACAAATTCCATATAATCACTCGGATTGTCGGACTGAAATCCCCAATCGAAACCATATCTTGCCATCTTGAAACCAACCCCCATAATCACTCCACAGTACATAAAAATGTCGACCTTCTCCTACGAAATTCTAACCAAGACCCCGATGCAGCGCGCAGCACGACTCGCGTTCCGGAAACCGATAACAAAATATCGAAGTGTCTACACCACCATCTCATTCAATTGAAATGAAATGGTAGTGGCCAACCAAATTGATGTACAATAAGGTTGATCATAACGGATGTAAAGTCCAAAATCCGTTATAATAAGTAGCGGAATAAAGATTTGTAATCGTAGTAGTGTTTTATTAGTAGCGACTACGAAATATTACACATACACACAATTAACCCTGAACTGGTATGGTGGTTTCCGAGTCACACAACTGGTATTGTTGGGTCAATGATGACCCAGCCCTATTTTTGGGAGTTGTTTAATTTTTGTTCGGTCTAAATGAACTATGTGTATTCTATAGGTAATTAAGTAAAACATTATAGAAAAAACTTGAAAAAATGTATTAAAACTCGTGAATAAAACTACAACAGAAAAAAGAGCATTAAAAAAATTGCCATCGGTTTTTTGGCACAAATAAAAATAACTTCTACTTAAAAAACAAATTAAACATTTAAAAACATTAAAATATGGTTAAAACTATCTATATATGTAAACAAAACGTTTACAAAACCAAAACCAATTATTCAACTTCATAACATTCATTACAATGATTTTGTTGGTGTAAATGTTGCTTACAAAATGTTTTTTTACATTGCATGCAAAACATCGAGTGTTTTCTGTCTATTGTACACTTTCTTATGGTACTCGATTTAGACATATTGAACCAGCGATACTTTTTGAATGTGGCAACACAACTGGTATTGTTGGGTCAAATTAGACCCAAACGGTCTCTACTCTCCAAACTAGGAACGATAACTGAGACACTCATACAGTGCAAGGAACTACCTAACACGCTCGACGAATACATGGAGTTGCAGAAAATTATCTGCTCCATTTACCTAGATATACGCGATTAAAAATGCCGTGGGTCACCATAGACCCCAACAATACCAGTTGGGAGTTAAAAAAAGCACTTTTTCGCTGTTTTTAATTTCAGTTTAAAAAATCAATCATTTAAAATTTATTTTAACGTGGAGCCAATTCTTCGCCGTAGCCCCTATTTAAAAAATGCAATTATTTATTATTTAAATTATGTTCGGACGTTTTGGAATTGGAATAAAAATTAAATTCTGCACAATAAAAAGAAGGGGGGGAGTAGCACGAATTCCGGTCCCCGGATTTGACAAATTCCCTATAGAGATTCGGAAAGTTGAACGTTTTTATAGTGAATTTCAAAAAGAAAATTTCCAGATAAATAATACTAAGGCCGTTAAAATAGCATTTAAAAGTGTTATAAATAACATGGTTTTTCATTAACTCGACCAATCCTAAGCTCGCATTAAATTATCAGGTGATTTACAACATAATTTTGTATGTGTTTTTTTCTTCTTCTTCTTCTTCACTTTCCGTGTTAGGCATTAGAAATTGCCTGTTACGATTCCCATCGTTTCCTTGGTCTACCCAGGCTTCTCTTTCCTTTAGGCTTGAAATTATATATTTTTAAAGGTAATCTGTCTTCGCTCATCCTTTCTAGATGTTCCTTCCACCTTGTTTTGTTTTCAACCGACTTCAAAAAAGGAGGAGGTTCTCAATTCGGCTGTATTTTTTTAAATGTTTGTTACCTCATAATTCCGCCATTTATTAACCGATTTTCAAAATTTTTTCACAATTCGAAAGGATATAGTTTCAGATTGGTCCCATATAAATTTAATCAAAATCGGTTGAGTACTTTGGTTTTTATTGATTGTAAGCCCGCATTTGCGAAAGCCTCTTTTCACGCTGTTCACTACTCTCTTCTGAAATAGTCTTGGATCTAGATTTTCTACTTTGAGATAGGCGTTTCGCCCTTTCTTCGCTTGTCTCATTTGAACGGCGCTGTCGCATATGGGCAGCTTATTTTAGTAAGGAGGGTATGGGCAGCTTATTTTAGTAAGGGAGTTTAGTAGGTCTACCCATATTCGCTTTCGATAAATCAGTTAAGGAACGCCAGATTCACTAAAAAGCAAGAAATAAAAAAAAATTTTACAAAAAAAACCGACTTCAAAAAAATGCACTACAAAAAAATTGCACTAAAAAGTAAAAAATAATTAGAAGTTATCAGAAGAAGATTTAACAGAAATTAGAAGTATATTTTTACAGTGCTGAGCATAAAAATTAATGTATTACGTCAATAATATACAATTATTGTTATTTTTGGAGTCGGTGCCAGCCAAGCTGTTAAGAAATTGGTACTCCGCTACTTCGTTAATACACGTTTGTTAACCTTGGCTGGCACCGACTCCAAAAATAACAATAAATGTATATTATTGACGTAATACATTAATTTTTATGCTCAGCACTGTAAAAATATACTTCTAATTTCTGTTAAATCTTCTTCTAATAACTTCTAATTATTTTTTACTTTTTAATGCAATTTTTTTGTAGTGCTTTTTTTTAAGTCGGTTTTTTTCCTTTTAAATTGTCTTTTATGCTAAAAATGTTGAGCTCATCTCTGATGTCGGTATTTCTTATATGGTTCAATTTTTGTGTTTTTTAAATGTGGGATTCCCCTAAATGTGGATTTTAAATTTGCAATTGTTTCGTGTGACAGGACAATAAAAAATCGTTTCTTTTGAGAACGCAAATAATTTCTGATGTGCGTTTATTGCAATTTTTGTGCCCATCCCACTTTTAAGTTCAACTTGAAAAAAAAATCCTATGGCGCTACAGATTCGAAATTCGTTAAATTCGACGTTAATGGATCTACATAGCTTTTTTTGGTAGTTGTTATTTTACGAAACAATTGCAAATTTAAAATTCACATTTAGGGGAATCTCCGTCCAAATCCAAGACTCGGGTCCAGAAAATTCTCGATTTGACCTTTGTTTTGATTTTGTACCGGAAATTTGTTTCAGCCAACAAGTCTTTCTCCATTTTCGTTAGTTTTCTCGTGTATTGTGTGCTTTCCAGCCACGTTTCTTACATATATCTCTCTTCCAATTTGGGCATTAAAGTCACCTAGTAGTATCAAATCGTCTCTTTTTGGTATCTTTTCGTATAGTTTTTCTATTTCTTCATAAATTTCTGCCTTCTCTTCATCACTTGCTTGTTCAGTTGGGGCATAAACAGGTTCGTGTGCTCACCCTTAATTCTAACGTAAGCGAGTCGGCTGTTAATTTGAAACAAAATCTTTCCTCACTATCCCTAATGAGAGGATAGCTCGGAACAGATAATGTCCACGCAGAAGGTAAAACCCTCTACTTTAATTTGCGTGGGGCCCTGATCTTAGGTTTAAACTAGCTCTTTAATAGCGGCGGCGAAGGCCGTGGGTCGTGTCAAAGGAACGCCCCGGAGAACATCAAGGAAGCAGCTTTGCTAACACACACAAAAATAAAATTAACAACAATAAGATGTTCATTGTCGGAAGGCAATGACATAAGCGATGTCGGATGTTAAGTGCATTAGCCGACCAGACTCGGTACAGTAGCAACAACATTGCCACCAAGAATCACTCCCCGAAAATCCACCAACGGAACGTTCGAGTGGTCATATAAAAATCCCACAAAGATGGAACCACATCGAACTCCCAACGATAAAACCAAACGGTAGCGACCCTGATGAAATGCAGCACCCTGTACATAGGTCGCACATCGCAGCCTTCATAAAAAAAGAAACATAAAACCAAAAATAAACACAAAAAAAATATCGAACATAAAATTTCAAATACGAGATTTGAACGTACGACGACCACTCTGGAATCCCCCTGCCAATGCATTAAGCCAGCGCCGTTCGATGTTATTCTAGTGGAAATAATACACAGTTCAAATTTAATTAATAAAACATTATAATATCATAAAATAATTAATAAGTCTTCAACATAAAAATTCAAACATCAATCTATTTCCACGTATGCGAACGCAAAAAGAGATTAGATTGCCTTAATCACTACGATGCAGCAATATAAAAGCTGCAACTCAATCATAATCTCGGCAACCACTCTGCAAATAAAAAATGCAAGACGAAAGAGAACCAGAATGTTAAAAACATAATAAAAAAACATGAATAAGCCAAGGGCGAATTCGGTCGTCATCGAACTCCTGGTGTTCGGAGCAAAAAATTGGCCAATTGAATAACGAGTATCTGTGAAGTAATTAGCAAAAGAATTAGGTGACTTACCAATGCGAACGGATAAAAATCCTTCCCAGAAAGTATGGGCAAGGGTGGTCCGACAAGAAAATACGGTACGGGAAAAAATCCATCATCCTACAACCACGAATAAAAATCCCCTACTGGGTTGGAAAACAAACAATATTCCAAAATCATTCGGATTGTTGGACTGTAACCCTCACCAAATCGTAACCATATCTTGTAAAATTCGAAACCAACCCCATAATCACTTCACAGTACATCCAAAGTCGACCTTCTCGTTCGAGAACCCACCCATGACTCTCGATGCCCCGCGCAGCTCGGATGCGCTCAGGAAAAAAGATAAAAATGGCAGTGTCTCCACTACCATCCCAATAAATTTGAAATGAAATGGCAGTGCCCAACAAATTGATTGTTGAAGGTTGATCATGAGGGATGTAGAATCCAAAATCCGTCATAAATTGAATTAAATTTCATTATATTCTTTGCCATATTTCTCTCTATTATGAAGGCCACCCCTTTTCTATCCTGTTTTTTTCTCGCCAGAGTATAGCATTATATATTTTTTATTCTTATTTCACCACTTCCCTTCCATCTAATTTCTTGTATTGCCGCCAGATCGATCTTGTATCTCTCAATGTCGTTAACTATTTCATTCATTCTTCCGGGAAGTAGCATTGTTCTGACGTAATATTAATAACTAAAAACAATTTACTAATTTACAGCAACACTAAAATTCTGCGCGCTACTTGTTCGAAGCGATGTTTGTAAAAAAAATTTAGAATTTCAGGCTTTTAAAAGCTAGAACGATGGGAATAGAAGTTCAATCATCCTGAAACTATTTTCGAACGATTGTAGTATTAATTTTATTAAAAAATAACGATTTGGGGAGGGGGGGAGTAGCATTTCTATAGCCCTCCTGAAATTGTTGTAAACATCTGAATTTTTATTAAAAACCTTTGAAGCCTAAGGGCCGGTTCCACCAACTCTGATTAAATCGTTCCACCAAGCGCTTAGTATCTATGATTAGTTGACTGCTTTTATTTCGTGTATACTCGGGTGTAAACTTGCAAAAGCTGCTCTGATTGGTTGATATGCAGTTACATTAAACTTGTACTAACAGAAAATATAACCTCAAATTTTATTATTTTGCAAATTTTTAAAGCTGTTTTTATTGTAAAATGGGTGCATCAAAATTACAATATCTTCATCATCTGAAGAAGATAAGATATATTATTGTAAAACATTATTGTAAATAATATCCAAAAATAATTACTTAATAGAGTAGATGCGAAAGGTCAAAACTTACACATTCACCGGCGCAATAACGAAAACACGTCCAAATACAAAAAAGCCCAACTAGAAAACATTCGTTGAATTTTACAAATTATTTTTAATAAGCAAAGTTCAAAATAAAATAAATAACAATAACTTTTTTATTAAATTACATGCCTAGTGATATTTTTTTCATATTAATTTTCAAGAACGAGTAATTACGTCTTTTTTATTCACATTTTTTTAATTTTCGCGCCAAGCTAATGTTTTCACGTAACATTTATATGTATGTATTTCGCCCTTCGCGCATTGTATAACTTTTGAGCTTTTGCACGCAGTCTACGATGTTCACGTTTTGCTTTTAAGGCTATGTGTGTTCAAACTGTCAACATTATAATAAATTTTGATTCACAAGCGCATGAGCGGCGTGAGTCAACATTATCTTTACTCAATTGAAAGAAATGCGCATGCACCGGCCATTAACCGTGATTAAGCTCGTCTAAAAGCCCAAAATCTGTTGATTAGTTTGAAGTCTAGTTAACCATGATTAAACTGTTTTAACCAAGATTGAAAAGATGGTGGAACGCTCTTTTTCATTTAACCGTGATTAACTCCAACTAATCATGATTAAACTATTTAATCAGAGTTGGTGAAAAAAGAAGTCAATTGAAGCTTGTCATGGGAGGAGGTCGTTTAGCCCCCCCCCCCCATAGCAGCTCAAGCAACTGGCATAATTTCGTTAAAAAATTCATAATTCGGTTGGAGGGGGGCGGCAGCGAAATCGCCATTAAAACCTTACAATCCAAAAAAAAATTTTAAACCTGAATTTAAACTCACATAGTTGGATATCACAGGGTTCCCACTCGTAGGTACGGAATACCTGCAAAAGTCGGGAATTTAAAATTTCTCAAACTTGCTTAAGGAATTTTCTATTTGTAGCAATAAGCCAGGGAAATTACAATTTTGGAGAGAGGAATATATTAATAACATTTTTAAAATTTAATATTTTCAAATCAAATTTATTTTTTTCATTTTAAATTTTGAAATGTTATTGCGCACTATCCTACCCTGAGTAGTGAAGTTTTGTTTTCCGATTTACTGAAAAAGGCGGGAAAATTTTTAATGTTGGCCTGGGAGAAACCTGGGAAAATCGGGGAATTCGCTTTGAAAAATTCAGTGGGAACGCCGATTTATTTTCGTACTATAGATAATCGAATTTGAACTTGTTTCGACCTAAAGCGCAGCACTTACGATACAATTTCCATAGAATCTGTAGCATGCAATTTCAAATTACATACAATCGTGCGATATCGGTGCAACTGATAATAGCGAGCGCACACACTATGCAATTTGCACATACAATCTCCAAGTTGTTACGATGTCGGTACAACCGTTGTATCGTGTATTTGATGCATTAGATTTACTCATTTGATAATTACCTACTTTATAATTCCAATACTAAGATTTGGGGATTCCCATTTTCTAATTCTGAAATTTCTCGATATTCAAATGAGCTAACAAATTCCTTGTTTTGCATATAGTACTACATAAAAAGTTATTACAAGAATTTTTCATTTCCTAGATTTTTATACAAATCATTACTTGCATTACCTAGTATCTTGTCGGGCATGGATTGGAGAAGGGTAAATAATCCTGATGGGTCCGAAAAGTGGTCCGATTCCAGGCGGCCTAGTGCATCCAACGCATTTAGCGGATTGAATCGTTCCACTGCATCCAATCGACCTTACCGAGGAAGCCGATCAAACTTTCTCCCAAGTCGTTCAAACTTTACTTCGCGAGGCGGAAGGCCGAGTAATTTCGGTTTACGCAGAAACTACCCAACAACCTTTCATTGTTTGGAAACGTTAGAAGAACTGAGCAAAAAAAATTCAAGCGAGGTTATAATGGAGTTGATTGCAAAGAAAGATCACTTTTCCGAATTTATAGAATCAAAGTTGGAACCCGATTGGATTGTGTTGACTGTCGCCATTCTTTCGAAAGTGTGTTCTTCTGCGTTTACCGAAAACAAACTTGTTATAATAAACGTAGTTGCTAAGGCTTCTTTCATAGACACCCTGGAAAAATTTGTCGCGAATCTACAATATGAAGAGATGAAAACCCGCAACAACAATAAATATTTTTGGAACAACACTGATGAATTTTTCGTTAATATGGTTGATGTGTGCGAATGTTTAATCGAAACTATCCCGACCAAGGCTTGCGAAGTTCTGCCAAAATTGTTGAAAGTTGTGGACGTTAGCGTTCCAACTCTTAAAGAGCAACAAGGCATTGAATTGGGCGAGACGACTAAAGCTAAAATAAAAACTTTGATACAGAAATTGGAATTATGCAAAGACGAGTTGGCTCAAAAGAAAAGAGCCAAAGAAAATGGGATATTGCCTCCTAACGATTTTAGAACGTTGTGCGTGTATCCGACTTTCGAAGAAATTTTAAGTCCGGATCCAGCTTTTGTTAGGAAAAATATAATTGAAGGAAGGTATGATAATGTGGAGCATTATTTGGATGTCCAATTTCGGTTACTGAAGGAGGATTTTGTTGGGCCTTTACGCCAAGGCATATCTGAATATTTTGATCAGTCACGGGGTGGCAAGAAGTTTATGAAATTTTCCAACGTTGCATTTCACCCGGACGTGGTTTTTCGATCACCAATTTTTGAAAAAGAGAACGTAGGTGTAGTTTTAAATTTCACCAATGAAAAAGCTTCTGAACGAATTTTTTTGCCGCGTTCGAAAAGTTTCAATTATGGATCGTTGGTTTGCTTCACGAAAGACTATTTTGGTTCGGTTTTGTTTGGAAAAGTCTTGGACCGGGATTGTAAAAAAAAACATCTCATAGTTAGTTTCGAGGCGGAATACAACGATTTCGATTTGAATGTCCCCTACTTAATGGTGGAATGTAAAATATTTTTCGAGCCTTATTACCACGTCTTGAAAGCTTTGCAATGCATGTCGGAAGTTCATTTTCCAATGAAGAATTATTTAATTGATGTGGACTCCAACGTGGAGCCACCAGGCTATTTGGATGAAGGCTCTTCCGTGTTTACAATACACGACCAGAGCGTGGATTTGTTCAGTAAAAACTGGCCTACTGCCCATCAAGCCGATCAGTTTCAATTGAACTCCACCCAGTATTCCGCTTTCCAAGCGGCACTAACCCAAAAGTTTGTTGTTATCCAAGGTCCTCCTGGAACGGGAAAAACTTATTTAGGACTGCAGATCGTCAAAACCCTTCTGCATAAAGATAATATCAAATTTTGGTATGACAAAACTCCAATTCTGATAGTTTGTTTTACTAACCATGCATTGGATCAATTTTTGCAAGGATTAACATCTACTACGAGGGATATTGTCCGAGTTGGTGGTCGGTCCAAGTGTGAAGAGTTAAACGAGTTTAATTTAAGAAATGTTAGAAATTCCACTATTTTTATAGATGCTGAAGCACTGTATGCATGCCAAAGAAAGGTGCAAAACTTGTTAACTATGCTTCGACAATACAACGAAAACTTGAAGCAAGTAAAAAAGTACAATCACATCATACATTTCACCCATTTTAAATGTATTGACGAAAATATTGCTAAGAGTTGGTTTTCCAGTGCGTCCAACTCGGACTTGCTTACTTGGTTATTTGCCGACCGTAGAAATAGAAACATCAAGTTCAATTTAGACGCAATTGCGGTATATTCTTCTTGCTTAATCCTTATGATATCATTACTTTTCCATTACTTTTAGCTATCCGAAATTGAAGAAAAAGAAAAGGAAGAAGAACCTACACAATTTAAAGTTTTTGGCGAATTCAATTACCAGAATGTAATTGACGATTATTTTGATGTTTTATGTAAGCCTCCGCTAACAGTTCTGGATTCCAAATATCAAATGTGGACTCAAATTAAAAACATTCGAAACGAATTGCAAATGATAGAATCCAATACTACACCAGAAACGGATGATTTCCAGATATGGGAGTTGGAAACATATTTGAGCGAATTGTTGGACATCTTCCAGTATTTCAAGGTAAGTACCACATATTTGTTTATTACTTACAGTACTGTACTGGCCATTTATGCGGAATGGTACGCTATAACAATTAATTAAAAAAACACAATCAGCTATAAATTTTTATACAATTATTAAATCATTGGTTTCGGTCTTCTTATTAGAGTGCCGTGCCTGATTCCAGTCGTTGGCGACCTCTCTTGGTCTTTCCGTTTTCGACTTATTAAGAAAAATGCATAAGGTTTATAGATAAATTGTTAATATTCTTTGTAAGTAATAAAACAAAGTTGGTGACTCACTAATTTAGATTGGATTCTAGGTTAAGTAGTTCTCCAATTTCTTCTTGTCCTCCTTCTTACGTATCGCGGTACTATGCTTCCTCTTTGCTATACTTCTGGTATCGCTTCCTTTCTCCATGTCATGGTTTGATCGCTTTCCTGTTCCGTATATACTCTTGGTAGTTTCTCAAAGTGATCCTTCCATATTTCTTTCAATTTCTCTTCGCTGTTCTCAAAACTCCTATTTGCATCTGCAAATGATCTTGCCTTCATTTTGGGCGCCGCTTGTTTGTGTTCTACAACGCTACAGCTGTCTCATTAATATCACATTACAGTAAAATCCAAAGCCAATGGATAAATGAATTGCAACAAAATTATTTTTTCGCTATAATTCACCAACGACAAAAGTTGCACCACTGGAAGTTATTATAAAAATATAATTTTTAAAATTCTGTACAAATAAGGTTTTCTCCGTTTTTTCTCGTAGAATCAGCAGTTTTTGAATTAATTTTGTGCAAAACACAGTTGGGTATTTTTAAGGTAGTCGGTTAGTATCCAAATCTGAACAATAATAATCCGCTCCAGAAGCAGATGACGTTTAGACCGCGACCGCACCGTGATCGGCGGTTTTTTTTATAATAAGGTGGGGCATATCTGTATGTAACTATGCTAATTTCACAATTCCTTAGATGAGGATGAAAGATGGAGAAACTTCCGCGGCACCAATGAAACCTCGGAATGTGAACTACCATTCACCCCACCGCATGCACCCCAATGAACGTTGGAATTTGTACTTTTATTGGTTAAATTTATACCAACAATATACGGTGACGAAGCTTGTTGAACTTCAAAATGAATATCAGGAGGTTTACAAATCGTATACCGAAATTAGAAATATTACAGACTCCGAAATAATGAAAAGGAAGTTGGTGGTGGGCATGACTACCACCGGCGCCGCACGTCTTCAAACAACATTGCAGGCCCTCAAATGTCGGATCGTAGTTGTGGAAGAAGCCGCAGAAGTTTTGGAATCGCACGTTACGGTGTCTTTAACGAGACATTGCCAACATTTAATTTTAATTGGCGACCACCAACAGTTACGTCCAACCACAGCCGATTATCGCATCGAAAAAAAATTCAGCCTGGGAATTAGCATGTTTGAACGGATGGTGCGGAATAAAATACAGTGTAATACATTGGGCGTTCAACATCGTATGCGTCCAGAAATCGCAAATTTAATCGTGCCACACATTTATCCCGAACTAGAAAATCATCACTCTGTTACTGGTTTTCCGCCGATTTTAGGAATGGCCTCGTCCCTATATTTCATCCATCACGAACACCAAGAATTTAACGAATTCGACACCAAATCGAATTTGCACGAAGCCAAATTTTTTGTCAGTCTTGCACGGTATTTACGACAAAATGGTTACGAACCAGAGGACATTACAATTTTGGTTGCTTATTCTGGTCAATTCTTTGCCATGCGTGACGAGGTTAAAAGGTACGAGGAAATACTTGAAGGAGTTCGAATTTGCGTTCTGGATAATTACCAGGGCGAAGAATGTAAAATTATTTTGCTCTCTTTGGTGAGGAACAATCCCGATGGGAAGATTGGGTTTTTGAAAATCGAGAATCGCGTTTGCGTCGCTTTGTCGCGAGCCAAGGAAGGTCTCTACATTATGGGCAACATGAATTTATTATGTCACAACAGCGAGGTGAGCATGCCATAATCGTGATTTTTAAAACACATTTTGTTAAATTTTGATTGTAGATCTGGCCCAAAATTAAGGAAGTTTTGGTCAAGCAAAACAGTTTGGGTAATTATTTACCCGTTCGTTGTGAAAACCATTCCAATCAGGTAACCAAAATTAAAGAACCCGAAGATTTTGAAAACGTAGCCGGAGGAGGTTGCAGTAAAATATGTGGAAGTTTGTTGAACTGTGGGCACAACTGCTCCAAAACTTGTCACATCTTTGATAGTGATCACCAGAATTACATGTGCACTGTAAAATGTTCCAAGTAAGTTTTTTTGTAAATATTTGACTAAAGGTATGAAGTGTAAGAAGCGACGACGACCGGACTGTGCGCTGTGAACGCAAACCTGTTTAGAATTAATAATTTTATATACTTAAGTACTTGCGTAGTAAAGGTAAGATTAGACTAGGCTACTTTTGCTGCGCGCAGCAAAAGTAGCTGTGTGTGAACACCACTGCAACCGATAAAACTGCACACTGCTGCACATGTGGTATACTGCGCACGCTGTTAAAAGCAGCTTAGTGTGAGTGCAAATTTTGTATGTTGCATTCGCAGTAAAAAATATTCATTTGGTTTAATATTTTGCTGCGACTACCGGTGCAGCTTTTATCACATTTAAATAAAATATAATTTTTTATTTTTGTATGCACCCTCCGATGTTGCTCGTAGGTTTTATCTTTGATTAAATCATCAATTTTTCCTGACCAATCCAATGTTTTAAATTTTATTTTGATTTTATTTGTTAATTTCATTGTCCAATAAATAATTTCCGTTTTAATTTTTTTCTTAAATTTCTTTGTCCAACCCAACAAAAAAAAATCATTACAATTTTATCGCTGTTCAATCCAGTTACTTTTAATTTTTTTAATAATTGTTTTTCAAAATTAAATTAAATTAAATTTTCACACGCAAATAGGTGAGCGAATGGCTGAAATGCTAGCGTGTTCGCTTTCAAGCCAATATTCACGGGTTCAAATCCTGTGAGGTACTATCTATAGAAGAAATTTTCGCTCACCAAATGTCTATCTGCTGGCCCCAGATAACATTATTTATGGCTAAAAAACTTCCCTGATGGAGTAGGCGGTGTAAAAATCGTCTATTCCCGTGGTTCGGAATCCACGTTAAGCTGTAGGTCCTCTGTGCTCGTCACACATTTTCAACACGCAACGAGCAAAGACAGGGAGGTATCGGGAAAATGTCGCAAGGCGTTCATAACCGAATATAGAGAGAGTTTTTCAAAATTTAATTTTTTATTTCATTCGTGATTAAAAAGTACCTAATTTTTTTAATTTGCCGATAAAACTGCACATGTGGTGTACTGCGCACGCTGTTAAAAGCAGCTTAGTGTGAGTGCAAATTTTATATGTTGCATTCGCAACTGCAATTAAGCTGCCTACTGTAAGTTGATACCTAACTGATAAGCTGCTCCGTGGGTGACATCATGCGCTGAGTAAACATAATTGAGTAATGCACCTGACAAACCATATATTCTATTCGCAGTAAAAAATATTCATTTGGTTTAATATTTTGCTACGACTACCGGTGCAGCTTTTTAATAAATATACAATGCCACTCTGTAACTGGAATCGTGAGCAAATATTCAAATTGATCGAAATGATTGAGGAACGGAATTGTTTGTGGAATGTCGCGAGCGCTGATTACCACAATCAGATAAAGCGGCGTAATTGTTTAGCAGAAATAGAATCTGAAATGAATGTTCCAGTAGTGGAAATTAAAAAAAAATTCATACTCTTCGGGCTCAACATTCAAAAGAACGGGCAAGAATGAAAGTGAAGAAATCCGGGAGCGGTAGTGACGAAATATACCAAACAAAATGGGAGTTGTTTACTGCTTTGCAGTTTATGTTTCAGCATACCGAGGATACAAAACAACAAATTCTATGGTAAGCAAAATAGTATAATTATTATTGTAGTCAATTGTAGTTAATAAGGTATAAACATTAGATTAATAGTAAGTACATTAATTTTATCCCCTTAAATAAAATTATATTGCCAAGGAACCTCTCCTTCTCGGCAAAAGTATTCTTTAAATTCCTCTCTAACGTTCTTTGCCAATGTGGATGCATTTCTGGACGTGGTTACAGTCAATGGTTCCAAAGCAGTACATCCACTGCGCCAGGTACCAAATTTAATTGTGCCATCTTCATTTTCCGTGTCAAAAGTACCGCTTGGAGCATACAATGCTGCGGAGCCTGTTCGCGACATCAAGAAATTGTTTAATACACACACAGCACAAACGATTTTTTGAACTTTATGTGGAGCAAGTTCAATGGTTTTTCTAAGTACTCTAAAACGTGCGGAAGCAATTCCAAATACGTTTTCTATTATTCTTCGCGCACGAGACAATCGATAATTAAAAATCCGTTCGGGAACACTTTGATTTTTGAAAGCAAATGGCTTAATCATGTAAGATTTTAACGCAAATGCATCATCTGCAACTACAACATAAGGCACATGGGTTCTTCGGCCAGGCAATGGTTTAGCACTCGGAATGTTTAATGTATTATTTTCTAATGCTTGTGACAATGAACTACGTATGAAAACGCCACCATCTGATTCGCGGCCTGGCGCTCCGATATCTACGTAGGTAAATTTATAATTTGCATCAGCTAATGCCATAAGAATTATGCTGTGCGTTTGTTTGTAATTGAAATAGAGACTTCCACTATTTGCTGGTGCTTTGATGTTTACATGTTTTCCATCTATAGCGCCTAAACAGTTAGGAAAATTCCACTTTACTGCAAACTCATTAGAAATATTTGCCCATGCCTCTTCTGTACGTGGAATCTGAATAATACATTTGAAAAAAATTAGTATACATGAATCTAACAGCATAATAGGTGTTTATATCTAAAAACTTTTTTTACAGAGTATTGAAAATGACCTCGATATGAATATGGTGGAGGGCAATCCAAACGATGGACAATCAGCACATGTGGTGGCACATCAACAGCCACCAGTAACCGAACATCCGGCATCAAGCCAAGCACTTGATGAAGCGGCAACTCAGTCAAGCGAGCAATCTGCCACAGCAGTGCGCCGAGCAACAAAAAAGCGAAAGGCCCCTGACAGAAGCATTGAATTGCAGGAACAAACTGCAATAAATCGTTGCATGGCATTTTTATCATCCGCTACGCCAAGGGATGAATTTTCAATTTTTGGCGAGTATGTGAGCAATGAACTGCGGTTGCTTGGTACTTCCCCCGACATCCAGTTCAAGCTGAAATCCGACATACAGCAATTGATTATAAATGCCGGTTTGCAAAATGCCGTGCGACGATTTGGAGAATCATCGGCCCCATCTTCTTCGAGACACAATTCTGGCAGCTTGTTGACGTCGCCACCGCTTTCTTCGCAGCCGTCTACACCGAACTCTGAGAATGCAGAATCGCAATGGAAGGATGAACGCCATTCGCATCTGGATCCACCTTTCTTTCAAATCTGGATCATTATTTAGTCATTTCCAAATCAATGTGTCGGCAAGATCGGTCGACTGATAATTAATATTTTTTAACTTAATTTAATTTACAAAATTATAAAAAATTTAATTTACAGTGCCGTGTGGTGAAATTTTTAAGAGTGAGGCAATGCTTTCAAGTGCCGCCTTTTAAAAGTGATTTTAAAAACAAAACAAATTTACAGTTTTACAATAACTTTTTTTTGCAAGCTCTTGTATTAACCAATTTTTTTAATTTTGTTGCAAGATTTGCAAGCACTTCAGATATCGAAGACTTAAAAAAATTTTTGCTAGTTTTTGTATTCCTTTTGTACTTATTCGTGTTAGTTACAATTATCTCACAGTTATATAATCTTTGTATTAATATTACGTAATTATGTAGAATGTTAGAGTGCATTTTATCAAATAGGTAAATGCACTGATAAGAGATACGTGGTTTCCGGTGGGAAACAATGCCAAGTTTAGATCAGTTGTATTCTTACTTTTAATAAAGCAATTACACTCCGTTTTTCTGTCTACATTATTGACTTAATAAAATTTATTAGTTTTTAAAAAGATCATTTTTGTTGACGTAAACGTATTTGGCGCAGTCGGTAGGATAGTCCGGGCTATTAAAATTCGACAAAATTGCGAATTAGTAGTGTTCGTTTTAACGATTTACGGACTTTTCCATTGCAAAATTAAGTGTTAGTTGAAATCAACTACTAAACAAAATTGTTAGTGTTGTTAACAACAAGCAGCCCATTTCACGGATAGCATCGCCGAGAATTGAGCAACCCACCAGTTGAAGATAACCAAAAAAGGACCACATCGCTAATTTGGAAGTCAACAACTTTAGCAGTCAAGGACTACATTGCCAAAGCTGCCACACACGAAGACAATAATCTACTACCAAACCCGATCAACGATGAGAATTGAATTGATCAAGTAAGTCCCTTATACTATCCCAATAAGTTTATGATATAGACCAGTGCAGAAGCCTTTGAAAATGATAAAAAGTGAACAAAAATAGCAGTAGGATGAAACCCATTGGAAAAGGAAGAGAATATAACAAAAATGAAAGGAAAAACAATTTACGGGCGATCTGAGGTCGGGAAGTGGAAGGGGGTGAGTTTTAAGGGTAGAAAACTGTTTTTCTCGATTTCCGGCAAAACCACAAGTCCTATGGAAAAAAGTTAAATAGCAAAGTTGTAGGTAATAAAAAGATCTACAACTTTTGTATTTAAACTTTTTTCACATAACCTCAAAATTTATGTGAAAAATTCAAATAACCAAGTTTTTGGTTTTTAATTTTTATCTTTTACAAAAAAAAATTTTTTTTCGCGAAATTTGGTGAAAACTTACCTTTTTATGTCCCAAACACACTGTAATTTTTTTGATTTAAAATATTTATTTTTTCACCTTATTTTGACTTAATATCGAAAAAGCACCCTAATTTTCAATCGAAAATTCTCGCGTCAAAATATCTGCTTTTTTAAAAAACTCGGTGGGCTTTTTGTTCTTTGAAATCCCTACTTTTCGATGGTGTAAAAAAATATATACATTACTATGGTAAATATTCTCAAAAAATGCAAAGAAACGAAAACAACTCGAATCAGAAATTTTTTTTTTCTTAAATCATCATGTACAATTTTGAGCTATTTATTAAAATTTATACTTTAATTACTCGAAAAACGTAAGATTCCGTGTTACATTGATAAACAAAAAATTGCAAGTCGAAATAAACAACATCGTTCATGAAAATACACGTGCAGGCTGAGTTACTTTAAGAGAATTGTGACAAAGCTTAAAATTTTCGGATTCGAGTTTTTTTCGTTTCTTTGCATTTTTGAGAATATTTACCATAGTAATGTATATATTTTTTTACACCATCGAAAAGTAGAGATTTCAACGAGCAAAAAGCACATCGAGTTTTTTAAAAAAGCAGATATTTTGACGCGAGAATTTTCGATTGAAAATTAGGGTGCTTTTTCGATATTAAGTCAAAATAAGGTGAAAAAATAAATATTTTAAATCAAAAAAATTACAGTGTGTTTGGGACATAAAAAGGTAAGTTTTCACCAAATTTCGCGAAAAAAAATTTTTTTTTGTAAAAGATAAAAATTAAAAACCAAAAACTTGGTTATTTGAATTTTTCACATAAATTTTGAGGTTATGTGAAAAAAGTGTAAATACAAAAGTTGTAGATCTTTTTATTACCTACAACTTTGCTATTTAACTTTTTTCCATAGGACTTGTGGTTTTGCCGGAAATCGAGAAAAACAGTTTTCTACCCTTAAAACTCACCCCCTTCCACTTCCCGACCTCAGATCGCCCGTAAATTATTTTTCTTTTCATATTTGTTATATTCTCTTCCTTTTCCAATGGGTTTCATCCTACTGCTATTTTTTTCGGTTTCAAAAATTATCGGCACTGGTCTAATAATCGTATATGAGGTTGAACGAGTTTAAATAAAATATAAAATTAACATTGAAGTTAAAATAAAGCTACAAATATTACTTGAAAAAATTTGCATTG
The DNA here is from genome assembly GCA_932274525.1 of Podabrus alpinus. Classification (NCBI taxonomy): domain Eukaryota; kingdom Metazoa; phylum Arthropoda; class Insecta; order Coleoptera; family Cantharidae; genus Podabrus; species Podabrus alpinus. The sequence goes on from OW026452.1 coordinate 7,828,395, forward strand.
TATTAACAAATTAATGTCAGACACTGAAATCGAAAGAGATAGAAGTCCCCTCCGTCGAATTAATATTGACAATAACGAAATGGCAGTTACACGGGTAGAAAAAATGCATATTGATTCCGTACCGGAATTTAATGGAGATAAAGGCACGCTAGCAGTTTTCATTCAAGCTAGTGAATATTTGTTGAATAATTATACTGATAGAACGAATGCAAATAATGTGCAAAATGAATTTGTACTTAGGGCCATAATAGGCAAATTAAAAGGGCGCGCTTTAGAAATAATATCTTCTAGAGGTGATTTGACTACATGGAATGCGATTAAATTATTATTGTTACGATTTTTTTCAGACCCACGCGACGTAAAATGTTTATTAGGAGATTTATTACATGTTAAGCAACAAAAAAATGAAAGCGCGATAGTTTTTGGTAATAGGTGCCAAGACTTATTAAGTTTGTTATTAACCAAATTGCAATTAACGGAACCCAATGTAAATACGAGGCAGGTTAAAATTCAAATATATGAAAGTCAAGCTTTAGATGCATATTTGAGAGGGTTAAATAATAGTTTGGCTATCCGTTTGCAAAAACCAGATAATTTAGAAAAAGCTATTAGTTTAAACATTGAGGAAGATAATTTTTCATACGCGAGAAATAATTTATTATCACAATCTAATTATAACTTGAACTCGCATAAACCACCAGCTTTACCTGTAAGTCGTCAATTCAACAGTAATAATTATAACAAAAGTTATCAATTTAAAGCACCATCATTTGAACAACAGCGACAACATAATTTTAATGTAAACCGACCTCAATTTAATAACCAAAATTTTAATAACAACTTTAGTAATAATCGAAATTCGGGAAATTTTAGATATCAAAATTTTAAACCGAATAATTCTGGGTTTAATCAATTTAGAAACAATTCGTACAAAACATATCAATCGGGGCATAATGCAAATCAAAGTAGGATAACAAATAATAGAACGGGTCAATATCGTCCAGAACCTATGGATACGTCCTCTGGGAACACCATTAATGTTCCACAAAATAATAATTATAATATGTCGGAAGAATTATTTCAACAAGAAGTTGACGATGATTCGCAACCAGATAACTTTTATCATTCAAGAAATAATAGTTATGAATATGATGACCAAAATTTTCGCGTAGCCGACCCCAACAACGTTACGACGTAATAGATCTATCTAATATGAATACGTCCGCATTACCCTACGTAATAATCCCCCAATATAACTTAAAATTTATGATCGATACGGGATCATCCAAAACGTTAATTAGCCCTAAAGTAGTGCAAAGATATTATAAAAATTGTATTAGAGAAGCTCCTTTTAAAATTAGGACAGCAGACAAAACTACTTATCATAAATTCATTGCCAGAATACCATTACCCGAAATTTTTAATACTAAAGAATATTATGACTTTTGTTTATTCAATTTTAATCCAAATTATGATGGTTTACTTGGGATGGATCTACTTAAACATTTAAATGCTAATATTGATTTAAAGAAAAATGTGCTGTACACAAAAAATGGTCCAATACCCATATATTTTGAAACACTTAAACCAAAACAATTTTATTTACAACCTCGCCAGCAACAAATAATAAAAGTACCGGTTAATACAAATTTAAATGTAGGGGTAATTGAATATAAAAAAATAACAGAGGGTGTAGAAATACCTCAGTGTTTAGTTAAGGTACGAAATAGGGAAGCAATTATTAGCATTACTAATAGTAATGAAAAAGCAACGTCAATAAACATAGAACCTTTGCATGTAATCGAAGTAGAAAATATAAAGCGAGTCGAATTAAATCAATTAAGTTACGATGATAAAATTGATGTAATACTAAAGGAAAATTTGAGAAATCTGAGGCTAGATCATTTAAATGAAGAAGAAAGTAGGGCAATTAAAAAAATTTGTTATGAGTATAGAGATATCTTCCACAGTCCCAATTTACCATTATCATTTACGAATATTGTGAAACATGAAATAAAAACCAACGATGATGTACCAATATTTAAGAAGGCTTATCGGATGCCTCATTCACAACAACTAGAGGTAGAAAACCAAGTCAACGAGCTTTTAGCTAACGATATTATTCAAAATTCAAATAGTCCGTGGAGTAGTCCCGTGATTGTCATACCAAAAAAATTAGATGCATCGGGAATACAAAAATTTCGTATGGTTATTGATTATAGATTACTTAACGAAAAATGTGTAGATGATAAGTATCCACTCCCCCATGTGTCAGATATTTTAGATAAATTAGGTAAATGTTCATATTTTACAACATTAGATTTGGCGTCGGGATATCACCAAATTGAGGTGGAGCCCAAAGATAGGAAAAAGACCGCATTCTCTACACCGCGAGGACATTACGAGTATAAACGAATGCCCTTCGGATTAAAAAACGGCCCAGCCACGTTTCAGCGCGTCATTGATAATATTTTAAGGGGCATTCAAAATGAGGCGTGTATCGTGTACTTAGACGACATAGTGGTTTTTTCGACATCACTGCAAGAGCATGTGGACAAATTGAAATTGGTGTTCGATCGTCTTAGGGAAGCTAACTTTAAAATCCAAATGGATAAATCGGAGTTTTTAAGAAGAGAAGCTCAATTTTTAGGTCACATCATTACCCCGGAAGGAGTAAAACCTAATCCGGCTAAAATTAACGCAGTAGTAAAATACCCGCCTCCTAAAACAACGAAAGAATTGAAAGGATTTTTAGGATTAACCGGATATTACAGAAAATTTATTAAAGATTACGCGAAAATAACAAAACTTTTAACAGTTTGTTTAAAAAAGGGACACAAAATAGAGCATAGTAAAGAATTTATGGAAGCCTTTGATAAATGCAAAACAATATTAGTTAATCATCCGATATTACAATACCCTGATTTCGATAAACCTTTTATTGTAACTACGGACGCGTCGAATGTTTCGATAGGAGCGATACTATCGCAGGGAACGGTCGGTTCGGACAAACCAGTTTGCTACGCATCAAGAACATTAAACGAATCCGAGAGAAGGTATAGCACTATTGAAAAAGAGCTATTAGCTGTAATATGGGCAGTTAAATATTTTAGGCCATATTTATATGGAAAGAAATTTATTTTATATTCAGATCATCGTCCATTAGTTTGGTTATCAAAATTGCGCGAACCTAATTCAAAGCTACAGCGGTGGAAGATCAAATTGGAGGAATATGATTATGAAATTATGTATAAAAAGGGTGTTCAAAATAGTAACGCGGACGCATTGAGCAGAATTGAAATAGAAAACGAAGATAATATTAATTTAAAAAATTTTGAGATGAAATTAGTTAATAAACAAATACCATTATCATCTACCATTACGGAAAAAAGTGGAAGTATATTTGAGTCCCCTAATAATTTCTCATTGTGCCACTGTGCTAGCAAAGATTTAAGCATGAGTGACGGAATTGCGGTAGAATTTAAAGAAAAGTACGGACAAGTAGAATATTTAAAATCTCAAAAACCAAAATTACAATCATTCGTTTATTTACAAGAAAATAATAGGTATATTTTCTATTTAATCACTAAAGAAAGGTATTACGAAAAACCAACCTATGAAAATCTGTTTAAATGCTTAGTCAAATTGAAAGAGTTTTGTTCGATAAATAATATAAAAAATTTAGCCATGCCCAAGTTAGGATGCGGATTAGATAAGTTAAATTATGAAAAAGTCCGGATGATGATTAATTATATTTTTACCAATCAATTTAATGTACAAATATATTATCAATTAGAAAAACAAAATTATTACAATGTTAACAAATTAAACATAAACGCTATGGAAAATGAATCTATGATTAATAATTATGATGAAGAAGAGGTGGATAAAATATTACAAGAGGTATTATTAGAAGAGAATCCAGCAATTGAAGATATGTCAACAGGAGATTTCGACGAAATAATAGAACAATTGGATAGTGCTGATACGATACATTCAGTTAGTCAAAACAAAGAAATAACTACAATAAAAATATGTCAAGATGTGATTGACTCGAAACCCAACCAATATTTTATTTACACAGTACATTCACAAATGCAACCGGTAAGAATAGAAAACATTGGAAAAATGAAACGTCATCGTGTCCAAATAAATAATAATGATGAAGAAAGCATAATAAATTTTCTAAAAGAATACACCACAGAAGCAAAAAAATATTATGTACATTTCGATTCGGAAAATATGTTCCAACAGTTTAACAAAGTGGTACAGAAACTATTTAATTTAAGAGGTCCTGAACTAATCTATTGTACCGAAAGAAGAGAAATTCTAGAAGAGCCGGAATTGATAGAAATAGCCATCCGAAATCAACATGAATCCAAAACTAATCACAGAGGAGTATCGGAAACCATTAAGCAATTGCAAAGAAAATATTATTTTCCCCACATGCAGGAACATGTGGCTAAATTTATAGCCAACTGCGAAAGATGCAAGAAAAGCAAATATGAACGAAACCCACCAAGAATTGCAATGATGTTAACGGATACACCACACCGTCCTTTCGAAAAATTGCACATAGATATTTACACTTTGGAAAATACAAAATTTTTAACAATAATAGATGCTTTTACTAAATTAGGGCAAGCCATTGAAGTTAAATCAAAAAATACGGTGGACATATTAAATGCTTTAATTCATTATTTTTCGTATTACGGAACCCCTGAAACGATTAGCGCGGATCAAGGTCTCGAGTTTCATAATTATATGATTGAGGAATTACTCGAAACGCATAAAATAAAAATACATTACACCACGGCCCATCACCCGGAATCTGATGGAATTATTGAACGCTTCCATAGTACTTTAGCCGAACATGTGAGGTTATTAAAAACAATACACCAGGAACCGGTAAATATTTTAATGAAATACGCGATCATTGCCTATAACAGTTCAATACACTCTAGCACCAATTTAACGCCATTAGAACTAACTTTAGGTCATACGAAATTACGTGATCCTTATGACTTATTTTACGATAAACAAATGTATAGTGATTATATGCAAAAGCATAAGGAAAAACTGGCATTAACGTATAACAAGCTCAACGAAAATTTAATTAAAAAACAAAGAACGGGTCGCGAATAAGAGAAATATCAATATCAATAATCCATTCAAAGAAGGACAAATAGTGTATGAAACCAGTTACAAATACAAGCGCAACAAAACAGGTGAAAAGTTTAACGGCCCTTTTATAATAAAAAATTTACTACCAGGTAATAAAGCTATCATCCATAAGATGGGAAGCTCTGAAAAAAATAAAGGTAGGACTGTACATTTGAAAAACTTAAGGCAACCAATTGTTACAGAACCATCTTACTCTTCACCGCAACCTTCTACGTCCCGAGAGGTTCCACCAATAACGTAGAAATAGTCCAAATCTCCAATAATCCAGGGTTACTACCATTAAAAATAGGTACGGCTCAAAATGCTATTGATTTTTGGAGTATAATACAAATATATGATCTAAATAGTTTAAAAATAGAATTAGATAAATTAGAAAACAATTATAATAAGTTAATTAATTCATTTAATAGTTCAGACTACGAATTAGATTATGCTAAGGAAATGTATACGTATAAATATCTTCTAGATTATAAGTTAAAGCAAGTAAGAAATAAATATAATCAAATGACTGTAAAAACTACCGAAAAAGGTAAACGCGACAAACGCGGTTTAATCAATGGTCTAGGATCAATTTTTAAAGCCATTACAGGAAATCTAGATCAATCCGACGCGGATCGATATGATTCGGCTATTTCACAAATAACAGAAAGTCAAACCCAATTAAAAACTTTAGTAGAACAACAGCTTAGCTTAACGGATACTGCTTTGAGTGTGTTAAATAAATCCATGACTAAATTACAAACTAATCAATTAATACTAGAAAAAAGAATAAACGAGATGACTGAATTAATGCATAATTCTAGTTTGTACCTCAACGAAATAATTAGTTATACTATGATAGACAGCATTTTTAATCAGTTAATTGCAGGTTCAGAGATCTTAGTAGAAATTTCGAACAATGTGGAAAATGCGGTGGCCTTTGCTAAATTAAATTCGGTACATCCATCAATAATTAATCATGCCGAATTAAAACTAGAGTTATCAAATTTAAGCGCACATTTAAAAAACGTAAAATTGCCATATGAATTAAACGAAGAGGATTTAGCTAATTATTATTCAATAATAAATATTAAGGGATACATACGCAAAGAACAAGTAATATTTGTATTAGAAGTTCCGTTAGTAGAATTGTGTCAGTACGATTACTATAAACTTTATCCTTTACCTGTGTTAGAACAATCCTTGTACAAAATTATCATTCCAAAATCCAATTATGTACCTAATGATCAACGACGAACAGTATGGACTAAACAACCAAAAGTGTGAAGAAATCGGGCAAATGAACTTTTTGTGTAGTGAACAAGCCACTCAGTTAATAACGAAAAACAACCCGTGTGAAGTGGACCTTATCGGTTTAAACGAAAACTATAAAAACTGTGAAGTGCAAAATAGTCAGTTAACAAAAACTAAAATTCATAAAGTTCTAAAAGATAAGTGGATTGTAGTTACAAAAAAAAATAGTGTAATAGGCTTAAGTAATTGTTCAAATGATATAGATAAGATAAGATTAAATGGAACATATCTTGTAACGGTACCAAAAAAATTGTAATGTAATCATTGACAAATTAATGTTAAAAACTTATCAAAATTCAAAATCATTAATTAAACAGTTTAAAATACCGACGCGACGGTCGGAATACCCGATAACATCCAACGAGCCAGCTTGGACATCAACCCATTGCAACTCGATGACATAAATCTTAACGATTTAAAAAATATAGATCTTCAATTAAAGCAGCAAATGTTATCGATTAAATCTAAACCGTTCCATTATGACAATATTAGCTTATATACAATTGTACTATATATTATTATCATTGTTGTTGTGTTATATATAATCAAAAATTACTATCCGAGTTTAAGAGCAAAAGTGACCAAATTAGCCAATCAAAATATTAATAATCCTTTAAACGAAGTTACTCTAAAAAATTAAGCAAGCGTAATTTTGTCTCTTGGGCACGGAGGAGTTACAATTATCTCACAGTTATATAATCTTTGTATTAATATTACGTAATTATGTAGAATGTTAGAGTGCATTTTATCAAATAGGTAAATGCACTGATAAGAGATACGTGGTTTCCGGTGGGAAACAATGCCAAGTTTAGATCAGTTGTATTCTTACTTTTAATAAAGCAATTACACTCCGTTTTTCTGTCTACATTATTGACTTAATAAAATTTATTCGTTTTTAAAAAGATCATTTTTGTTGACGTAAACGTATTTTGTTTACTATTGTAAGTAATTACTATTTTAAGTTAGTTTTAAAAGTAAAATGTATAAAGTTTACTGTATAGTTTTAAATTTGAAAAATTATAAAAAAAGATTAAAGTTACACTTTTTATGCCTTCTTACCTTCAAATATTGATCTTTCAAAACATCATAAATTGCTTGACAGACTTCTGGTATTATTGTTGAAATTGTGTTAGCAGGTATTCGAAATAAATACATAAGGGATTTGTAGCTGTCACCTGGTAATAAATGCAAATCATTATTTATTATAGATGCAAGATGTAATTACTCACCTGTTGCTAAATATCGAAGAGTCAAAGTTAAGCGCTCAGCTGGTGTAATGGCTTGTCTCATACGTGTATCCTTGCGTGCTATTAAAGGTGCTACCTTTTCTAAAAGATAATCAAAATCCGCTGCAGACATTCGCAGAAAGTTTTTGTAGAACACTTCATCGCCTACACGCAGCTCTTGCAGTAATTTGATGACAATTCCAGAGTGCTCACGGTTTCTGATCCACTGCTTAACCCAAATGCGTTCCCTTTTTTGCGATTCGGCGTCTTCTCTTTGCTCTTGATAACAGAGTAATTGCCAGACATGCTACAACTTTAGTATCCATCTATATATAATCAAATACGCTATATCTATAATCAAATATATAATCTATAATTATAAATAATATAATTATAATATTATACGAGTATAATCAAATAACACACACAAATTTTGTTGTTTCAAACAACCGCACAATACTCACGAATAATTAGCTATAAAGTACTTTGGCGGTTGCAGTCGTTGCAATTTTTGCAGCCGAAGGAAAAGCAGCTATGTGTGAGTAGGTTTGTATCTTTTGACGCAGCTTTTGCAGCCGTAGTTGCAAAAGCTGCGTGCTGCAGACTTTGACTCTGTGTGTGAGCCTGACATGCAGCTTTTGCAGCCACAGTAAAAAAAGTGCGCAGCAAAAGTAGCCTAGTCTGATCATAGCTTAACATTGATAATATCCTTTACCTAATGAAAGTCCTTGGAAGTCCACGCCGCGGGGGTGAGGGGGGGCTTGATATTCCCCAGCCCGCAACTTGAATTTTAAGGTATTTCGCGAATGGTGCTAACATATTATAAGCAAACAATAAACACGCAAACGATTGACATTAAAATCTACACAAAATTCTCGGGTGGGTTCGCATTTCCCCAAACACCAAATTGAAATTTTAAAATATTTTCAAAAACGGTGTTACCATAAGAAAATAATGAACACACAAACGATTAATACTAAATTCGAAATGGGGGGCTGGGGAAATGGACTTATAGTTTTCACTACCAAAACTAGGATCAAGACTTGCTACTACATAACCACTCAATGATTCCATAACAAACTGCTGGATTTTTATGGTTTGACGGTACGAGTGCCAACTTTACGGAATCTCGTAACGGGGATTGGTTTCGTTTTATAATTAAAATACTCAATTCTAAATATTCACAATTATAGAATTAGCAAATTCGACAATAGTAGTTAAACAATGATGGTTCTAACTCACTTTTCTAAGTCGACATTTGATCATCTGAGATTATAATTCGCGATTTAATTCACAAATTAAACTAACCGTTTCTCACGGTTTTAATTATATTATGACTTAATTATGCTGATTAGCTATTCTGAGTATATATAATCATTGATAGAACGCAGGGTTGCCCGACTTGACGATTTTTCGGAAACTTGTAATTTTCAATTTTAGGGTGATTTGTGGCAACCAACACACATGTCAGAAAATGTGCTACCAAGATTGTGGTTTCTGTAGCGTCAATATAACACAACGGTTGGAATGCGGACACGAACACACTTTTCCGTGTAACGTAGATCCCAAGAATATTAAATGTAAAGTTCTGGTGACTGCAACGTTGCCGTGTGCGCATGAAGTTTTAGATAAGCCATGTTCTACGTACAGGAGAAATTTTAAATGCAGTTTTCCATGTGGTTTACGAATCGAACCATGCGGCCATGCGTGTCAATCTGCTTGTCACATTTATAGCGATCCTGAACATTTAAATCAGGTAATAACTCAATTTTGCTATTCTTGTTGTGAGACAAATAAAAATTATTTTGTTCTTTCGCTTAAAGTACCGCTGTAGGAAGCCATGTGAAAAGAATGCGTTGGGATGCACAACCAACGAACACAAATGCCAGAGAATGTGTTCTGAAGAATGCCAACCTTGCGAGGTGGTTTTGAAAAAAAACTTGCCTAATTGTAACCATATGCAAGATGCCAAATGCAGCGAAGACATGAGTGCCGTACAGTGCTTAAAACCATGCAAGAAACCGTTACCATGTGGTCACAAGTGTCCAAAAAAATGTTATGAACCTTGTGGAGATTGTTTAGAACTGGTAAATAACATCCATTATTTTTGTGAACCCAACCGACAGTTATACATTATTTTCTCGTTTCAGGTTGTGAAGACGGCCGATTGTGGACACCAGGTGAAAACCGAATGCAGGGAACCCCCTAGCAATAAGTTCTGCATTGGCGCGTGTCCAAAGCAACTAAAATGCGGTCATCCTTGTAAGAATAGGTGTAATGATCCTTGTACGAAATCGTGTATGGAACTGGTTGAACACTCTAACAAGGGTGTTTGTGGTCACAACATCAAAGTTGAGTGCCACATGCTTGCAAAAAATTTAGCAAGTCAAGACGCAAGTTTGCTTAAATTTTGTAGAGAACCCTGCTTACAAATTTTAGAATGCACACATAGATGTTTAGGTAGTTGTGGCGAGTGTTTTCAGGGACGCCTCCATTTGGTTTGTTCTGAAAAGTGCGGGATTACCCTAATATGCGGCCACAAATGCAAGTCTCTTTGCGGCGATGTTTGCCAACCTTGCGGACTAAAATGTTCGTCCAAGTGTAGTCACACTAAATGTAAGAAGAAGTGCTGGGAGCCTTGCTCAAAATGTAAAGCACCATGTTCTAGAGAATGCAAGCATAGAAAATGTAAAGCAGAATGTTGGCAGAAATGCACAGTGGAATCGTGCCAAAATCCATGTGAAAAGATGTTAATTTGTGGACATCCTTGCGTGGGATATTGCGGCGAGCCCTGCCCTCAATTGTGTAGAATTTGCGATCAAGAAATACTTACGGAAATTTTTTTGGGGTATGAAAACGAAGAGAATGCTAGATTTGTTTTGCTAGACGAATGTAAACACGTAATCGAAAGCAAGGGTCTGGAAAGGTATTTCCAACAGGGAGATACCGAAAATGGAGTTCTGGTCGAAAGTAAGCGGTGTCCCAGATGTGAAATCCCTTTGGCATCAACTCTAAGGTATAAGGATTACATCAAAGAAACTAAAACTGACGCTGTTAAACTCCAAACGAAGGTTTACGGAGGGTATTTTGAAAGAGACGGAAATTATAAAGAATTAATGAAAAAGTTTTATCATCTCGAAAGAACACTTTTAATCAGAAGCACAATATCGGTACGTTTTTTGCGTGCTCGTGTAGCAGAATGTTATACAGATTTGAAGAATCATAAGAAATCGTTCAATTTACTCGGTAGCAAAATTACTGAAATTAAGCTCGGCATTTTTGAAAGCATCCTTGAAATAATTTGGACTGAATTGAATCCTACCGATAGACAAGAACTTGAAACATACTTGAATTATTTATTAGAGTTTTTGCGAAATAAAAATGCCAAGTTTTCCGATCAAGTAATTTTTGATTTTGAAAGGGAGATGTGTAGGTTGGAAAGAATGGTGCAAATTTTTGACATTGGAAAAACTTACCCAACGGCCGCTTTAAGAGAAATCAAGGCATTTATCTTGCAACCAATTCCATATACCAAAGCTTCTGATGACCAAGTGAAAACTAAATTGGTTACGTTATCTACAGGGTTGGTAGTAATGGATATAGAACATCGTGCAATTTTGAAAGATTTCAGTTTTAAGAAGAGACGCTGGTTTTGTTGCCCCAATGGTCATTATTACATGGATTTCGGTGACCCCGCCCAAATTACTAAATGCGATCAGTGCTGGGAATAACACGCTATTTTATGCATTTTTATTATTTTTTTGTAGTTTCCTCAATTTTTAGGTTTTATGATTTAAAATACTCTGTTTTCAATTTTACTGCGCTTTTTAATGCTGAATAGTACAACTTCTTCAATCGCCGTGTTTCGCTCACGGCAGAAAATGTCCATTTATATGATCAATAAATCGCAATTTTAAGTAAAATAAGTTTAGAAACAGATTATTTAGGGTTTTTACTTTACACTTAATTAGAATTACAATAAATTTAAACTTCTGTAAACTGACAAGTTATTTGAACATCGAAAAAAGAAATTTTTGCTTTAATAAATAGTACTTCTTTTTTTTCTTCTTACGCTAGGACTACGTCCTGTGCTTCCCAACTATATGCCTCTGTCAGAGGCACTGTTGGTTCTGTGAGCAGTTTTGGTTTTTACATCTCGGGTAGCTTGCTAGGCTTGCCTTTCTATGTGCCTGCACCCTGTTTTTTACTGTTATGATGGCAAATCATTAACACAGGGGAACCGCCTGCTTAACGTGTCCTCCGAAACACGGAAGTCGGCCAAGAAATTTTTAGTCAATACCCGGAGTCGAACCGGAGCGCCTTGCGTTAGCAGTTGATTGCGCTAACGTTCAGACCATGACCGTCTTCTAAATAAATAGTTCAAATCTTATAATTAGTGTGTGAAAATTTAATATCGATATTTACAGAATTTTTCGAATTTTAGCACTTTAAACGGATTCATAGTACAATAAATTCCACAAGCTCGGTCTGATGTTTATGATGGCATTTTAACTGTCCATAGAATAATAACCCAAAAGTTTTCCTTACATTTGGATATTTTTTAAAGTTTCTTTTCTTCGAATCTGACAATATGAAAATTTTAATTTATTATATGTATATTATACAGCAAGAGGAAGGGTACAGGAAACGCAGATTAACGGTAAGATACCAATAGATTAAAAAAAAGTGATTGTTAACAGGTAGTTCCTTGCTAAAATAGCTATTACAGAAAGTTATCTTATCAGAGCTAGAACAAAGGGCTATGGTGACCTAACCATTAATGTTCGAATCATACTTTCTTCTGCTACACACTAAAGAACAAGGTTAATATAGCAAATTGCCAAAAGAATCTTCGAGAATTAGGTCCAAACTTTTCAATAAATCGAATTTGAACTTAGCTAGTTTAACGAGATTCAGTGGTAAAATCTAACGAGATTCCCGCGCGTCGCTCATTTTGTTGACGGTCCGTGGAGAATCAATTACCCTAACACTTAGAGTATTTCGCACCGGCACGGCAGTAGCAGCACGTCTCTCGCACTTGTAACCTCGATTATTTTTTGTTTTACGCGATTTTTTGGGGGTTTAAGGTCCCGGTTTCCTTCATCCCGGTTTTCTTGATAGTAGGCGCTTCAAATTTCTTTAGCTATCTGGCGCGGAGCGCCGACGGCCATGAAAAACCGGCCGTCCGGGCGGAGCCCGGGCGACCTGGGTTTTTCGATGCACATAGTTCTAGCCGGGCCGGATCCACCCGAAAAAGTAATTAGCGCCATCAAAACCGGCCCCGGGGCGAAGCCTCGCAGGACCTAGGTTTTCCCCATAGTTGTTTATGTTTATTTAGAGACCTAGTTCTTAAAATATTTTTGGTTCTAAAAAGAACCGATTTGCTCCTCCATTGCGACGACCGTAAAATTATTTTACTGGAAAACTTTGCCGGATGTGTCGTAACATTGAGTATAACCGATCTTCATGTGATCTTCCATACAAGGAACACCACATAAATTGGTCCAGGTGAGCGGGTAGCAGATTGGAGCTCATCACACCCAATCGACGACAATAAATTTTTAGGCAACTCCAATAGCCTTCCACCTGATTTGTGCATACCCCACTAATGGGGTCCACAAAATTACGGCTATGGTTTACCGTTTTATGGATGTACGGTGACACGCCGCCGAGGGTATTAAGCTTAGAATAGCCCCTCCAGCAATCCGTCCAGATTTCAGTACCAGGCAGTACATATCGTTGAATGAGCGTCTCCAACGTGCTGGCATCCCTAGTTTCCACGTACTTAAAGACGCCACGCTTTTCGGTGCAGCTGTAGAGTCCCAGCACCCACTTATGTGAGCGTGTGGGAATCCTGCCGACATTATATTTCCGCCGGGTGATGACGCTCTCATCGATTTGTACCACCTGCCCTGGACCGCCAATTGCCAGATCCTCAGGGGTATTCTGAAGCTTCCATGTGCAGATAGCTCGGAAATCTCCGTACAAGCTGTAAACAGCTTGGCGGGTCATTCCGCAGACTAAAGCAGCCGCCCCCGCCCGCACACCACACGACGAAATCCATAAAACCTTAAACGCATCCCGCGGGTGGACGCGTCGGAGCTCAAAAATTGTATTGGTGTTGAGAGGGTATGATCGACCACAACGCGGACACCTGAAGCAATGGCTCAGCCAATAATCAGTTATACGATACACCCGACAAATTCGTTTGCAATTGTTGCTTGAACATCGACGTACACTCGGAAGTAATTTAAAACTTTGTAAAAGTTCCACAATTTCACGGTCCTAACAATTAAAAAGTGAAGCGACAACTTCGTCATTCAAATCACCGTGAATAGGCATGATAACTAGTTGACTGCACGGAGCGAAATGATGCTCCGGTTCCCAAGATCCCAAGTCCCCTCTTATATTTATAACTTATGTGGTGGGCGTGGCTTATAACTTCGTTTCCAATGCTAATTTTATGTACTTTTAGAAAAATGATTTTGGGGTTGTTTTTCAAGAATTCTCGAAAATTATTTTTTCTATAGACTAAAATAAGCCTGTTCTTTAGTGTGTAGCTGAAGAAATTAAATTTTTAATGAAGATTTTATATCCCTTGAGCGGTCGGGCAGTGAGGGAATCGCTCACCCTTCAATACACCACTTAACACGAAGGTCACAGACGGAAAACAAAATGGCTCAATTTTTACAACGTGGTTCAAATATTGTAAGGGAAGGTGTAAAACTCAGCGGTTCCTCTTTGAGTCATTCAAAATTATCAGCACTTCAAACTAAAACTTGAGCGAATTGCTCCTAGCGCGACCACTGAAGGGTTAATGTTTTTCAATTTTTTGAAAATATTTGATAAATTGATCTGTTTTTGTTAAAAATTTACTTTTTGATGTGGAATTTTATACCAGACGCTGAAGGTCTCCTTGTAGGTACAAAAAGGTGGTCACCTAATCGAAAACCTCGTTGTCAATTAAGTCTTTCGTGATGATATAACCTAATTCAGTGGCGGCTGGTACAGAGAGAGCGACGGGCGCCACTATCCGAAAATATAATCTTTATTATAATTTATCAAACATAGGTATTAAAAACGTTATTCGTTATATCAAACCACGAGTCACCACTGAATGGTGGTTTTTCGCAAGCTCTAAATTTATGGCACCTTCCCTACTCAAATTTGGAGATTTATAATATCTGCAAATTCTTCTTTTGAACTACGCAACTTTCAACATCTAACATCAACCATAGTTCTGCTGAATCAGTGATAAGCAAGCTTTTTAATTCACGACGTACAACAGAAAAAGAAATGTTTGGCATAAATAAAATGATGATGTTCTTCTTCTTTTGGCTAGGGACAGCCCTGTATGCCTGGCCTTCGGTTCATACCTAGGCCAACTTTTTCTTGGAGCATTTAGTTTTTTGGCCTAAAGGCCGCACTGATAAGCTTTATGAATCAGTAGTGACTTTTAAATAGGACACAAAATTTAAGAAAAAGGAAAAATATCAATTTACTGTATATTTATTTAGTCAACATTATTATTTTTGATATAATAATTGTTGTTTCCTATTTTGGATAGGAGGGCTCATACCCTTGCGCACTTTAAGGTAAGCCGCCATTGCTCAACACAAAACAAACATGATCCAGCCAATTAGAATGATAAAGTATGTACATTTGTTTCTTGATGCATTCACGACATACTGAGCTGTTGTACAAGGATTTTTTTATTTAAGCGAATCGCTTCGGGGGTGCGGGGGGGGGGGTGAATAAAATAATTCGAAGAAATTTTCTTATGTGACTGTAGGGAAAGTCGACATTGTTTTTAGATATTCGCGTGAACCCAGGAGCCCTCTAAGTGAGAGTCCTTACTGTACTAGTGCGAAAAGCAAAATTACTGCTGATTACGATTTTCACCTTCAACTGCACGTGATACATAAATGAAATTTTGCATGGACGTATGTTTCGTATTACATAGTCTGAAGAAAACCCAAAACTTGACAAAAATGATCTCTTTGTAGTTTTCGGACGACAACTCCGTTATTTATGGGGGGATTTGTGATTGATTGTCCGCATGGATTGTTTGGATACTTCTTGACGTGCTAGGAATTTGAAATTTTGTATGTAGAGAGGTAGTAAACGTGAAACCCTCAAGAAAATTTGAAAAATTAAAAATGGTGACTACAATACAACGGCCGACACAGCGCCGTAGCAAGGGTGAGGCGACTGAGGCTTTTCCTCAGGCGCCATCGCCATGGGGGCGCTAAAAATTGACAAAACCCAATAAATAATAGTTTAAAATTTTCAAAAAAATAAGTATCTCTTGAGGGGGGGAGCGCATATATTCAAATTTGTCTGAATTCGAAAATTTGACCACGATTTTATATGCAACATCGCTTAAAATTCCCTGTCGGCCTTTCCCGCAAGTGGGGATTTTAATCCTCCACAGTAGTTTTTCGCCTATAACTCGTTTAAAGAAAATCTAGAGAAAACAATTGAAAAAGGTTTTGGATAATTCTTATTATAAATAAAAATTTCGTATATTTAAATTTCACCATCGATGGTGAACAAAACAAAACAAGATTTCAGGATTTACTTCAGATCTAAAGTAAATCCTGAAACCTTGTTTTGTAGAGAATTTTCTCCTCTTCAATTTTGATCCAATGATAAGACAGGGGATATTAAGAAAGTTGATTCCAACCCCACGTTCTTCTTCATTTCCCTTTAGCTGACTGGGTAACAGGTTGAAATACCACGTTATCATCGCGACAGTTATTCAAATATATTTTAATTAAAAAGAAAAATTCCTACCGATAAAAATAATCTTCATATTTGGGGGGGGGGGGGGTCATTCCGTTACGTTACCATGGAAACGGTGATTCTGACCTACTATGCGTATTTTATAGAAGATCTTCAGAAGTTCCCAACGATAAAAATCGATATTACACAACCTGGAGGGTCTGGGGGGTACAGGTACCCAGGTACACTTGTCATTATTCAGAACCATCAAAATTTATTATTTTTCGTTGAATCTTTTGCAATTTTCGTTTGTAATCCGGGTGGGGGGGGCAGCAGATGATATTTCTCATAACTATCCCAGTACCGTTCTTCTTAATACCGAGGGACGTAAAAGTGAAAATTTTTCTTTCGCAATGAATTAAGTGTACCTGGGGGTTACCTGGTCCCGGCAGCCAAAATGAATTCCTGATTAGTATCCATTTATTTTCATTACTCTAAGCGAGCGCCGTAGCAAGGGTGAGGCAACTGAGGCAGCTGAGGCTCAACAAAACTGAATAAATAATAGTTTAAAATTTTCAAGAATCCTTTGGGAGGGAGGGCGCATATATTCAAATTTGCCTCAGGCGCCAGAAGAGCTTGCTACGGCGCTGGGCCAACATTAAAAGAGAACATACTACGAATTTGAAATTTCACATGTAAATGGTAACTAACCTCAAACCCTCAAAAAACCTTATTCTTATAATAGATTATCCGATTATAATTAGGTCAAATATTTTTCTTTAAATGCCGTTAAAGTAAGACAACCTTTTCTAACTCGGTACGTACACTAAACTGCACAATCAACGAAGCCATGATCCAATGCCTTCCCTCAGTGCGGGCTTTAGGCCGCACAACCTAAGAAATCACGAATCCGTGCGGCCTTAAAACTCTAATTGATTTACTTATTAGTTACCAACCTGAACAGGTTCAATGCGGCCTTTAGGCCGGTCAGCCGTGGCAATCATGTATTAGTACAAAAGTAATGAAGAAATGGGAAAATAATTCTGATTCCAAATGGAAACACTTTTTAATGCAGATCGTGATTGTCTTGGTTCTTCTTACTCTAGTACTACGTTCTGTATTTCCCAACTATACGAGGCACTGTTGGTTCTGTGAGCAGTTTGGTATTTCCATCTTAAGTAGTTTGGTTGTGCAGGTCGCAGAGTGCAAGGGGGCCGCAACATGCGCTATATGTTGGGGGGGGGGAGGCACCGAACAATAGCGTGCCCCACACGCCGGAACAAACGAATAACCGGTGGGAGGCCGAGACGGGCTAGGCCACCATATGGACGCAGAAGCTTATGGCGGTTGAAGACAATGGGGCTGGAGATGGCTTTGTTTGGTTCTTCTCCACAAACCAGAGCGACAGTGTTTCAACGCTAAGGATGGAGACTGGGGAGCCACAAGAACAGTCAACAGCGGCCAAATACTAACGGAGAACGTGTTAGACGTCACAATGGCCACGCCGGGCATCCATGGAAGAGTGGTCGACTGGAAGGTTCTGGAAGATCTGGAGAGTCTCAACGACCACAGGTACATCCAATATGCAGTGGTAGCAAATGAAAGACCAACGGCCAGAATAAGAGGGGGGTGGGGTGTAAAAAAGTTGGACTGCGAAAAACTCCAGGCAAGGCTCACCGAGAATACCCAACCCAAAAACTCCAGGGAGCTTACGAAGATACTCCAAAAACTATGTGACAAATGCATGCCTAGGAAAAATGCAAGATCTAAAGCCAAAGTGTATTAGTGGAACGAAGATGTGGTCAGTTGCAAACGGAAGTGTGTGAAAGAAAGAAGAGGGCAGTTCCCGACAAACGAGGAATTGAAGAAAGTCATAAAGGAGCTACGCATGGCCATAGAGAAAAGCAAACAAAAATGCTTGTTAAAGGTCCTGCGTGAGGTCGATGCGGACGTATGGGGTTAACTCCAAACAGAATCGAACAGATCGTTGCTTCACTCTTCCCGATACACCCGAAAGCAACATAATTATGATAAAAGAACGATTAGAGTGTGGATGGAGGGCAAAGGACTCACTCTGATCCCCGAAAAGATGGAAGTCCAGCTAGTTTTGGGCAGGAGGAAGTGTGGAGTTGCCCCAATTAATATCGACAGTAAAGAAATCATGCCTGCAGAAACGATCCGAATATTTGGAACGCATACCTTTACCGGTTTGGGATAAGGAAAATCCCGAAATGTGGATACTGCCCCCGGAGCACACAATCATCGAATGTGGTCACTGGACCGAAATAAAGAACACACTGTTACACCACGTTCTGCATCCACGACACCTTTCCAACAGGTAATAAAAGGTTGGCTAGCTCAAAGTCGCGAAGGGGTGGGTTGGTGAATGGAACGAAAGGGTCGTGTGACGGCACGTCGCAAAGCGTGTATTTCCTATCGACGACCGGGCAATCCTCGATCGCGATTCTAAAAATTGTCAAAATCGGTGTGAATAATTTACACAGGGGGGGAGTTAAGTCAAAATCGATGGGGTTAATATACACGAGGGAGTTTAAATGGGCGCCACGCATACGAAGAAATGAATCTCTTTGAAGGGGACTGGTTATCACACCTTCCAAGCTGGTACGCGACAACTTGATGATCTTACGGCGAACTCTCACTCCGGAAAAACCTCGCTCAATGACCTTACCTTTACAGGAGGCGAACTTTCCGTTGGTGAAAATAGCTAAATAAACATTAACACAACAATAATAATAACACACAAAGTTGGGAAATAATAAAAATGTATTAAATAAAATAATATCAGGGGGGAGTTGACAAAGTTTACACAAGATACTATCAAATTTACATGTCTTGTATAAAAATAAATATGTACAGTTGACGGAACCTTTCCGTGTGGTTTCCGTTGCGAAACTAATATTCGTAAAACAATTACTCTTACAAAAATACAAAAGGTTAATTTGCATGAAAGGGGGGCGTATTGAATACAGCACTCCACCAAAATAAATAGTTACTTAAGCGCAACTTGATAATATTCAAAACTATGATTCATAAAATTGATCATGGAACTTAATCAATGCAATTGATCATCAAAATTCCCAACAACGGGACAAACAAACTTTAGCTACAATACTAAACTTGAAACGTTACGTTAAATTGTTTGGTTACATTCTGAACGCTCGAATGGCGTGTTAAAAGTTACGTTAATAATAGATAATAATATTAAGTTAAATAAAAGGTATACAAAATGGTTGCGATATCGTCTTCCAGGGTTGAACTGAACGTTCATAAACACAACTAATGGTCAATAGGACCAATTAACATCACAATCTTAAAAATATAAAAAGGTTTCTTACTTAATTTGGGTGGTTGATGTTCGACCTCTAGGTAAAGTCGATGACGGGTCCTTCAGGAGTGAGATTTCGTCTTCAGAACGTAGAATGAAGCTGAATGTGATGTCTCAAACCATATCAGAAGGGCAGCGTAATAACCAGCTTCCCAAAAACTCTTCAAATCGGAAGGTGGTGAAATAACAGGGTGGTTCACGCACTGTACTTCACGATAAAATAGGGGTCTCCGTACGAAATAATTCACTATGTTAGTTATTCGCGAAGTGACAAATAATTCAAGCCGGCACTGTCTAAGTAAGAAATGTTAATGTGGTGTCCGATAAAAAAAAACGATTGGAATGCACACATGGGTTGGAAGTGCAACACCTGTTTTGTACCATTCGATAAAAGCAATGCTACGTACTTGCCTTATGAGCGGCAAGCAATAACTCGACGTGATTAACGTGATAAGCAGATGGTATAAAAAGTCCGATAATTGATTCAATGTTTAGTAACAATAGACGATATTAATTGTTCGATCACTTATTAAATATTAGCAACAATTGACGATATTAATGTTCGATAAAATATTGAAGGTTTAGCAACAATTGACGATATTCTGGCTCGATAAAATATTAATTGTTTAATAACAATTGACGATATTCTGGTTCGATAAAATATTACTTGTTTAATAACAATTGACGATATTCTGGTTCGATAAAATATTAATCGTTTAATAACAATTGACGATATTCTGGTTTGATAAAATATTAATTGTTTAACAACAATTGACGATATTCTGGTTCGATAAAATATTAATTGTTTAACAACAATTGACGATATTAATTGTTCGATAGTACCTGCAGTTGACACACACTAATTTTTAGCACAAATGACTTGTATTTATTTAAAGATCTCTAATAAATGTGAGACCTCGATAGTTAATTCCGCTTTTGGAAGCGCTAAGATACGAAAAAGGTAGTATCAGATTCCAAGTGAATCTCTCCTAATATGCAATTTGTAGCTCAATTTATGCATTTTCCCTACTCTGATTTAGGATTTTTCCCACTTACTGATTGATTTGGATCCTTGTAATTGGGTCCTATAAATTTAGAAAGAAGGGAGACGTGATTTAATTGGACAATACCTAGAGTGTGAGAGCACACTTTCTTCTTTCTCCATGCAAAGTGTATCGAGAAGTTTTGCAGGACACGTGCGAGCAAAACAATTTTTTGCTCGTCTGGTCGGACGAAAAGGGTCTAACTTTTGCACTTTTTGTTGGTTTTTATCGAAGTTTTAAAATTGCGAAATCGCTATGCTTTCCATGTTAAAAATTAACACATGAGTTTGCAAGTCGATGCCTGTCTAAGATAACGATGTCGAATGCATTCGTTCCCATGGTCTTACCATCGCACGTGCCCGTTTTTTGTATCGACGGCCGACGTGGATTTATGGATCGCATAAAAGTTTCTCTCAGTCGTTTGAAAGATTATAGTAAAGTATAGGTATGAGTTGACGTTTAGTTTGCAACGTTAATGAATAGAGAATTTATTGCTGATGAGGTGAATTATGGATTAATGCTACGTCAACATTATTAACACTTCCTCATCTACCGTATGGTTTATTGTACGTGTATTAAAATATTTGATGATACTTTCCTAACTATACAATTCTTAAGATTATTGTGCATTTGCAAAACGTAAATTTATTAGTTGAGCGAATGTTTCAATCTTTTATTTTTACAACCCGACCTAAAAATGTTTTCTCAAAAAGTAATTTTCAACGGATCGATTCGAAATTTAAAATATAAGTTTAATAGATCATAAACGCAAAATCTAAGGGTGCGCCCGATGCGCGTAATAAGGTGACACTCCCCTTACGTCAAGAGTTGTTATCCCTAACTACTCTTCAACTGGGACGCGCGCAACCTCAACCGAAACACAAACTGTCCTACGATAAACCATCAACACTTATAGTGCTGCAACATCTACTCAGCTAGTGACTAGACTATACGTATATGCCGGGAAAGAGAGAGAAGGTTCACCTAACCCTAGGCTTAATCAACCCGTGAGTCGTAGTGACTCCTACATGAGAGGGCGGTTCGCGAAATCACGCGATCATTCGCTGGCCGTGGGACCCACAAATGTCTGTGAAGACACCGGACTCTAGATCAAGGTAGACCTGAGCTAAGGTAACACTTCCTTGGCGTACTCATATTTACAAAGCCTTCTCTAAAATGGTTCAGTCGATGGGGACTGTCTGCCTTTTTCAATACGTTGAAAAAACAGAGTAAAAAAAAACGTGTGCTTGGCTGGATCAAATTTACAAAAGCCGTTTGGGGCACTTCAGTAGATGGGGACTGTCTGTTTTATCATTTATCGTTGGTGAAACAGAGAAAAAAACTTGCGCTTAGCTTGATCAAATTTACAAAGCCGTTTGGGGAGACCATCCACCTTCATCATGACTTCGATCCAGACGAGATGATCGGAAGAGAGAGAAGAGGTAGTGATGGGGGGGGTAAGAGATAAGAGTGGGGGAGGGGGGGGTTAAAAAAGTGAGGGGTAGCAACCTACAAGGGACAGTTGAGGGACCAAATCCTCGAACCGTCCGAGTTAAACACGGATGCAACCGGGAAAAATAGTGGGGCATAAATCGTAATACGAAACGGGACGGGATAACGACCTACAAGGGACAGTCGAGGGAGCAAATCCTCGAACCGTCCGGGTTGAACACGGATCTAACCACGAGAAAAAGAAAAAATAGGGGGGGGTTTTCTCAAAAAAAAATTAGGGTGGGATGACAACCTACAAGGGACAGTCGAGGGACCAAATCCTCGAACCGTCCGGGTTGAACACGGATCTACGCACGAGAGCGTGCAGCACGAGAAAAAAAAAAATGGGGCACGAATGCCGCGTCAATCGTGTTGACCGGAGGGGCTGAATCTCCGAACCAACAAGTAAAGACTAATAAAGGATCACGATAGGCGTGATCCAAAATTCGCGAAAGACGCGATATAAGGGATATGGAGTCCGGCGGGACGAGAGTGGGACGGTACCGAACCGACACCCATATCAAAAGGTACAAGTTACACAACTCGTGGTCGCACACTAAATATGCGATACTTTTTTAAAAGATATTTACGCTACAGAGCTCGAGTTGACGAGACGGGAGTATCAGTCGTCAACAATGATACAACGAGCATCAAATATGAAATAAAACCAGAAAACTGAACCCTATACGGGGGTAGGGATTGTCTTTGTCAGTATAACCGAAGGGACCGAATCTCCGAATTACACCGACGAAAACGAGAACGCTACTCCGAAATGATCGGGACATTTCCATGAAAAAAAACTTGGAAAAACTTCCTACTTGAGAATACCCGACGTCAACTTGACTGGCGAAGTCCAACGGCGGTAAGCGCCGACTGGAAACTCCAATCTAAGGAACGCCTGTACCCGTATGTCAAAGTATGAATATACCATACTCGGTGGAGTCCTGTACCTCCTATGCAAAGTATGAATATACCACACTCGACAAAACCTGAAAAATCTAGAGGTGAAAAAAAAAAACGAGAAAGGTAGTTTAGTGTCTTGCACGGACGGTTGATCGGGAAATCCAGCGGTGACTGACACCGGGGGAAATCTCCAATCTAAGCGCAAATCGCGCAAAGCGACAATGCTCGCCCAAGATGGCGACACCATATGAGTGGAACGTATCCACCAGAGCTATATGTCACAAAAGTGTAAGGAATGTAACAAGAGGGTCTTGCTCCAAGATGGTGACATAATACTTCGGAGTCGGGCAATCCGTAAAGTGCCTGGATCCCAGGGTAGTACCATGACATCAACCGAGAGTCAACATGGTTGAAAACCAAAAAAAATATCGGGAACTTATTTTGGCTCGAACCGAGAGTCAACATGGTTGAAAACCAAAAAAAATATCGGGAACTTACTTTGACTCCAACCGAGAGTCAATATGGTTGAAAACCAAAAAAAATATCGGGAACTTACTTTGACTCCAACCGAGAGTCAACATGGTTGAAAACCAAAAAAAATATCGGGAACTTATTTTGACTCCAACCGAGAGCCAATGTCGTTACAAAATGAACGAAATGTTCACAGATACTGAGCGTTATACCTTAATCCTAAAGAAAAGAATGCAAGGGTTGAGCACCTATGCACTAGAGTACGAGAAGAAAAAGAAAAAAAGAAAAATGTTCGCATCATTTCAGATACTCCTATACCGGTATTCTTGGACGTGCGTCGGAAAACACCGACACTTCCAAAAAAGAAACAACAGTAACACGACGTTCGTGACGATCACGTTGTACGTGAACAAAATCTGAAAAATATGGAAGTAAAAATTGAGAAGGGTAGTTTAACGTCTTACGCGGACTATTTTTCAAAACCATAACAACAGCGACATAAAGTTCGGGACGTAACTATCACGTCGTGAGAGAACAAAATCTTAAGAACCTAAAACTAAAAGTGAGAAGGGTAGTTTAATGTCTTACACGGACTAATTCTCAATGCTGGTTCTATATACAATTCGGTAGCCGGGGGGGGGAGTTAATTGACTAAACCGGGACTACAGTTGTTGTTTACCCACGAGAAAAAAAAATATTCCCACAAAAACGTAATTTGGTCAGGGCTTGACATGGTGACAACTGTCTGAGTTGCACCTCTAATGTTTACTGTAACCGCATGAAGTGACTCTACTACATTTCATTCAAAAAAAAAGGGGGGAGAACACAATCGTTCTTCCAAACAAAAATCAAAATTGACCACAAAATTAACGTATGACTGATGAGGACGTTGGGTAACTAAGCCACCGCAACACCAATCTATACTTGGTCTACCTAAGCGATTTATTGGATAGTTACTCCAATGGACCGATAAGTACACCCTCTAACTTCGCGTAAACTACTTCCTTAAATGTTCGATAAAAAAAACGAAATTCGCGACTCCTACCGTCATGCGTGATAAACAAAAAAAACCAACTAAAGACCTGATTACTTATTGGGTCTGTAATTTTACTCTATACGCTCGAGATACCGTTAAATAACTTCCTTTCCCCTAACGTCTTCAATCTATCTACATAATATCTAAACTTAACATTGATTAAATCGATACCTTAAAATTAATTACACCGAAACTCAACCTAAACTGCTAATTACACAATAAAAGAATAAAAGTTACACACAAGGAAAATATTCGAGGTCCTAATCACTTCTAAAGCCGTTGTGACTGTCATAAGAGAGGGCGGTTCGCGAAATCACGCGATCCTTCGCTTGCCGTGAGACCCACAATTAACAACAGAGACGCCGAACTCTAGTTTGGGTTGGGCCCGAATCTAAGGTGAAATTTAAGAAAGGCGCGATCAAATCTACAATGGCCTCTGGGATGAATGGATCAGATATACAAGTTCATCCCTAATTTTCTATTTATTTTCCAAATGTCGTAGAGGAGAGAGAAAAAAAAGGGGGGGAGAACAAAATACAAACTAATGATCGAATTGTCCTTCCGTGGACCGACAGATGTCCTAACTGCGTAGGCCGATGGTGGTCGATCTGTTACTCCCTAACAAGGTAAATTTCCCAGGTTGTTGTTTCGAGTTTAACCACTACTCCTGTACAAAGCTCCCTTTCCAAGAAGGTTCCTTTGGGGCAGATTATAAATCGCCAAACTACGAGAAGAAAAAAATATATGGGACGATAATGCGCCGAGGGATGGACTATGTCCACGAAATTACTCAATAACCCCGGGGTTTGGATCGACATCCAACACTGGATTGACGTCCAAAAAAAAATTTTATCTGACAGTGGAACTAGGTCCAGCCTGATAATACGATAACTCAATGAGAAGCGGGTTACTCTAAACAACTATCAACCAATCGCAACCGCTACAACAATAAAATTCGATACAAAAAAAAATCTCCTTACAGGGTGCGTTAGAAAAAAAAAGAACTTTCGAAAGAAAACTCTAACTTAATTCGACAAACTAAACTCCCAACTAAATTTAAAAAAGCCTTATTATAAATGTCGGTACTACATTCAAAAAAATTTGAAAAACTTCACGGCAAATGTCGATACTAAATCCAAAAAAAAATTTTAAAAGCCTTACGGTAAATGTCGATACTAAATTCAAAAAAAATTTAAAAGCCTTACGGTAAAAGTCGATACTAAATTCAAAAAAAATTTAAAAGCCTTACGGTAAAAGTCGGTACCAAATTCAAAAAAAATTTAAAAGCCTTACGGTAAAAGTCGGTACCAAATTCAAAAAAATTTGAAAAGCTCTACGGTAAAAGTCGGTACTAAATAAAAAAATTGAAAAGCTTTACGGGAAACGTCGATACTAAATAAAAAAAATTGAAAAGCTTTACGGTAAACGTCGATACTAAATAAAAAAATTTCAAAAGCTTTACGGTAAACGTCGATACTAAATAAAAAAATTTCAAAAGCTTTACCTTAAGGGTCGGTATTGAATTCAAAAAACTTGACGTAAATTAACTACGTGAAAGTCAAAAACAACCTTCTACGGGTCCACTAGGTGGATGCGTAAACTTCCAAACCGTACCTATAAACTAATTAGAAAATTTGAACTTTAAAATTAAGTTCACCAAAAAACATACTTAAATCCTAACCTGAACTTTAATCGGGGCTTGACTTCAAGTCCTTGGCATGCCATGCACCAGGTCTCACTCCTGTGGTGTCTGACAGTACAAATGTGGTGTTCGAAAGTTTCTTATGAATAACAAAAGGTCCTACAAATTTTGGAGCTAACTTTGCATTAAAATGCTTCGATGCATCGGATAAAACATAATTACGTCTATACACGGTATCACCGACATCGAAATTCGACGGACGTCGTCTTAAATCATAAACAATTTTAGATTTCTCATAAGCGCTTTCTAATCTTTTGGTGATGTCATCGTAAACATCACCTAGTGCTAATGCACGTCGTTTAAGTTCGTCACGATCGGCAAACGTTATGTCTTTCAGCGTGTTCTGATCAGCTGTTTCGATACGCTGTCCACCGGACATGATCATCTCTCGACCGAAATTTGCAAAGTACGGAGTCATTCCGATGACTTCATGCAGTGCAGTCCGTACTGCGCAAGCAAATTTTCTGAAATCGACACAAAATCGATATGATTTGTCTTTCTTTTTGACTAACAAAATGGGGTTTGACCAACCACTAGATGATCGTTCTATTACACCTAACTTAAGCATATGATCTAATTCTTTATCGATATGTGCTTGTACACTAGGGTTAACCGGATAATAACGCTGTTTAATCGGCATTGAGTCGGTTTTAATAACATGTTGCACTAGGTCAGTACAACCGAGTTCTTTGACCTTAGTCCGAAAATGTAGGTCAATGACCTTATCTAAACGCTGACGTTCCTCAACTGATAAATTGAAAAGATTTCCTAAGGGTGTTTTCTTGTCGGTAATTACCGAGGTAACTTGGGGTTTCCCGAAATACCACGATTTGTTTTTCAAATCAGGGACGAAACCGATGGATTCCCAAAAATCTACACCTAAAATAAGTGCGTGTGAAAACTTTGGTACCACAATGACTGAAATATGGGCGACACGATGCTGCAATCTAATGGGTAATTGAGCTATCCCGATACTGTTTATAATTTCACCGTCTGCTACGGTACACTTTGGTCGTAACGTGGAGTCAAGTTGAATTTTTACACCGGTAGATTGCAAAATATTCCAACCTTCCTCGCCTAAAATCGTGTTGGTCGCTCCTGAGTCCAGGAGGGCGAAAATTTCACAACCGAGAACATTGACTCTCACATGGGGACGATTATCATGTCTTGAATCCTCTAATACATAATCTAATATAGTTTTAATTTTATCTTTACGTTTAGCTAACATCTTATGAAAATGGGTCGAATTTACAAACTTGCGGGAGTTCACTAGGTGACCACGTCCTAATGAGTCCCGGAAGAGTTTTCCGAACTCCTTCTACTCTGACTGGGGTTACAGTGGGGGCAGGTTTTTGTTGTTTCACCTTTTCTCCCACAGCGATAGCAATATATTTGTTTCTGCGGAACGGTACAACGCGACGCTAAATGTCCTGTGCCACCACAATTCCAACAAGAATTATTACTTGAAGTTTTACTAAAAACTTCGACAGCGCTATTGCGACTTTTAAAGGTCGGTTTATTTACAGATCGTTTATTATATCGTGATTTATTAAAAAGCGTTGATTCGGCACGCGGTGCGCGATCATTTTCTTGAGTCGGTACACTCAAATGGGTATAAGCTACATCGGGTTCTAAATCGTTTTTCCTCTTTGACGGCGGTGCGTAATTGGAAATGGTCAACCTACGCGCTTCGAGAATGCGCCCGAGTTCAATTAGCCTGTCAAAAGACGTAATTTCGGTAAAACCTAACTGTGCAATATAAAATGGGTTTAAGTTTCGTAATGCGATACTTAATTGTCTTTCTTCCGATAATGGGATGACTAAACGAGCAAACATCGTTTTTAACATTGCTACATACATTGCCAAATTTTCCTCGTTCCCTTGAGTTCTACGTGTAATTTCCTCAAGTAATCTGACGTCATAGTCAGCTGGTCGAAATTGTGCATTTAATAATACTACTAATTCTGACCAAGTAGATGCCTTATCTCTATTTGCGCGAAACCACAATAATGCTTTACCCTCGAACAGGTCAATCGCCTCTTCGAAGAGTTGACTTAAATTTACACGTCTAGCAACAATTAATTCATTGACTCTTTCTAAAAATGCAGTGATCGAAATACTTTTTGCTTCACCGGAAAACTTTAATCGCCACTTGACAACAGGTGTTGATTTCGTACAATAACTTTTCTGCCCTACCTCAACCGGAGGGGGGTTAATATTTAATGAAACTGGGTTTGAAGTTACGATTACTTCTGGTTCTACTGGGGTCTCTCGACTAATTTCGGCCACGATATTCGATAATGAATCTCGCTCCGTTCGAGAATTTGCTACAAATAAGCGGTACGCGGATCTACATTCTTCTAATTCGTCCATAACTGTTCGTTTTGAATTTTTATCTTTTACTAAAAAGGGTTTTGATCGGGATAATCTATTAAAGTAATGTGCTAACTTCGTTTCTACCTCGATCTCTACGTTAGGTTCTTGGTCTCGTGAAACTTCCAAGCGACCAAGTAGTCTATGAAGAATCAATAAGCCGGCTCTTAATGCCACCAAATCTTCTGCAAAGGTAAACGGATACCACGCTAAAGCGTAACTTTCGCCTTCTTCTTCTTTATCAAGGGCTATTACTAATTCATCACGTAATTCTTTTACCGAACCGTGAAAAGGTAAACCTCTAATCTTTAATTCGTATTGGACCTCGTCCTTTCGCAACTTGTCCGGTACAATCCTGAATGCCATTATTAATCGAAATGAATAAATTTAATTAAATACAAAAAAGAATTCGCGGAACACGACTCTACTTTGTTCTCTGAACAACTAATGGTAAACGGAAATACAATATTTGATCTTAAAATCGCGATAATTTTCAC
Organism: Podabrus alpinus; assembly: GCA_932274525.1. Taxonomy (NCBI): domain Eukaryota; kingdom Metazoa; phylum Arthropoda; class Insecta; order Coleoptera; family Cantharidae; genus Podabrus; species Podabrus alpinus. The sequence goes on from OW026452.1 coordinate 7,857,684, forward strand.
TTTTAAATTTAAATAGGGGGGCGTTATGGAATCTCGTTAGTCCATTCATGCGCGTCGGTACTATTTTACTTGATTAACTAACAAAAATTCGATATAATGTGCCAAAAGGGCTTTCTTGACAACCGTCTAGTTGGACGCTAAATTATTTTTTAAACCTACAAAAATTAATTTGGAATTTACTTGATTTACAACAAAAAAAAATTCGATACCATAACATGCCAAAAGGGCTTTATCGATAGCCCCACGTTGGGCGCCAAATTATTATCCTGTTACACCACGTTCTGCATCCACGACACCTTTCCAACAGGTAATAAAAGGTTGGCTAGCTCAAAGTCGCGAAGGGGTGGGTTGGTGAATGGAACGAAAGGGTCGTGTGACGGCACGTCGCAAAGCGTGTATTTCCTATCGACGACCGGGCAATCCTCGATCGCGATTCTAAAAATTGTCAAAATCGGTGTGAATAATTTACACAGGGGGGGAGTTAAGTCAAAATCGATGGGGTTAATATACACGAGGGAGTTTAAATGGGCGCCACGCATACGAAGAAATGAATCTCTTTGAAGGGGACTGGTTATCACACCTTCCAAGCTGGTACGCGACAACTTGATGATCTTACGGCGAACTCTCACTCCGGAAAAACCTCGCTCAATGACCTTACCTTTACAGGAGGCGAACTTTCCGTTGGTGAAAATAGCTAAATAAACATTAACACAACAATAATAATAACACACAAAGTTGGGAAATAATAAAAATGTATTAAATAAAATAATATCAGGGGGGAGTTGACAAAGTTTACACAAGATACTATCAAATTTACATGTCTTGTATAAAAATAAATATGTACAGTTGACGGAACCTTTCCGTGTGGTTTCCGTTGCGAAACTAATATTCGTAAAACAATTACTCTTACAAAAATACAAAAGGTTAATTTGCATGAAAGGGGGGCGTATTGAATACAGCACTCCACCAAAATAAATAGTTACTTAAGCGCAACTTGATAATATTCAAAACTATGATTCATAAAATTGATCATGGAACTTAATCAATGCAATTGATCATCAAAATTCCCAACAACGGGACAAACAAACTTTAGCTACAATACTAAACTTGAAACGTTACGTTAAATTGTTTGGTTACATTCTGAACGCTCGAATGGCGTGTTAAAAGTTACGTTAATAATAGATAATAATATTAAGTTAAATAAAAGGTATACAAAATGGTTGCGATATCGTCTTCCAGGGTTGAACTGAACGTTCATAAACACAACTAATGGTCAATAGGACCAATTAACATCACAATCTTAAAAATATAAAAAGGTTTCTTACTTAATTTGGGTGGTTGATGTTCGACCTCTAGGTAAAGTCGATGACGGGTCCTTCAGGAGTGAGATTTCGTCTTCAGAACGTAGAATGAAGCTGAATGTGATGTCTCAAACCATATCAGAAGGGCAGCGTAATAACCAGCTTCCCAAAAACTCTTCAAATCGGAAGGTGGTGAAATAACAGGGTGGTTCACGCACTGTACTTCACGATAAAATAGGGGTCTCCGTACGAAATAATTCACTATGTTAGTTATTCGCGAAGTGACAAATAATTCAAGCCGGCACTGTCTAAGTAAGAAATGTTAATGTGGTGTCCGATAAAAAAAACGATTGGAATGCACACATGGGTTGGAAGTGCAACACCTGTTTTGTACCATTCGATAAAAGCAATGCTACGTACTTGCCTTATGAGCGGCAAGCAATAACTCGACGTGATTAACGTGATAAGCAGATGGTATAAAAAGTCCGATAATTGATTCAATGTTTAGTAACAATAGACGATATTAATTGTTCGATCACTTATTAAATATTAGCAACAATTGACGATATTAATGTTCGATAAAATATTGAAGGTTTAGCAACAATTGACGATATTCTGGCTCGATAAAATATTAATTGTTTAATAACAATTGACGATATTCTGGTTCGATAAAATATTACTTGTTTAATAACAATTGACGATATTCTGGTTCGATAAAATATTAATCGTTTAATAACAATTGACGATATTCTGGTTTGATAAAATATTAATTGTTTAACAACAATTGACGATATTCTGGTTCGATAAAATATTAATTGTTTAACAACAATTGACGATATTAATTGTTCGATAGTACCTGCAGTTGACACACACTAATTTTTAGCACAAATGACTTGTATTTATTTAAAGATCTCTAATAAATGTGAGACCTCGATAGTTAATTCCGCTTTTGGAAGCGCTAAGATACGAAAAAGGTAGTATCAGATTCCAAGTGAATCTCTCCTAATATGCAATTTGTAGCTCAATTTATGCATTTTCCCTACTCTGATTTAGGATTTTTCCCACTTACTGATTGATTTGGATCCTTGTAATTGGGTCCTATAAATTTAGAAAGAAGGGAGACGTGATTTAATTGGACAATACCTAGAGTGTGAGAGCACACTTTCTTCTTTCTCCATGCAAAGTGTATCGAGAAGTTTTGCAGGACACGTGCGAGCAAAACAATTTTTTGCTCGTCTGGTCGGACGAAAAGGGTCTAACTTTTGCACTTTTTGTTGGTTTTTATCGAAGTTTTAAAATTGCGAAATCGCTATGCTTTCCATGTTAAAAATTAACACATGAGTTTGCAAGTCGATGCCTGTCTAAGATAACGATGTCGAATGCATTCGTTCCCATGGTCTTACCATCGCACGTGCCCGTTTTTTGTATCGACGGCCGACGTGGATTTATGGATCGCATAAAAGTTTCTCTCAGTCGTTTGAAAGATTATAGTAAAGTATAGGTAGGAGTTGACGTTTAGTTTGCAACGTTAATGAATAGAGAATTTATTGCTGATGAGGTGAATTATGGATTAATGCTACGTCAACATTATTAACACTTCCTCATCTACCGTATGGTTTATTGTACGTGTATTAAAATATTTGATGATACTTTCCTAACTATACAATTCTTAAGATTATTGTGCATTTGCAAAACGTAAATTTATTAGTTGAGCGAATGTTTCAATCTTTTATTTTTACAACCCGACCTAAAAATGTTTTCTCAAAAAGTAATTTTCAACGGATCGATTCGAAATTTAAAATATAAGTTTAATAGATCATAAACGCAAAATCTAAGGGTGCGCCCGATGCGCGTAATAAGGTGACAACACATGGTGCAGAAAAAGTGACTCCCGTGAGAATGGTTGAGGCAATGCTTCCATCAAAGAAGAGGTGGCAGGAACTGGAGAACATGATGGGGTCACCTGCTGAACGTGTTTTCCGAAACATGGAAGACGGTCAAGAAATTTTTACACAATACCCGGAGTCGTTCAGACCATTACCCTCTTGGTTGTACGGCCTAAAGGCCGCACTGTATTAGAAGTTATAGAGATAGATATAAATTTTGTTTAGTAACAATTATTGAAAATGTTAGTAATCAATTGCTGAAAGCTTCTGAGAAAAATTAGATTGGGGGGGGGGGCAAATTACAAATTAAAATTTTCACTTTGTTTAGTCAAGTGTTTCAAAAACGGGCCATCGCTTTTTGTTAGTGGAATTTAATGTAGTATATAACCGGTGTTCGCGTCTGATTTAATAAAATCTTTTCAATCTACGTAGATATTAGGAATTTTATTTCTTCAAGGTTATTTGTAAAGTTTGTGTGGAAAATTATAGGTTAATGTAGTAAAATTTTTGGTAGTCATTGTCTTGTTTGTTTTGTGTATAAAAATAGGAAATAATATTTTAAAGTAATCAAGGAAAATCTGGAGAATAGAAAATTCAAATAACCTCTCAAATAGGTAAGTCAAGTTATGCGGAATTTTTGAGTGAATTTTTTAGTAATGTTTCTCTATTCGAATTACATTCAGTGCATTTAAGTTCCTTTAATTAAATATTTTGGATAAAAATGCCGTGCCTTCTAAGATATTGATTTCAAATAGACATGTTTTGGTTATCTACTAATGCTAACAGATAATTATGCCAATCATAAAGGAACATGTCGCCCCCCCCCCCCCAAGTCGAATTCGAATTGTTTTGTTAAGCACTCTGACGTTCAGGGGGCTTCCATATCGTCTAATCCTCTTGATTAAATCTTGGTTTTTCGTGCAGTCACCCATATGATTATAGTTCAAAATGGCCGTTCATTCATTTTGATTGTTTTTTGTTTTCCCTATGACGGCCATATTTGAGGGCACCGTATTATTTTCATTCTAAAGAGTTTCCTTGCGGAAACTGATCTCAGTCCCTATTGAACCCATTGACGTGGGACTAAAAGCAGTGTATCCATAAAAAGCCATTCCACCGTTCTCTTTCTAAAAAATTCTATCTCAAGAAGAAAAAGAGTCTTAAATTGTTTTCCAAAAAAAATTTGTAATGATTGTTTCAATTTAAGTTTTCTATTTTCCTTCTAGTCAGATATGGACAGGCGAAATTCATTTGAAGGACGGGATGATCCGACTACTTCCAATCGACCTAGGGTATGTCCTCCAAACAATTTTAGAACATTGAGCGTGTATCCGACTTGCGAAGAAATTTTAAGTCCTGGTCCAGCTTTTGTGAGAAGGAATATAATTAAAGGAAGGTATACGAATGCGAACCATTATTTGGATGTGCAATTTCGCTTAATGAAGGAAGATTTTCTTGGGCCTTTACGCCAAGGCATTGCGGAATATATGGAACATATGCGAGGTGATAAGAAGAGTATGAAATTTTACAACGTTATAATTCATCCCAGCGTGGTATTGCGATCAACGATTTTTGAAAATAATAGAATAGGCGTAATTTTGATTTTCCCTGACAAAAAAGCTTCTGATCAAATCTTCACGCCGTATTCGAAACGATGTAAATATGGATCGTTAGTTTGCCTCACCAATAATAACTTCAATTCCATTTTCTTTGGAAAAATAATAGAACGAGATAACCACCAAAAACGACTCATCATTAGTTTTGATCCCAATTCGGTAATCGAGTTGAACGTCATGTACACAATGGTGGAATATAAAGTTTATTTCGAACCGTATTATCACGTCTTGAAAGCTTTGCAATGCATGCCCGAAGTTGATTTTCCAATGAAAAATTATTTAATTGACGTGAACTCCAACGTGGAACCACCAGGCTATTTGACTGAATCCTCTACCGTTTTTACCATTCACGGACGCAGCGTGGAGTTGTTTAGCGATAATTGGCCCACTCTCGATCAATTCCAATTGAACCCCACCCAGTATTCCGCCTTCCAAGGGGCTCTAACCGAAAAGTTTGTTGTGATCCAAGGTCCTCCTGGAACGGGAAAAACTTATTTAGGGCTTCACATCGTTAAAACCCTTCTGCATAAAGATAACATCAAATATTGGTATAATGAAACTCCCATCCTGATAGTCTGTGCTAATAACCACGCTCTGGATCAATTTTTGCAAAGCCTAATTTCGACTACGAAAGAAATAGTTCGGGTTGGTGGACGGTCTAAATGTGAAGAGTTGGATGAGTTTAATTTAAAAACTCTGAGAAGGTGTAGTGACCTGCATTTTAGCGTACTGCACAATAATAAAGAACTTGAGATGAAAAGATTATTGATCCACCTTAAATACTACGGCGAAATCTTAAACCAGATCAAAAAATATAATAACATTCTACATTTCGAACATTTTACATGTATTGACCCAACCATTGCCCATACCTGGCTTTTCGCTGCTTCTAACTCAGATCTACGTATTTGGTTATTTCAACAAGATCACTACGATATCAGGCTGAATACATTAAATGTACTTGAGGTATGCTTATCCACAATAACTTATTTTATACATAACTTACTTTTAGCTACCACGAATTGAAGAAAGAGAAAATGGGGATGGATCGATGCCTTCGCTACCAGTTTTGGATTCTGAATACCGTATGAAGACCCAAATTGAATACATTGAAACCGAATTGCAAAAAATGGAATTGGATCCTACACAACAAACGGCTGCTCGTCACAAATTGGAATTGGAAATAAACTTAAAGAATTTGCGAAAAAACTTGGAGCATTTTAAGGTAAGTACGCTTTTAGCAATTACTTACAGTGCAGTAGTTAAAGGTCAAGATATATATTAAAAACTTTCAAAAGTCCCTACCGATAAAAATAGACAACACGAACCGGTGGGTACGGAATTACCCCCCCCCCCCTTATTTTTCCAAAACATTCAAGAGATATCGTTCTTCGTTGATTCTGTTGAAATTTTGGCATTGGATTGTGTTCAATATTCCTTCTCTTGTTTTCATGTTAGTAAGGGGCTAATGTTATACATTTTATTGGTAACCTAGGCGAACAATTGCGCCCTCTCCCGGTCTCTTACAATAGAATTACAGCCCTCAGTTGGAAGTAACAAAAACACCAGAAATTATATTCACATGTTGCCCAACGAGAGTCGTTATAGCGAAAAGTTTGGGGTTTGTTTGGGAAATTAAAGCCTTGAGGGTGCGGTAACAACACACGGGGAATGTCGCCTCAGAGCTTTAATTCGCCAAATGGACCACGGGAAGTAATAAATATTCGGAGCAACTTTGGTCCTTGTCCTTGGTGGTGGGGAAATATTAGAATGCATTACTTTACCTAGAGCTTCTATAGAAAATCCAATTTTTAATATAATAAAATCTCGGGTGTGAGGGTTGGGGTAATAAAACCCTCACACCCGAGATTTTATTATATTCAGATCCGAGGGGAAGAAAACTTTTTATTCCAATCAATCCAATTTTTACTTCCCTATAAGGAAGTATTGTAATCATGAAAAAATTCGATGTCGATATTTTAACGGAAATATCCGTTTTGAGCATTTCTGAATCCGTTTTGACTACTTTCGCAATGATGTCTGTATGTATGTATGTATGTATGTATGTATGTATGTCTGTATGTATGGATGTATGTAACGCAAAATGTCTGTAAGTTCTGTATCTCTGGAACGAATTGTTATATAGTAACCAAATTTCATATTTAACACTTTAATCGGTATACAAAGGCACCATTTGATTTTGGAGGAAATTCTTAAACCGGAAGTAGCTCTTTACTTGAAGGACTAAATGGTTTTTCTTAAATATCTCAGGAACGAATTGTTATCTAGTAACCAAATTTCATATTTAATACTTTAATCAGTATACTAAAGCACCATGTGATTTTGGAGGAAATCCCTAAACCGGAAGTAGCACTTTACTTGAAGGACGAAATGGTTTTTCTTCAATATCTCAGGAACAAATTGTTATATAGTAACCAAATTTCATATTTAACACTTTAATCGGTATACAAAGGCACCATTTGATTTTGGAGGAAATCCTTAAACCGGAAGTAGCACTTCACTTGAAGGACGAAATGGTTTTTCTTAAATATCTCAGGAACGAATTGTTATCTAGTAACCAAATTTCATATTTAACACTTTAATCAGTATACTAAAGCACCATGTGATTTTGGAGGAAATCCCTAAACCGGAAGTAGCACTTTACTTTACTTGAAGGACGAAATTTAATAATTTAATTAAATAATAAAATAAAATTTAAATAATAATTCTGCGAATCTTTAGATGAACGATAAAGGAATGATTCCTTATAGGGAAGTCATGTGCTGGCCACATCAGATTTTTAATTTCAATATCAGTAAGGAAATTTATTAGTTTGTATTATATGTGATTTAATAGTTTCCTCCTTATTTTTTAAACAATATTATTAATACTAAAAGGTCATGTGGTCTGGTGTGTGATTGCCATGGTTGTGCGGCCTAAAGGCCGCACTGCGCCTTTTTTTACCTTCGTAACAAAATTTTAAATAATTATTGGATAGATTTCTCTTATCTGGTGTGTGGGTATACGGGCACAAGATTTGGTGGTTCTTACACCATTGTTAATACAACATAGGTGGTGTTGGTTGGCGATCCGCAGCGCCGTAGCAAGGGTGAGGAGACCGAGGCTTTGCCTCAGGCGCCATCACAATGGGGGCGCTAAACCTCGAAAAAACCCAATAAATAATAGTTTAAAATTTTCAAAATGATAGGAATTCTTTTGGGAGGGGGCGCATATATTCAAATTTGCCTCTGGCGCTAGAAGAGCTTGCTACGGCGCTGGCGATCCGAACCGTAGGAAAAAATAAAAGATAAATAAATTGTGCTGCCTACGATGATGCTTCGAGTAGAGGCGGAAGACTTACGTAGTTGATTGGCTTTGTGAGTTTTTTTAGAGGATTTGGCGACTTCTGGGCAGGATAAGACCTAACGGTGGTGGATCCGGCAAATGTTAGACGCGGTGGGGGGGGGGTTGCTTTGGAAGATGAGTGACAGTGCAGGATCTGTGCGAAAGCTAGATAACCACAAATCAAATGGTCAGTGACACAAAGAGCAATGGAGAGATGAATTTTTGATCCGTGCAAGAACGGGAATCACGGACATAATACAAAAATGGTCTTGGTTGTGCGGCCTAAAGGCCGCACTGAAGAGGTAATTTAGCATTATAGACACACAGATTGATGGATAAAATAATAATAGGATAACCTACTATTTTCGACTTTGTTCATTTTGATTTTTTTATATCTACCAATTGGGAGGGGGGTGCTAAAACGATGTAATTTCGTGAATGTACGATTTTGGCGGGGTTGTTTAACTAACTCCCTATCAGTGTAGAAGCTCGCGATTTATTAGAAATTTAATTACTAATTAAATCAGGGCCACGGTTTACGGTCTATTTTTGGACCGTAAAATTGTGCAATATTAGGGGGCCCAAAATGCGAGCGGAATTAAGAACTATTATTCCGATGAGTTGCTATTCAGTTTTGGGAGCGCGTCGCCCCGTTCTTCTTCCTGTACCAACCCCCCCCCCCCCCCCGGAGTTTAATGTGCCGGAGGCTAAAAGTAAATCGGTCCTGGAAACGATACATTTCCTCCCCCCTGCAAGTTAAAGGGAATAGTTATCACTCAATTTTCAAAAAATTTAATGAACGGTTTATAAACTGCTGCGCTTGTGGCTTTTTGCCTTTAACTCATTAAATTTAAATAAATAAATATAAATCTCTTACACGTAAGAATTTTTGAATTTCACTGTTTGATAATTATCTATTTTGAAAAAACGACGAATGGCTGAATTAATTTCGACAAAGAGCGCAGTTGCTGTCCCGTAGTGCTGGTAATGCAGGTTTATCATCATCTACTGATCCCAAATATGACAGAGTCATTTCGATGAAAGAAGAAAAGGTGGAGGAAAAGAAGGCAAGTCTTGCGTATAAGTGGCAAAGTCGAGAACCCGTGGGCCACGAATTCCGCGTTTGAAAGAAGAAGTTTAGATTAGAAACAAAAAAGATTTAAATTATCAAGTTTAGTACAAGGTTAGAAACGATAGTAAGCATAATTTTTATTAATCTGGCGGGGGGAGGGCATTGCTGAAGATACCCCTGAATTTGCTTAGCTGTTTAAATTTAGTTTTAACTATTTTGATAGGATAGGTTTATCAGATTCAGAAGATTTCAGATTTTTTATCTTTTTTGGTTTTTTATTATTATTGTTTGAACCCGCTGAGCTCAGAATCCTCTTGTCCAATCCGTCAGGAGGGGAGTCTTTGTTGTTAATGCTGGGGCGAGAGGGGCGTCTCCCTGATAAAGCAGAATGCCTTGCGCGACTTAAAGGCGGGCCTGGGCACTTCCCTTTGGTACGACTTGGGCATCCTGCTGATCCCTGGGCTGGTGTTCCCATCCTGCTAACACGGGAGCTTACGCTTCGACCGTTGTAACTGGATCGGAACCTTTTCCTCTTATTACCAGGGCTAAACGCCCGTGTATAACCTTGAGAGGGGAGCCATTCCCGGTAGAATTTGAGCGCTTTGCTCTATAATTGTAGAAGGGTGGGTCCCCCTACTGGGTCTTTTCCTCGGTAAAGCGGGAGTTGGATGGTCGACCGCTGTGCTGCGGAGCGAGCCTGTCCCTGTAATAACAGGAAGTTGAGCCTCCATCTCTATTTTTCTATTTTTCTGCTGGTCTTTGGATGGAGCGCCAAGGTAAATACCCCATATCTCCTTCATCTGATTTTGGTGTCGGGCTGTAGAATTTTTTTTAAAGCTTTCTGGTCTGATGTGAGACTGTAAAAATACAAAACATGATTGTAGAAGTTATACGAAGATTTCCGTTTGGAACAATAAAATACTTAATTCCGTTGAACCTATGGATTCCTTTTTTCCTATGGAATTTTCTATGGAGATTCGGAAAGCTGAAGGTTTAAATAGTTGATTTAAAGAACAAAAATTGCGGAAAAATAATAAACAGCCCTTAGAAAAGGCGTTTAATAAAAATCCCTATTGCGGGGTCTCTCATTAGCCCCCGGAGTTCATAGGCACGCTCACCATCAAAGTTAAAAGGAATTTGGGTCTTTTGGGAGCAAGTTTAGGTCGGAATTCTATTCCGAAGTGGTTGCGTTGTCAAAAGCGCCCGGAGCGTAGTGGAGGATTGGGGCCGTTTTCTTTAGGGTGGCCGTCTTGAAAAGAGTCCAGTCCACTTTGGATCGGGTAGGGTTTCCGGTGGGCCGGTTGAGGGTACCTAGTGAAACAAGAACAGGAAAATGTTCCGAGGTGAGTTCTTCCAGAGTGGTGAGTTCGAACTATATTCTTTTTTTTTGTATTTTGCTTTTGAAAAGTGGGTGGGATTAGATGGACCGTTGATTGTGAAATCCAACTCCGTCGTCAGGTCGAAAAGGGCGCGTCCTTCCCTGTTCGTGCTTGTCGCCTGCGATGATTTTCGCTTCGGGGCCTTTGAGGAGGGCTTCCAGGTCGTCCTTCAGGATTTCTCTTCCTGGCCGATTGTAGACGGAAGAAACCTGAAACGTGAGGGAGCTGATTTGGAGGGTCATGGTGGTGACTTGGGCCCTCAGCTTCTCGTTGTCCGCATAGGCCGCTTTGGTTTGCTTCTTCTGATCCTCCAAGAGTTGGAACTAATCAGTGCGGCTGTTGGGCCGCACAACCTGGCAAGCGCGAATCATTGTGATCTTTAGGTGAAAGTACAATTCAGCAATCAAGTCAATCATACACACATGGCCACTTGACCTATTGACCTATTAATAACTGGGAGTTACGGCAAAGTTACGAATTTTTATTCTGACAAATAATCTGAAAAGAAATTTGATGTTTTATTTTTATGTACGTACTTGTTTTGATTATATAGTATCAGATTGGCACACCTTACAGGAGTTTTGTAAACACCTTTTGTAGTAGAAGAGGCAATCAACAGATGGCGCTCCTTAATTTAAATTTGTAATAAATTGCTTTCGTATTATAATTTTTCATTTACATTGGAGCTGCAGATTGATGTTCAAACCCTCAAATCCGACTTCCAATTCAGTAGCGCCATCTGTTGATACCTTTTGAACCACACCGTGTGTTTCCAAAACTCATGTAGGGTTTGTCTATCTGAAGCTACAAACCAGAAATATTAGTAACGACGTGATGCATAATAGTCTAAATTTATCTGTGCGTCTCTAACGCTTAATTCATCCGCCCCCTCCCAGTGGGCCTTTTGGCCGCGCACCTGTAAATATTTCTATAACATATTAATTACACAATTCTTTAGATGTGGATGAGATATGGAGAAACCAACCCGGAAATACTGCAACCTCCTGTGATCGATCTCCACTCCATGGCTGTCAATGATCGTTGGAAGTTGTACTTGTATTGGTTAAATTTGTACGAGCAACATGTGAGGAAGACGCTTATTGGACTTCAAAATGAGCATAAGAAAATTAACAAACAACGTACCGAAATTAAAAATATGATGGATTCAGCAATAATGAAAAGCAAGTTGGTGGTGGGGATGACTACGAGCGGCGCCGCAAGTCTTCAGACAACATTGCAAACCCTCAAATGCCCGATTGTTGTTGTGGAAGAAGCCGCCGAAGTTTTGGAATCGCACATTACGGTCTCTTTAACGCGCCACTGCCAACATTTAATTTTAATTGGTGACCACCAACAGTTACGTCCAACCACAGCCGATTATCGCATCGAAAAAAAATTCAACCTGGGAATTAGCATGTTTGAACGGATGGTGCGGAATAAAATACAGTGCCATACATTGGGCGTTCAACATCGTATGCGTCCAGAAATTGCAAACTTAATCGTGCCCCACATTTATCCCCAACTAGAAAACCATCACTCTGTCACCTGTTTTCCGACAATTTTAGGTATGGACTCGTGCCTATATTTCATCCATCACGAACACCAAGAATTGAACCAAATCGACACCAAAACAAATTTGCACGAAGTACAATTTTTAGCCAAACTTGCACGTTATTTGAGACAAAATGGTTACAAACCTGAAGACATCACAATTTTAACCGCTTATGCTGGCCAATGCGTTGCCATGCGTGAAGAGGTTCAAAAGTATAAGGAATTACTTGAAGGAGTTCGGATTTGCGTTCTGGACAATTACCAGGGCGAAGAGTGCAAAATTATTTTGCTCTCTTTAGTGAGGAACAATCGTGAAGGAAAAATGGGGTATTTAAAAACCGAGAATCGCATTTGCGTGGCTTTGTCGCGCGCCAGGCAAGGTCTGTACATTATGGGCAACATAAATTTATTATGTCACAACAACCAGGTGAGCAATTCATATTCGTGATTTTTAAATTTGTTTTTGTTTAATTTTGATTGTAGATCTGGTCCAAAGTTAAGGAGGTTTTAGTGAAGCAAAACAGTTTGGGTGATTATTTATCCGTTCGTTGTAGAAACCATCCAGATCAGGTGACAAAAATTAAAGAACCCGAAGATTTTGCAAATGTGGCAGGAGGAGGTTGCAATAGAATATGTGGAAGTTTGTTGAAGTGTGGAGGGAAATGCTTACGAACTTGTCACATTTCGGATAATGATCACACAGGGTTGCACGTGTGCACCGTAAGATGTTCAAAGTAAGTTATTAATTGCAAGGCGCGACCTCAACAGTGCGGTTCAACAAGACAGTGCGATCTGTACGCAATCCTCTTTGGAATAATTAATTTTAGAAATGTGTTTATGTACGGTCCAACCGTGCAATTATTGAGAACGGATTGCTCGAGAATACAAATCTGTCCTTCGTATGCTAAAGTGACGAAGTTTCGTATGCGAAAGAATTCGAGTGAGTTCGAGAATAGGGCCCCTGGTATTTTATTTTATTAAGTGGAAAACAACACAACTTGTGTATCGTTTTTCAGTTGGTGACTAAAATAATAACTAATCAAAAGTGCGTTAGGGAATTTAATTTTATCTTTCAAAAAGAACAGATCGAAGATAATAAAAAATGCCGAGTTGAATACAGAAGCACAAAATGCTCTTTAGCATCCGTTAGGTATGACAGCATTAGGGATGACAGTGGACTGATTTACGCAACTGGAAACCAGTCTCAGTTGTATTCTAGGATGTCAAACACTACGCTCTAGCTGGCTAAATTAAGTTTCTTACAATAATTTTTTGTTGTCCTTAGTTAGAACGTCCTAACTAACAAATTGGTTTTCGAGAGCAAAATAATTGAATGCCATTTCCATTTCATTTCACGGAAATTTTATAAAACCATAAAAACATCTTCAATTTTCTCTCGAAAAGCAATTTGCTAGTTAGGACGTTTTAACTAAGACGACAGATAGTATATTGAAATTTTGCGCTTATATTTTACAGATATAAGCTAAAAATTAAGTGTTTCCTCAAAATATTCCAAAAATTCAAGAACAATTAAAAAATTTAAACAAAATAGATACAGTTCATTAGTTCCAAAATTTAAAAGAATGGCTAAGCCTCCCTTGCCTTTTCCGTAAAAATGAGTTGTTTCCCTAAGAGAGAATTGTCTATAAAAGTGAGTTATGGGCGAAAAACCACATTGGGGGAACTAAAATCCCCAACTGAGGAAGAAGTCGACAGGGGAAATTTGGGGATGAATTAGAATATCATGGGAAGTTAACGAGTGTTGCTCGGAGTTTTAAAAAATTCAAATAAAATTATAATGATGATTGTATACAAACTTAAGAATGGAAGCTCATTGAGGCCCAAACAATGTTCAAACGCTAGGCACTTATTTTATTCAAAAATTCAAGTCACGAAATCTTGCGAGGGGGGCTGTAGACCCCCCCCTTCGTCGAACTTCTGAGTGAAATTGGTATCAAAACTTTAAACATCGTCTGAGCCTCGCTGAGCTTTTATTTTTATTTATTTATTAATTAAACTTAACATATTATATAAGTAGTTAAACAATGCTGTTTCTCGAACTCACTTTTCTAAGTGCAAATTTGGTTTGCTTTTATATTTAGGATTTGTGATAATGGACACGTTTGCCAAAAAATGAGCTGCGAAGACTGTGGCGATTGTACCGTCGAAATAACTCGAAGCTTGAAATGCGGACACGAACAAACTTTCCCGTGTAACGTAGATCCAAAAATAATTAAATGTAAAATTCCGGTGCCTGTACAGTTACCATGTGGACATACAATTTTAAATAAGCCATGTTTCATTGAAGCAAGTAATTTTAAATGCATATTTCAATGCAATGCACGAATTGAACCGTGCGGCCATGCGTGTAAATTTGATTGTCACATTAATATCGACACAGAACATTTAAATCAGGTAATACTTCAATTTTTTTATTCTTATTTATTAAAAATGTTGGTTTAGTTTCAATGTAGCAGCCTATGCGAAAAGAAATCGTTGGGGTGCACAACCATCGAACACATATGCCAGAGAATGTGTTTCGAAGAATGTCTTCCTTGCTCAATATTGGTCGAAAGGAATTTGCCCAATTGTGGTCATATACAATATGTGGAATGTAGCGCAGACATAAATGCAGTGAAATGCTCGAAGCCTTGCAAGAAACCGTTACCATGTGGTCACGAATGCCTAAAAAAATGTTCTAGAAAATGTGGAGCTTGTTCTGAACTGGTGAATAACCCAAAATATTCTTGTGGTGCACTTTTTTAATTTCGTTTTAGGTTATGAAGAAGGCTTATTGTGGACACGAGGTGAAGACGAAATGCAGCAAACCGCCGAACCAACGAGACTGCATTAGTGCATGTCCAAAACAACTTCAATGCGGTCATTCTTGTAAAAAAACCTGCCGAGATACTTGCACAAGCAAATGTTTGGAATTGGTCGACCATACCAACAAGGCAGCTTGCGGTCACCACTTCAAAATTGAGTGCCACATGCTTGCAGAAGAATTATCTAGTAACGACACCAGCTTGCTTAAGTTCTGTAAGGAACCCTGTCAACAAATTTTGGAATGCTCGCATAAATGTTCGGGTAGTTGTAGCGAATGCTTCCAAGGACGCCTTCATTTGGTTTGTTCTGAACAGTGCGAGATGACCCTAATATGTGGCCACAAATGTGGCTCCCTCTGTAGCGATGTTTGCGAACCTTGCGAACTAAAATGTTCTTTCAATTGTGGTCACACAATTTGTGACCAGAAGTGTGGGGAGTCTTGCTCAAGTTGTAACGCACCGTGTTCCAGAAAATGCAATCATGGAAGATGTATGGCAAAATGTTCGCAAAAATGTACTGTGGAGCCGTGCCAAAAATCCTGCGCGACAATTTTAAAATGTGGTCATCGTTGCGTGGGTTTCTGCGGGGAGCCTTGTATTCAATTGTGTCGATTCTGCAATTGGGAAGCACTTACCGAAATATTTTTGGGACATGAATACGAACAGGAGGCTAAGTTTGTTTTACTAGACGAATGTAAACACGTGATCGAAAGTAAGGGTTTGGAAATGTCTTTTCATTACGAAGATACCGAAAATGGGGTTCTTGTCCAATGTAAGCGATGTCCCATATGTAAAACCCCGTTGGCATCAACTCAAAGGTATAAGGATTACATCCAGAAGGCTAAAACTGACGCAATTCATATCCAAATGAAAGATAACGGAGGTTGTTTTAACAGAAATCAAAAATTTACTGAATTAAGGCAAAAGTTTAGAGATATCAAAAATATTGTCAGCTTCTTGTATCTACCTTTAGTAAACTGTTACCTGAATTTCGCGTGTGGTGAGAAATCATTAAATTTCGTTTCCTCTAAGATTGCCGAAACTAAGTTCAACGTTTTTGAAAGCATCTTAGAAATTTTTTCTGCAGAATTAAGTTCGGCTGATGGAAGCGAACTTGGAACATATTTGCATTATATATTGAAGTTTTTGGGAGATGGAAATGCGAAATGTACCAATCAAGTACTTTTTGATTTTGAAAGGGAGATGTGTAGGTTGCAGAGAATGAGGCAATTTTTTGAAATTTCACACACTGGCAACGCGGCCTCTTTAAGCGAAATCAAGGAATTTATATATCGACCGACTCCATACACCATAGATTTTGATAAACGAGTGAAAGAAAAATTGGAAGAGTTATATACAAAATTGGGGAAAACGATGGCGAATATGGAACGTCGCTTGATTTTAACACATTTGACTTCAAAGAAGCACCGTTGGTTTTCTTGCCGCCAAGGACATTATTATAAAGATTTTGACGACCCCACTCAAATTGCTAAATGTGACGAATGCTCAGAATAACGCGATGTATATTTTTTTAATGTGTTGTTTGTAGTTGCTTCATTTTTCTGTGATTTCATGTTTTGAAATAAATTGTTTTCAATTTAACCACCTTTTAAATTTGAGTTCTTTTTTTAAAGTTAAATTTTAAGGTAAGTAGTGATGAACAGCATACGAAAGAATTTTCTGCCTGTTTCCACCAAAAGTTGGCGATCAACATGCGTTGCTTGTGTTTTCCACCAGGACGTTTCCTTGCAACACCTCGCTCCTACTTCCTATCTAAATGAGCTAAATTCCCGAATTCTTCTAACGTAATAATTTCCAAGCGTAGAAAGGTGGCCACCTAACCGAATCGTCAGTTAAATCGTTCGTGATGATATAATTTAACTTATATGGATTTTAGGGGAGGGGCACCATATCGGACACATTGTACTAACTAACAGGTATGACCGCAGCCGTTAGGCGGCCGATTGGTCTCCCCACCTGACTCAAACTCCCCAACAAATGCAGGTGCTACTTACTATTGACGTCCACTCGATTGCTAATTAGAGAAGTCCCGCAATTCGTGCTCCACTAGTTCCAGGTGTAACCGATGGGTGACCACTGGACTACGCCTATAAAGTCAATCATTACGTAATCAATGAGAGTTGAGGGTGTTTTATTACCCTGTTCTGATATGGTAGATCAGGGAAACCACCAACTTATGTGCCCACCGAAGCAAGGAGACGGCCATAAAAAAATGTCCGCAGGAGAATTAGACTCTTCTCAGATTCGAACCAGCGCTTTTAGCCTAAGCGGTAGTTAGCTTAACTACTAGGTAAATAACAACCTAACCTATGCTTCAATTATTGTCCTATATTACGAAAACAGTCATCGGAAATTCCATAATAATGCCATTTTTTCGGCTTCGTTGCCTGGGGTATAAACAACAATGCCATTTATTTTGCACCTCGCATTATTGGTCTTATTCGTTGCAGCATCGACATATTTTTATACCACGGATGATTGTTTTGACCGCTTCGAGTCGGTTAACGCGGAAGATCTGATATACAGTAGGTAAAATCTCTTATTATAAAAGGCCAAGTCTTTCTTTCTTTCTTTCTTTCTGTCCGTCCCACGGAAATACCCGAAGCAAACCGAACCGAACCGAACGCACAACGTATCATCGGATCAACGTATCATCGGATCAACGTATCATCGGATCAACGTATCATCGTATCATTTTGTCTATATAGGACAGCTATTTCCAAAAAAGCATTATGTGAACTTCCATAATGGATAATGAAAATTTTGAAAATCCTGCTGCAAAGCGACGGCGATTGAATCGTGAGAGAAAAGCACGTACAAGAGCTAATAACACAGAAGAACAGCTTCGATCACATCGACAAGCTGACGCTCGGTCTCATGCGATACGTCGACAACGTGAAACTTTGGAACAAACTCAAGCGCGGCAAGCTGCTGACGCTCGGTCCCATGCGATACGTCAACAACGTGAAACTTTAGAAGAAACTCAAGCGCGGCAAGCTGCTGACGCTCGGTCCCATGCGATGCGTTGATCCGATGATACGTTGATCCGATGATACGATGATACGTTCATCCGATTGGTTATGAAATTATCCGTTATGCGTTCGGTTCGGTTTGCTTCGGGTATTTCCGTGGGACAGACAGAAGGAAGGAAGGACTTGGCCTTTTATAATAAGAGATGAGAACAACATTAAATAAATAAACAAAAAACTTCCATATATTTTTTTAAATTAAATTAAACTTAATCAATATTTAAAATTTTTTTACTTATTTTAAACTAGATGATACCCCGTCCGAGGATGGGCAGCTAGAAGGACGGGAAGCTACCCAAGGTAACTTAAGTTGAATGAAGATTAAGGAAAGCTCTCAGTGCAATCCAAAAGCCATATGACCTTGGGTAGCTGCCCGTCCTTCTAGCTGCCCGTCCTCGGACGGGGTATCATCTAGTAAATTAATAATAGTAATAAAAGAATCTACCTGTAGACCAATTCCTTAAAAACCTGGAGTTTGGAATCTCCCCCCCCCCCCCCATAAACGGTTAAATTATAAATTAATAATTTTAAGCCTCTCAGTAACAGGTGGTGAATAGATCTAATCTTGAAAACAATGCAAGGCCAAAATTGCCACAGAATCAACAAAGGAAGGTAAGTTCTGTAATTTTATGTAACAACCTAAGCGAAGTGACAATACTCGGTTGTTGCCAGACACCGATTATTTGTCAAATCGCTCGCGGTAACAATCCCCGGGCTGTTACCCTCCTTGCAGGGTTGTAATTCCCTAAACAAAGCGCAGAAAGTGCTTAATATATTTTGGCAAATAACGGCCCTGCGCTGACAGTCCCTTGATTATATAGTCTGAGCGGGCAGTTTTCCACCAAACAGACCGCAGAAAGATATAAGTATAAGGTGTGTTTCTTTTGACCGGGCTAAACGCTAAAAATTTGGAAGAACTGCTTTGAAAGCCTGGCGGACTTTAGCCAAAGGGAAATTTCCCGAAATGACTATCAACGGGCAGTAAACCGTATATTTATTACTATGTACGGTCTAATAACAGCCCGGCGATGACAGTTCCCGGGAACTGTCCAGACCAACCAGACCGCGGGAAGTGATAAATATTCGGCATGTTTGACATTTGACTATTATCATTTCCCTTACGTTGTTAAGTATAATTACAGCCCCGAGGCAACAGTGCCCGGGATGTCACCGCCCACACCAGGATGTAATTTTTCAGATGCGTCCAAGATTTGCCGTCCTTTGATTTTGTTGCAGTTTCCACTTCACATTTTTTTCAATATTTGTTCTCTTAATTACCTGATCGCACTATTGACTAATTGACGCGTAACTTGGGGGGGGGGATATTGTATAACCCTGAGTCTCTGAAACTGCGTAGTCCTTCTTCTATTATTAATTTATATTACAGTGAATCCGATCTTTCGCGTTAACCGATCCGAACTTCTGAAAATATCTAATTCGGACTATTTATCACTTTCCACGCGCTCTGTATTGGGAGAATTACAGTCCCGTGACGGAAGTAACAGCACCGCGGTACCACGGGGCTATTATTCGCCAAAATTTAGCGCGCGATATGACGAATAATCGATGTCTGGCAAAAACCGAAAAATGTCCCTGCCTTTGGGCTGTTGCAAACAACTACAGTCCGGTGGGGGACGATAACAGCCCGGGGACTGTTACCACTTGGCTAAATTTACCCAACAGTCCATGAGAAGTGATCAATATTCGGTATTTCCCCCTTTGATTCGAAATGACTGTCATTGGGCAGCAACGGAATATCGTCACTTCCGTGACACTGTTTGGTAATTACCAGAATTGTAATTACGCACTAAAATGCTATGTTATGTCATATATTGCCCCGGACTGTAATTCCCCAAAGAGAACGTGGAAAGTAATAAATATTCGGCAATAAACATTTGAATATCATTACTACCATTGGATTGTTACGCATAAAATTTGCGACTTGGGGGTGGGGGGGGTATTTCATATATCTATTAGAACACTCATAGAATACCCCAAACCCCCGGTTTATTGGGGTCTATTCTTATCAGCAGAAATCTTCGAAGTTTTTAATATATCTGAATAAACAATTTTCCCTGCCAGCAGACTGCCATTATGGTAACGTACCAATTTTACTGGTTATCAGGTTCCTATTATGAGAAAGTACTGCTATGTTCCCTCGGCTTAGCTCAGTTGATTTTTTATCTTTTAAGCATAAGTGAACCCTTACCTCAAAAGTGACTTCTTTTGCTTATTCTGAAAAATGTAAATTTTGTGGGAATATTTAATTCCTCAATGATACGCCTTTGTTTAAATATGCTGATTTAATTTTATCACACATAAAAGAAATTATAATAAACAACAAATTCTTAAAAACTACGAACATAAAACAGTTAGAAAAAATTAAATAATTTAAATAACAAATCTTATACTACGCGTGTTTTCCCCAAATAGTTTATTTTTACGTGGCCCAACAAAAAAAAACCGTTACTGTTATTCCGATTAAATTTTCACTCGCGACTTTTAATAATTTAATTAGTCTTACCCCCGATAGGTGTCTCACTATTTCTTCTTTACATACGCTATTAGGATAGCCAACCCTGCTTCCGTTGTCTCGTGCTTCTTGTGAAAAAGTGTCCAGTTTATTCCAGTTAATTTCCAATAGTGACCAGTTTTGCATTAATCCAACCCAGTATCTCAGAATTCCGTTCAATTGATTTATGGTAGGTGAATTATTTTATTAATCTTGGTTATTTAACCGCACTTTTTTATCACAGATTATTATCAACTTTTCTTTTCTAGGAATCCGTAAATATTTGCGTTGGTTTTTTAACCAAAATTACCGATTTTGCTCTGGAACCGGCTTTACGCGTACGTGCTCGATAGCCCGCATTTCAGAGACTTCTTGTTTATTCGTCGTCTCCTTGGTTTTCCTTGGACCGACTTCCTGTTTGTTCCCACTTGGATTTCAATTTTCAGGTAAGATCATTACGCACTGTTGATGGTTAATTTTTAATTAAACTGTCATTGAATTTATTTTTTTAAAGTTTTAATGTCAAATCTTGTTTCAGCGTACCGTCCGAACATTCGTCACTCCCGAAACTGTCTTTTCGTACACGATTTGTTTTGCCTCGGACGAACAACTGTACTTATCGTCCTACCGATTTGTTGCACCACGTAATCATCCGTTAACATTTCTTAAGCTATCCTTTTTTATAACAATATTAATTTAACTAAAACATCTTACAATTAACAATTTTTGTGTGTGTTAAAATTTTATTGTTTCAATTACCTTCAGCAGTATCATTCAGAAATTTAATTCCTTTACCTATATTTTGTTAAGCTGTGTTCACTTAACTTTTATCATTACGATATGCTCAAACTTTCTGTTGCGTAAATGTTCACTTGTGCCGTCAAGTAAATAACATTGCAGTACCATTGGAATGATAATCAGTAAGAAGGTGGTTTCCCAGAATTTAAAAAATTCATTGCTAGAGGTGGCTAATTTGCAAGCCTAGTGTTAAAATTTATACGTGTATTGAATTTATTGAGTTATGAAGATTCTATAATTAATCACGAATAAGGATTTTTTAAAGAAATTTGCCTCCGACGCACTGAGAGCTGGCTTAACAGAACATCAGGGTCAATTTTTCTCACAGCAAATTTACTACCAATATTTTATTGGTAGATGTGGCAATTCGAACCTCAGGATCAATTAATCCGCACGGGGAAAATTGTTTAGAATATTGTTATTTTGATAACGCAACTGATTGGCATGATTGTGCGGCCCAAAGGCCGCACTCAAACGTTTTAGGTGGTGTCTAAACATTTACACAAATTATCTAAAAGTGATACACAGAAGTGTTGTTTTATGTTTATGAAATTCTAATTATAGAGCCAACATTGCAATTTATTATATTCAGTTGTTATCGATATTTTTATATTATCGATATTTTTTCCAATTTTGCTCAAATTTGGTATACTTCTAAGTTATGCCAAATAAACTTATTAGTATTTTTTGTTTGGCCCTAAAGTGAGTAGTTTAGATTTTACAGCCTTCCAAAATAATTACAACTTTTCATTTTAGGGAATTTTGTTTCGTCAAGTTTATTTATAGTAAATTTGTAGGGAGTGACTAGCTCCACGTCATTTGGTACTTGCGCAGTTGCGTCTCTTTTGTACTTTGACAAAATTCGAATAATTTTCAATCGTATTTAAAATATCAAATTTTATTTCCGCGCAAGTTGGCGCATACTCAGTTTCACCAGATTATTAATTTGTGTTTATCAGTGTTAATTTATTAATTGTTATTGGTTCCTTGCTGGTTTGGTTTTGAATATGTAAATTTGCTTAACAGATAGTAAATTATTATTTATTTCTTAGCATTCACCATCAGGTTATTGAAAATTTTTACCTCTAACCTGACTTTTATCAAAACCAAAACAAATCTTGAAGACGAACGGAGGAAGTTGTAAATTCAAAAACTTTGAC
The DNA here is from genome assembly GCA_932274525.1 of Podabrus alpinus. Classification (NCBI taxonomy): domain Eukaryota; kingdom Metazoa; phylum Arthropoda; class Insecta; order Coleoptera; family Cantharidae; genus Podabrus; species Podabrus alpinus. The sequence continues at coordinate 7,880,179 of OW026452.1, forward strand.
GATTTTTTACAATAAATTATTACTAATTAGGTATGTAAGTTTTTAACTTTTCTAATAAATTTTTTTTAATGTAATTTAATTTCTTAGCAACTTTTTAAACAGCTTCCATATAATCGGAAACTTCTTGGTGACATTTATACAAACAAGTTATTGCAAATGAAAGTTAATAAACATATTAAGCTACGTGCTGATTTAGAGAACCGGCTTGATAAATGCATCACATCGAAGGACGTTAAAAACCTGCAACAAATGGAAAGAGAAGGGAAAAAAACAACATTCAAGCTGTATGTAACAAAACATAATCTAATTTTGGCAAGTTGCATTTTTAAAAATTAACTTACTTATTTTTATTTAATTTTGCAGGCGCAGGCTCTCACCTGTTACTGGACTGTAACAACCCGCGTACATAAATTCTTAATTATATATATATACCGAAACCGGAAATTGTAATTAGTAAATCTGAAATATTGAATTCGTATGTTAAATCATGTTATTTAGAAATTAAGTTATAATTCTTAATCACAAAAAGGATTAATTTATCTATAATTATTTGATATTAATTAAAATAGTAATATGAAATTACAGTTATTGAAGATTTAAATTAAACAAATAATTTAAATCTTAATAGGAAAACGTTGGTACGCCTATGTTCACCCAGCTTAATAAATCTAAAATAAGAGACATGTCATCTTAGACATATAACTTAGTTCCCACAGTTTTGGGTAAAATGTTGCGTAAATATCCACTTAAGATTAGACCCTTAAATCTGTTTAGACGAGACAGTAGATTGATAATAGAGACATAACTTAACATTTAAGTCGCGCCAGAAACTATTAAATAATTTTATCACACAGGACATATGTGAAAGAAGTCAAGATAATATTAAAAATCACCAATTTATAAAAACAAAATACAATTATGGGATATTAAAATTGACAGTTATTAAAAATAATAACTTCCCGTACATGAAAATTAAAAGCTTTGGAATCTACAAGGGCAAGATAAACATGCAAACGATAACTTAATATTTTGGTTATCTGGAAGCCCTTACACACAGCTTAAAAATATTAATTAGCCCAATTCACAATCTCAAAATAGCAGTATTTTTCTATGTATTTCAATATTCAAACCCCACCACAAAAGGGAAATAATTCACTCTAATAAATAGGGATGATGATTAAAAATTCGAGTCAGTTAGTCAGTTTTAAGAGTCGTTAGTCGTCAGTGAGTCTTCAAGTATCATGCTTGTAACAATATTCAGTTAGTTTTCACCTTACCTCTATGGGGACGGCCGGGGCCGGTTTCCTGGTAAGGGGTTTCATAAATTCGGTCAACTATTAAATTAAATAAATTCAATTAAGTTCAAATCAAGTAAATAAATTATCAATTCAGTGTTAATTTCGAGCTAATTAATAAAATCAGCTCATTTTGTTTTATTGAAGTGTTCAAAATTTTTATGTTTTATTAAATTAAATTAGTTTTACAACTGGTTAAATAAATTATTCGCGAGTTCATTAATGTTATTTAAATAATTACAAGTTCAAATAAATGTTTATTCATCAAATAATCTTCGAAACACCCAGGGCCAATACAGCAGTTCATATAAGGACCCAAGGAATATAACTCAAGGTACCTGTAGTAAATTTTATCTACTCTTAAATTTGTAAAAAGATTATATTTTATCCTACTGTCTCTCGTCAAATATAACTTTCAATTACTTAATTAAAATTAGTATATTTTATAAATGTTACATATATCTGTGGAACCAATTATGTTGTTCTGTTTTTCATCTTTGTTTTAATTATTGTTTAATATTATTAAATAAATCATTAATTATTAAAAAATGAAATCTTTTCTTATAAACAAATACGTTTATATTCAGTGTAGTTAAGTGCTTGTCATTAATATCCTGCGTTCTCTGGAGAAAGTCATCCGCAATTCACACGTTTACCAATGAGAGAGTAACCCTTTGAGGAAGTAAGTATTCGAGCTTTGGATTATCGGCTCTCTATCAATTACATCAGATAGAAAAGACAATCCTGGTGGCAGCGTTAGATATAAGAAGGGGTTAATTAAAATTAACCCATAGGTAAGAAAAGGGCAACTGGAAGTGGATGGTGGAATAAATTATTAATTCACCGGCTTGAGAGTTGTACAGGACAACGATGATGTTTAATGATTTCTTCGCTGTCAGCATGCCCGGAGTTCATCTGCATAGATGCAACTTATAAATTATTGAACATCGAACCATCTCTCTATCTTATTTTAAATGTAGATGGTAATGGTGAGAGCAGTATTGTGGTTATGATTGCATTGATTCGGGTAGACGAAGAAAGTTTGGAATGGTTTTTGGAAACCTTTAAGAATTGCAATTCGTCATGGAATAAAATCCAAAATATTATGTCCGATAAAGATTTGACCGAGCGGGAAGTTTTAAGCATACGCACATAGTATATTAATTAACTTTTTTATAATGTAGCATTAAAGTTTAAAGTACTTCTTAGCTAAAATTACAGAAATAAATAACAAAAAAATGGTAAAATAATTTTTATTGCACGCTTGTTTTATTAATTTTAATTGGTTTTTATGATTATAAATATATGCAAGTAGCAAAGTAGTAGTGAATTCAGTGCTATTCACATCACATTGGTAATTTACCAAGTTCTTAGCCAATTGGCTAAGTTGTCAATTCCGATTTCAATATTTTGTTACCAACATTTTGTTCATATTTAAAGAAATGTTACTAGCATCTGCGCATAATTTTAATTTGACAGCTGTTAGAATTTGGTTAGAATAATAACTAAACTTTCATCTTGCAGCGTCATTACAGAATACAGAAGTGTTTTTCTTATCAAAATTTAATTCAAAATTAACCCTAGTATAATTGAGCTTGCATTTACCAAAAAAAGACCTCAACAGGATTACCCACGTACGTTATAAAACATTACATCAATTCTACTGAGTAAGTACATTTATTTAGTAAGTTTCTTATAATAATTTGTTATCTTCCATTTTTCGTAAAATTTTAGACCCAACATTTGAAGAAATTCAAGAAAAAAATTTATTTATTATCAATTTATTACAAAAAATTGCTGATGCTATGAATATGGTAAAAGAGGCGCTAAATAAATTGAAAAACTAAAATACAAATTTTATTTAATGTAGTGATTGATACAATAAACGATTAATCAAAAATGATTTTGGTTAACTGCATTTCTAACAGTGCGACCGTTAGCATCATCGCTAACGCCTATTTGCTCATTGTCGTTGTTCTCTTCCTCTATAATTAAAAATAGCATGAAAATAAATTACTCTATATCCCACACTCGATGGTGAAATATCAGGAGTGAAGATGAAGTCAAGGATTAAAAAATATGCTGTAAATGAATAATGTACCCCAAATGCTCCACGATAATGTTTATCGAGTAATAACCTCTGCGATACCTGCCCCACACCTTTTTGATATGAACCTTGTGCCATAAACTGTAAAGCTGCAAATACCTAAAATGTTCAAACCTATATAAATAATTCACCTTTTTCTAAATATAAAATTTTATACTCTGATGCGTTTCGGAATGTGAGAATACTGTTCACTATCTTTCATATGCCCTGTTTGCAACAGCAACCAACGATATAAAAAAATTACAACTTGAAGTTACCTATTACATTCTATTTAATTTTAATTCAATTAAAATTTTTTATTGTAATTTAAATTTTTTTAGTTTAATTAAAAATTAAATTTTAATTTAATTAAATTAAAAATTTAAAATTAGTGCGATAATTTACAATTTTACGGATTAAAACTTGATTTTATATCTAATGTCAATCCCAGCAAGTGATGTATAGGTGTTGCCTGCAGCCAATTGGCTAATGCCAAGTTCTTACTTATAAGTAAGAACTTACTTGCTGTTTTTAATCGCAAAATTTGTCAAGATTGGCTATTTTCGAGGTTAATTGACATAACTTAAGAATTTCACTAAAAGTTGGTAGTGAAAATGTAATTTAGCCAATAATTGACATTAACTAAGGTGCATCTTGAATAACCCGTAGCTGTCAAATGTCATTTATACGTCAAATTGCCAACAATTTGCCAACAATTGGTTATAACCATAGAGGTATATATTAAAACTACTGGAGGACATTCATCACCACCATTTTATAGTCCATCTGGTTTTGAAATGCAGTAGAGGGCGCGTCGAACGGCACGTCAGATTTACACAGGGAAATAATTTAAACGTCAAATAAATTAAGGCGATCGTCTACTTCGCAATTTTACAACATACATGCACGAAATTAATATTTTAACAAAAAATAAAACAAATCAAATTTTAGATATTTTTATTTAGAATTGAAAAACCTACAAAATGAAAGCTTTACAAATTATTATACTTCTTGCTGTTGATAATGGCGCCTTTATTTCCCTCTTAAATTTTTTATAATGTTTGAAGCTGTAATATGAAGGATATAAAGATATTTTAATTTTAATGTGCTTCGATAAATAAAAAAATAACCAAATATTGAATATTATAATATCTACTATTTAATTTTAACTTGACAGTAACAATAAGTGTTGAACAAAATAATTAATAAAAAATTTGTGAACATAATATAAACATTTGTAATGGTTTACTACGACATAGGTTTAAACGATCGGATAAAGTTTAAAGGAAAGGATAATTATGAATTATCAGCTTTTGGCGTTGAGGCATTTGGTAGATAGGATCGGGCGTTTATTAATTGTTGTATCAGAGGATAGCCGAGCAAAGAGTTTTCTGATTCAGAGAATCAGTTTGTGCATTCAACGAGGAAATGCTGCATCAGTTCTAGGATCGATGCCCACAGCAGCGATCATGGATGAATTCTTCCAGCTTACGGATTAAATTTTTCACCAGTTATTTGATGTTTTCATAGTTTTGTACATTTGATTTTTGATTGATTGAAATTGTTAATTTCAGTTGATTGTTGTTTCTAACATTTGTTATTTAAGTAATAAAAAACAAAAAAAAAGATTTTTTCTGCGGAAATTCAACTGTTTCTTATCATTTTATACACTGGTCCCTAAAATAAAAAAGAACAGAAAATTAAATTAAAAATTATCAATGAAGTGGAGTTCATACAATGTTTCATAGTAGCGATAATTTCATTTACTTTTGTCTTGTGCTCTCAAATAGCTACCATTAAGTGGGGTAATATTTTTCACTTCATTAGTGGTCATTGACGGCTGTAAAAAAAATATAAAATAACTAATGTTTTCTTAAATATTACCATTTTAATTAAATGTTGTTTTAAATAAAATCTTCTTGTCATACTTGAATTTAGGCAGATGTCTCTCTCTTAGGAATCTTTTTTTTTTAATGCAGGGAAGGAGGAAACCTACATAGGCACCACACTTTTCAGTTCATAACTTTATGATCAATCGGAACTTGGTATCTTAAAGTTCATAACTACAAATTCATATCTTCATAATTTCAAGTTCATAACTTTAAGATCAATCGGAACTTGGTAACTTAAAGATCATAACTACAAATTCATATCTTCATGTTCATGTTATGGTATTTTAAATAAACTATATTATATTTAATTGCACAACATGTCTCGTATGTAAAGCAGACATCCTCAAGTACTCTGAATCACATTACGATATCGCATCAGAAGTGAATCAAACATGAAAAATCCACATTAAGTCATTAGTTATATAAATAATACAATGTAGTTTTATCTACAACACCATAATTCGAAGAAGTCTTTTATCACTATTTAACAATAACTGGTCTTAACGAGAAATTATCCGAATAAATCACTATTCATCAGAATAAATGTCATCATCAGAATCACCCGTGTTCACAATAAATTCCACTTCCATTGCGTCTATGATATGATCTACTGGAAAAGTGATATCTTCTTCTTTTATAGCATGTTCGACACATCGTGCCCATTTTTCTGGTGTAATTGTTTTCAAAGCATCTTGAAACAAAATTTTCATATCAGCAAATTTAAAAGTTTTATTGTTAGCAGCAACATAGCCCTTCACTTGTGCCCAAATTAGTTCGATCGGATTAAATTGGCAATGATAAGGTGGTAATCTTAATATTTGTCTTCCAGTACTTTTGACCAATTCATCAATAACATATACAGTTAGTTTTCGTTCGAAATGCTGCTTTGCTATATCTAAAATTTAATTTAATTAATAATCTAAAATGCACTTGAAATTATTATAATCAAAAATATTATACAACTTTGCAAGTATCAAAGCAAAACTTACCATTTATGTTTTACTAGAAGTTATTAAAATACAATGTTTATGACAACAACTGTATTTTAATAATTTAGCCAAATGTTTACATCAATAGTTGAGCATTTTTGGTTTGTACATGTCAAGCAGCTTGTTAGGCTTGCCTTACGATGTGCCTGCACCCTGTTTTTTATCGTTATGATGGCAATCATGGAATGATGGAAATCATAACACAGGGGGACGAACGGCTTTACGTGCCCTCCGAAAGTATGGAAGATGGTTAAGATAGTTTAGACTATACCCGGAGTAGAACCAGGGAGCCTTGGATTAGCAGTTGATCTTGTCAGTTGACCGTCGTCTTTAATTATTATTAACATACAATAAAAGTAAATTTACCAAAAAGTAACAGTTTTGCTAAACGCGCTTCAAATGGAATTCCTTTTTCGTTAAGCCAATTAATAATCATATCTTTAGTCCATCTCATAGTAGGGTTTCTTTCTGCCTTTCTTGAATGATAGGGAGCGTTGTCCATTACTATCACACAGTTTGGTTCCAATAAAGGTAAAGTCCTTTTCATCCAATTTTCAAATACGTTAGCATTCATTTCTTCATGATAGTCCCCAGTTTTCTTGGATTCAAATGATAAAAGTCCATTTTCTACAAATCCTTCTTCGTTTCCAATATGCAGAATAATTAATCGTTTACCTTTGCCGCTGGGATTTTTCAATCCTGTCTACAACATATTTTTAATGTAATCTAAATATATAAACAAGTTAATTAAGCTATTACCGAAAGTCCCCTATTAAATGCTTCACTTGCACTGGTTACAGTTTTATCCGTCCATACTTTACCTTTGGTATGACCTGCATTAACCCACGTTTCGTCCAAGTAATAAATTTTTTTACCCTCCAATCTAAATTTTCTTATACTATCTAAATATCTCATTCGCCATTCAGCTATTTCTGGATTCTCTGATAACATAGGTTTTCTTGTTCTACTATTCCAATTGAATCCCATTGCTTCTAATGTTTTCCACAAAGTTGTTCGTTGCATTGGAGGAAGTTCTTCGTTGCTTTGCACTTCCTAATAAAATTAATCTTTGACCATGAAATAATAAACTACAGCACATTACAAGTTCTTACAACTAAAATTTTATCAAGTGTGGGAATTTCACTTGCAAGAAAAAATCGGTGAACAATTCTTCGCAATATCGACTGTTGTCTCTCGTCTAACTTGTCAAAACAACGCTTACGCTTTCTGGTTTTAGTTGGCGACGCCAACATTCCTGTAGCTTCTTTCTCTGCAATACTACTCCAAACGAATCTCTCAGAAACACCCAAAGCTTTAGCAGTTGCTTTTACATTTTCCGACTTATTTCCCCCTTCATTACGATATTGTACATAAAGGTTATAAATCATCAGCTTTTGTCGGCGATGTATCAATACACCTTGGTGGTTTTTAGAAAAACCCTCGTCACTATCACATAATTCTTGATTGCTAGGACCAGCGTTGTTTTCATGATCCATATTAATATAATACTGATATGAATTTCTACAACAAATTTAAGGTTAAATTTCTAGAGGTTTCTAAAAAAAACAATGTCACTTACTTAACACTTGAAAATATGCAAAGAAAAATATTCTTTTGGTAAATCACAAGTTTTCTTGTTTAAATTTTATCAATTTATAAAATTTTATTACGTGAAAATATTCGTAACCTGTCAATCACAAACGAAATTTCGACACTGTAAACGGGAATAAATTTTAACCAATCACGTTCCGAGTTTACAATTTTAGTACAATCTAGTTCTGCATTCTTAAAACGGATGGACTATAGTTTAATCAATTATTGTTAAGTTTTAAGTTTTTTTATTGTTAAGATTGTATCGAATTGCATGAATATACTCTCTCTCTCTTGAGAGAAAACATGAAAAAAAAAAAAAAACTACTGGAGGCACCACCTGCATATAATCCCTATAGAGATAAAACGGTCCGATTTTACTGACGTTCCCCCACTCCTTAAAGGTATAAACTCGACTTGACATTCTATAATAACGTGGTAAAGATAGCAATGACAGCAAAATGGTATTTTAGGTTAACATTTTAAATAATGTGTGTATTTTTAATTAAAAACCACAATATAACATGTCTACAATTATTTTAATCATTTATCACATCCTAGTGTTGCCTGCAGCCAATTGGCTAATGCCAAGTTCTTACTTATAAGTAAGAACTTACTTGCTGTTTTTAATCGCAAAATTTGTCAAGATTGGCTATTTTCGAGGTTAATTGACATAACTTAAGAATTTCACTAAAAGTTGGTAGTGAAAATGTAATTTAGCCAATAATTGACATTAACTATAGTCCATCCGTTTTAAGAATGCAGAACTAGATTGTACTAAAATTGTGAACTTGGAACGTGATTGGTTAAAATTTTTACAGGTTTACACTGCCAAAATTTTATTTGCAATTGATGACTCACGAATATTTTTTTCTAAAAGTTTCTGGCAAATTTAAATAATTTGTACAAGATAAATTGCTATTTGATAAAAAAAATGCTTTTAACTCGATTATTTCAAGTATCAAATAAGTGACATTTGTTTTTTGTCGCTCATATACTTTAATTATTTGACGTTTCCCTGTGTAAATCTGACTTGCCGTTCAAGCAGTGTTGCCATATATACAGATTTATCTGTATCTATACAGATTTTTCATCACCAATACAGATTACAGATTTAGCATAACTTTTATACAGATTTTCGTAATTTTCGCAATTTTCGTATTTTTTTTTTAGTTTATAATAATTTAGTGTTTATTTATTGCCTTCAACATTTTTTTCCCTGTGTTCTGTGTAAATCGTTGTCCCTGGCAACATTCATAGCGTACTGAAGGGATTCCCCGAAACTTATGTTTCATTTCAAACATAAATTTCGGGGAATCCCTGCAGTACAAATGAATGAACGGAATGAGCAGAAAGAAACTATTTGTTTGGTTGGAGTTTTAACTTCTAGTTCTCGTCGAGACGTCGAGTATCGCGAGTCGTATTTGCGCTAAGATTTCTTAACTTTCTTGTCGATTTTGTGTTGTGACTTGTGTGGTGTGAAGTAATTAACTTGTTAATATGCTCGCGAAAAAGTCACGGAATACGCAGCGTTTTAATCAGAGTTGGCTGGAAGAAAGCAGTTTTAAATCGTGGTTAACAAAAAGTAAAAAGGGAGAAGATTACGCATACTGCAAATTTTGTTTATCAGACCTTGCAATCGGTGGTGGGGGGAAAAATGATCTTGTGCGACATATGAAAACAACTAAACACCTAAACTCAATTCCTGGATCTTCTGCCATTCAAAAACCAGTCACAGCTTTTTTTCAAAAAGGTACGATTGCTGATGATGTAAAAACAGGTGAAGTACTATTGGCGTCTTTTGTAGCTGAGCATAACCTTTCAATGAATGTCATGGAACACCTCCCTCAACTCATAAAAACAATATGTAAGGATAGTCCCACTGCACAAGAACTTGCGTGTAGTCGCACCAAAACCACAGCTATTATTAAATCTGTGACAGGAGACACTGAAAAAGAAAACGTAATTGCCGATTTAAAAATTCGAAAATTCTCACTGCTCATTGATGAAAGTACGGACAGAGGATGTGTCAAGCTTTTATGCATTGTTGTTAGATATTATAGAAACAACAAAATTAAAGATGCGTTCTTTGCACTAATACCCGTTCAAGATGCGACAGGCGAAAAACTTTATGAACATCTAATAACATTATTTACAGATAATGATATTCCATATAAAGACAATTTGGTTGGATTTGCCGCCGACGGAGCTAATGCTATGATGGGTCAGCATAATTCTGTAGCAAGCAGATTATTACAAGATATTCCCCATTTGTATGTTGTAAAGTGCATTTGCCACTCATTCGCATTATGCGCGTCTTATGCATGCACAAAATTACCGCGTGAACCTGAAGGCCTTGTAAGGGATGTATACAATTATATCAGTACGAGTCCGAAACGAACAGGTCTACTAAAGGAATTTCAAGAGTTTCTTGCACTTAAGCCCCATAAAATCCTGCATCCATGCCAAACACGTTGGCTCTCACTTCGCAGTGCGGTAGTGCGGATTCTAGAGCAATATGAAGCACTCAAGTTGTTTTTTATTGATGCTGTGACGACAGATCGTTTAAACTCAGCGGATTCTATTTTACATATGCTGAACAACCCGTACAACAAAATGTACTTGCAGTTTCTTGAATTTTCTTTGGATTTTTTTACTAAATTTAATCAAGCTATGCAGTCCGAAAAGCCACAAATTCAATCGATTCATGAGCATTTGTGCCGCATATTTAAATCATTCCTGGATTGCTATATGAATAGCTCATATTTATTTGAGACTGAGCTCCACAATGTCCAGCATGATAACCCACGACACTACAAACCAATTGATGATCTTTATCTTGGCGCGAATGTTGCTGTATCGTTGTCTACTGCTCCTAATTTGAATCCAAAGGATGTACATGTATTTAAACTACGATGTCTAGATTTTTATGTAGAAGGAGCTAAACAAATAAAATCCCGCTACAATTTTGGAAATAACACCACAAAACGTTTAAACTTTCTCAATCCCATTATTGTTAAACGGCGCAGTATACCATCATTGACTCACATTGCACACGCTTTTCCTAATATAATCGGACAAGAACATTTACAAACATTGGACAATGAGTGGCGACAATTGAGAATGAATGACGAACTTCTAGAATCAAGCTCAGAAGATACAGAATTGTTTTGGCATCAAGTCAGTTGTGCACAAGACTTAGATGGACAATCTTTATATCCAACTCTTCTGCAATTTGTTACTGCTTTACTAAGTCTCCCTCATTCTAGTGCCGCAGTGGAAAGAATATTTTCGGCAGTAAATTTAATTAAAACAAAAACAAGAAACCATTTAGGCACTGAAACGATTGAGGGACTTCTTTTAACGAAACAACTTCTTAGTGATGAACCCTGTTATAAACTCCAAGTTGATAAAAAAATGATTGTTAAAATGAATAAACATATGTACAAAAAATAATAAATATTGTTTTCTTAAACAGATTTTGTACAGATTTTATTACAGTTTTACAGATATTATACAGATTTTAGCGTTTTGTGTTCATACAGATTTTGTACAGATTTTTCGACCGTTCTATCCAGATTACTTGATCTGGCGTGTGGCAACACTGCGTTCAAGGCGACCTCTACTGCAATCCAAAACCAGATGGACTATAAGGTGCATCTTGAATAACCCGTAGCTGTCAAATGTCATTTATACGTCAAATTGCCAACAATTTGCCAACAATTGGTTATAACTAAGGTGATGGGAATAGCACTGATAAGTATAAATAAAAATAAGTAAGCATAATCAGTGCTATTCCCATCACCTTAGTTATAACCATAGAGGTATATATTAAAACTACTGGAGACACCACTATAGTCCATCCGTTTTAAGAATGCAGAACTAGATTGTACTAAAATTGTGAACTCGGAACGTGATTGGTTAAAATTTTTACAGGTTTACACTGCCAAAATTTTATTTGCGATTGATGACTCACGAATATTTTTTTCTAAAAGTTTCTGGCAAATTTAAATAATTTGTACAAGATAAATTGCTATTTGATAAAAAAATACTTTTAACTCGATTATTTCAAGTATCAAATAAGTGACATTTGGTTTTTGTCACTCGTGCACTTTAATTATTTGACGTTTCCCAGTGTAAATCTGACTTGCCGTTCAACGCGACCTCTACTGCAATTCAAAACCAGATGGACTATAGATGCAACAAAACGGTCCGACGTTTCCCCCACTCCTTAAAGGATTCTGTCAAATCTTGTAGTGCATAATCATAGGATAAATGATGTTTAAACGTTTAAATAAATGAATTATAAGAAACTAGGATGTGATAAATGATTAAAATAATTGTAGACATGTTATATTGTGGTTTTTAATTAAAAATACACACATTATTTAAAATGTTAACCTAAAATACCATTTTGCTGTCATTGCTATCTTTACCACGTTATTATAGAATGTCAAGTCGAGTTTATACCTTTAAGGAGTGGGGGAACGTCAGTAAAATCGGACCGTTTTATCTCTATAGGGATTATATGCAGGTGGTGCCTCCAGTAGTTTTTTTTTTTTTTTCATGTTTTCTCTCAAGAGAGAGAGAGTATATTCATGCAATTCGATACAATCTTAACAATAAAAAAACTTAAAACTTAACAATAATTGATTAAACTATAGTCCATCCGTTTTAAGAATGCAGAACTAGATTGTACTAAAATTGTAAACTCGGAACGTGATTGGTTAAAATTTATTCCCGTTTACAGTGTCGAAATTTCGTTTGTGATTGACAGGTTACGAATATTTTCACGTAATAAAATTTTATAAATTGATAAAATTTAAACAAGAAAACTTGTGATTTACCAAAAGAATATTTTTCTTTGCATATTTTCAAGTGTTAAGTAAGTGACATTGTTTTTTTTAGAAACCTCTAGAAATTTAACCTTAAATTTGTTGTAGAAATTCATATCAGTATTATATTAATATGGATCATGAAAACAACGCTGGTCCTAGCAATCAAGAATTATGTGATAGTGACGAGGGTTTTTCTAAAAACCACCAAGGTGTATTGATACATCGCCGACAAAAGCTGATGATTTATAACCTTTATTTACAATATCGTAATGAAGGGGGAAATAAGTCGGAAAATGTAAAAGCAACTGCTAAAGCTTTGGGTGTTTCTGAGAGATTCGTTTGGAGTAGTATTGCAGAGAAAGAAGCTACAGGAATGTTGGCGTCGCCAACTAAAACCAGAAAGCGTAAGCGTTGTTTTGACAAGTTAGACGAGAGACAACAGTCGATATTGCGAAGAATTGTTCACCGATTTTTTCTTGCAAGTGAAATTCCCACACTTGATAAAATTTTAGTTGTAAGAACTTGTAATGTGCTGTAGTTTATTATTTCATGGTCAAAGATTAATTTTATTAGGAAGTGCAAAGCAACGAAGAACTTCCTCCAATGCAACGAACAACTTTGTGGAAAACATTAGAAGCAATGGGATTCAATTGGAATAGTAGAACAAGAAAACCTATGTTATCAGAGAATCCAGAAATAGCTAAATGGCGAATGAGATATTTAGATAGTATAAGAAAATTTAGATTGGAGGGTAAAAAAATTTATTACTTGGACGAAACGTGGGTTAATGCAGGTCATACCAAAGGTAAAGTATGGACGGATAAAACTGTAACCAGTGCAAGTGAAGCATTTAATAGGGGACTTTCGGTAATAGCTTAATTAACTTGTTTATATATTTAGATTACATTAAAAATATGTTGTAGACAGGATTGAAAAATCCCAGCGGCAAAGGTAAACGATTAATTATTCTGCATATTGGAAACGAAGAAGGATTTGTAGAAAATGGACTTTTATCATTTGAATCCAAGAAAACTGGGGACTATCATGAAGAAATGAATGCTAACGTATTTGAAAATTGGATGAAAAGGACTTTACCTTTATTGGAACCAAACTGTGTGATAGTAATGGACAACGCTCCCTATCATTCAAGAAAGGCAGAAAGAAACCCTACTATGAGATGGACTAAAGATATGATTATTAATTGGCTTAACGAAAAAGGAATTCCATTTGAAGCGCGTTTAGCAAAACTGTTACTTTTTGGTAAATTTACTTTTATTGTATGTTAATAATAATTAAAGACGACGGTCAACTGACAAGATCAACTGCTAATCCAAGGCTCCCTGGTTCTACTCCGGGTATAGTCTAAACTATCTTAACCATCTTCCATACTTTCGGAGGGCACGTAAAGCCGTTCGTCCCCCTGTGTTATGATTTCCATCATTCCATGATTGCCATCATAACGATAAAAAACAGGGTGCAGGCACATCGTAAGGCAAGCCTAACAAGCTGCTTGACATGTACAAACCAAAAATGCTCAACTATTGATGTAAACATTTGGCTAAATTATTAAAATACAGTTGTTGTCATAAACATTGTATTTTAATAACTTCTAGTAAAACATAAATGGTAAGTTTTGCTTTGATACTTGCAAAGTTGTATAATATTTTTGATTATAATAATTTCAAGTGCATTTTAGATTATTAATTAAATTAAATTTTAGATATAGCAAAGCAGCATTTCGAACGAAAACCAACTGTATATGTTATTGATGAATTGGTCAAAAGTACTGGAAGACAAATATTAAGATTACCACCTTATCATTGCCAATTTAATCCGATCGAACTAATTTGGGCACAAGTGAAGGGCTATGTTGCTGCTAACAATAAAACTTTTAAATTTGCTGATATGAAAATTTTGTTTCAAGATGCTTTGAAAACAATTACACCAGAAAAATGGGCACGATGTGTCGAACATGCTATAAAAGAAGAAGATATCACTTTTCCAGTAGATCATATCATAGACGCAATGGAAGTGGAATTTATTGTGAACACGGGTGATTCTGATGATGACATTTATTCTGATGAATAGTGATTTATTCGGATAATTTCTCGTTAAGACCAGTTATTGTTAAATAGTGATAAAAGACTTCTTCGAATTATGGTGTTGTAGATAAAACTACATTGTATTATTTATATAACTAATGACTTAATGTGGATTTTTCATGTTTGATTCACTTCTGATGCGATATCGTAATGTGATTCAGAGTACTTGAGGATGTCTGCTTTACATACGAGACATGTTGTGCAATTAAATATAATATAGTTTATTTAAAATACCATAACATGAACATGAAGATATGAATTTGTAGTTATGATCTTTAAGTTACCAAGTTCCGATTGATCTTAAAGTTATGAACTTGAAATTATGAAGATATGAATTTGTAGTTATGAACTTTAAGATACCAAGTTCCGATTGATCATAAAGTTATGAACTGAAAAGTGTGGTGCCTATGTAGGTTTCCTCCTTCCCTGCATTAAAAAAAAAAGATTCCTAAGAGAGAGACATCTGCCTAAATTCAAGTATGACAAGAAGATTTTATTTAAAACAACATTTAATTAAAATGGTAATATTTAAGAAAACATTAGTTATTTTATATTTTTTTTACAGCCGTCAATGACCACTAATGAAGTGAAAAATATTACCCCACTTAATGGTAGCTATTTGAGAGCACAAGACAAAAGTAAATGAAATTATCGCTACTATGAAACATTGTATGAACTCCACTTCATTGATAATTTTTAATTTAATTTTCTGTTCTTTTTTATTTTAGGGACCAGTGTATAAAATGATAAGAAACAGTTGAATTTCCGCAGAAAAAATCTTTTTTTTTGTTTTTTATTACTTAAATAACAAATGTTAGAAACAACAATCAACTGAAATTAACAATTTCAATCAATCAAAAATCAAATGTACAAAACTATGAAAACATCAAATAACTGGTGCAAAATTTAATCCGTAAGCTGGAAGAATTCATCCATGATCGCTGCTGTGGGCATCGATCCTAGAACTGATGCAGCATTTCCTCGTTGAATGCACAAACTGATTCTCTGAATCAGAAAACTCTTTGCTCGGCTATCCTCTGATACAACAATTAATAAACGCCCGATCCTATCTACCAAATGCCTCAACGCCAAAAGCTGATAATTCATAATTATCCTTTCCTTTAAACTTTATCCGATCGTTTAAACCTATGTCGTAGTAAACCATTACAAATGTTTATATTATGTTCACAAATTTTTTATTAATTATTTTGTTCAACACTTATTGTTACTGTCAAGTTAAAATTAAATAGTAGATATTATAATATTCAATATTTGGTTATTTTTTTATTTATCAAAGCACATTAAAATTAAAATATCTTTATATCCTTCATATTACAGCTTCAAACATTATAAAAAATTTAAGAGGGAAATAAAGGCGCAATTATCAACAGCAAGAAGTATAATAATTTGTAAAGCTTTCATTTTGTAGGTTTTTCAATTCTAAATAAAAATATCTAAAATTTGATTTGTTTTATTTTTTGTTAAAATATTAATTTCGTGCATGTATGTTGTAAAATTGCGAAGTAGACGATCGCCTTAATTTATTTGACGTTTAAATTATTTCCCTGTGTAAATCTGACGTGCCGTTCGACGCGCCCTCTACTGCATTTCAAAACCAGATGGACTATAAAATGGTGGTGATGAATGTCCTCCAGTAGTTTTAATATATACCTCTATGGTTATAACCAATTGTTGGCAAATTGTTGGCAATTTGACGTATAAATGACATTTGACAGCTACGGGTTATTCAAGATGCACCTTAGTTAATGTCAATTATTGGCTAAATTACATTTTCACTACCAACTTTTAGTGAAATTCTTAAGTTATGTCAATTAACCTCGAAAATAGCCAATCTTGACAAATTTTGCGATTAAAAACAGCAAGTAAGTTCTTACTTATAAGTAAGAACTTGGCATTAGCCAATTGGCTGCAGGCAACACCTATACATCACTTGCTGGGATTGACATTAGATATAAAATCAAGTTTTAATCCGTAAAATTGTAAATTATCGCACTAATTTTAAATTTTTAATTTAATTAAATTAAAATTTAATTTTTAATTAAACTAAAAAAATTTAAATTACAATAAAAAATTTTAATTGAATTAAAATTAAATAGAATGTAATAGGTAACTTCAAGTTGTAATTTTTTTATATCGTTGGTTGCTGTTGCAAACAGGGCATATGAAAGATAGTGAACAGTATTCTCACATTCCGAAACGCATCAGAGTATAAAATTTTATATTTAGAAAAAGGTGAATTATTTATATAGGTTTGAACATTTTAGGTATTTGCAGCTTTACAGTTTATGGCACAAGGTTCATATCAAAAAGGTGTGGGGCAGGTATCGCAGAGGTTATTACTCGATAAACATTATCGTGGAGCATTTGGGGTACATTATTCATTTACAGCATATTTTTTAATCCTTGACTTCATCTTCACTCCTGATATTTCACCATCGAGTGTGGGATATAGAGTAATTTATTTTCATGCTATTTTTAATTATAGAGGAAGAGAACAACGACAATGAGCAAATAGGCGTTAGCGATGATGCTAACGGTCGCACTGTTAGAAATGCAGTTAACCAAAATCATTTTTGATTAATCGTTTATTGTATCAATCACTACATTAAATAAAATTTGTATTTTAGTTTTTCAATTTATTTAGCGCCTCTTTTACCATATTCATAGCATCAGCAATTTTTTGTAATAAATTGATAATAAATAAATTTTTTTCTTGAATTTCTTCAAATGTTGGGTCTAAAATTTTACGAAAAATGGAAGATAACAAATTATTATAAGAAACTTACTAAATAAATGTACTTACTCAGTAGAATTGATGTAATGTTTTATAACGTACGTGGGTAATCCTGTTGAGGTCTTTTTTTGGTAAATGCAAGCTCAATTATACTAGGGTTAATTTTGAATTAAATTTTGATAAGAAAAACACTTCTGTATTCTGTAATGACGCTGCAAGATGAAAGTTTAGTTATTATTCTAACCAAATTCTAACAGCTGTCAAATTAAAATTATGCGCAGATGCTAGTAACATTTCTTTAAATATGAACAAAATGTTGGTAACAAAATATTGAAATCGGAATTGACAACTTAGCCAATTGGCTAAGAACTTGGTAAATTACCAATGTGATGTGAATAGCACTGAATATGTTTATTAACTTTCATTTGCAATAACTTGTTTGTATAAATGTCACCAAGAAGTTTCCGATTATGTGGAAGCTGTTTAAAAAGTTGCTAAGAAATTAAATTACATTAAAAAAAATTTATTAGAAAAGTTAAAAACTTACATACCTAATTAGTAATAATTTATTGTAAAAAATCGTCAAAGTTTTTGAATTTACAACTTCCTCCGTTCGTCTTCAAGATTTGTTTTGGTTTTGATAAAAGTCAGGTTAGAGGTAAAAATTTTCAATAACCTGATGGTGAATGCTAAGAAATAAATAATAATTTACTATCTGTTAAGCAAATTTACATATTCAAAACCAAACTAGCAAGGAACCAATAACAATTAATAAATTAACACTGATAAACACAAATTAATAATCTGGTGAAACTGAGTATGCGCCAACTTGCGCGGAAATAAAATTTGATATTTTAAATACGATTGAAAATTATTCGAATTTTGTCCAAGTACAAAAGAGACGCAACTGCGCAAGTACCAAATGACGTGGAGCTAGTCACTCCCAAATTTGTATGCGGTAAATTTATTGTAGGTTAATGTAATAAACCTTCCTCGTGTGTTATTTTTGTGTAAGAAAAAGTCGAATTAAATTAAGTGATCCAGTGAAATCCGAAGAATACCGTGGCGAAGTTTTTTAAGAAAATTGAAGAACTTCTGAAATAGGTTAGTGAAATTTAATATTTGTTATGCTCACTTTGTGGTTACATTTTCTCACTATATTTACAATTATTACCGTTAACAATTAACCATTCAACTATTTTTATAGAGTAGAGTGTATTTTAAATTAAATTAAGTCAATTTTAAATAAGCCCACTATAAAGCTGCAAGTTGTTGCCCCCAACCTCCACGTCTCCACAAGGTCAAAGTTTTGTTAAATCTAACGGTCAACCACCTGATGTTCAGGGGCAGATTTTGACCTATAGACCATTTCACGCAACGAGAGCGCTTGCGCGAAGCCAACAGCTGATGTTTGTTTTTCGAACCATGTCAAAACTTTTACGTTAAAACGCATGCTAATATCGTCTTAGATATTTTGTTATAGTTTTGTGTTATTAGGTTTTAAACAATATTTTTTACCACCATTTTGCCCAAGATGAGTGCCCCTAGTGATATACCCCATAGACAAGTCAAATTAAGTGACTGGAGCAACATTAAAAAATCCAAATATTGCAGCAAATAATGTTTTTTTTTAACACTAAACACAATGTTTAATGGCACCAACACGTTTTTTATTCAATTTATGCTCCATTTTAACAATAAATGATTAAATAATTAGCACTACGTTATATGGACATATGCACACTTGGTTCGAAAATCGTCAGCTGATTTGACGCATGCGCCAATGAGTTTTGCTAAAATGAAATGGTCTAAACTGCCTCGAGTCCATTAAAGATTTTGGGGTCATTCTACACAAAGTTGTTCAACATTTATTGTTGTAAATCGGGTGTGGTGCTGAGTCGACATTACGTCACCAGAACACCCCCAATAAGAGGATACAGTAAAACCCGCAACCGTGCCTGAGACAGGTTTTATTGAGTTATACGCTCTTTTCATATCCGTAGTTATGTGGGTTGCATAACTCGCCTCCCTCTCCTTTAAATTAAAAAATTTACCCGCTCTTTCTATTTCAAATGTTTTTGTACGTTACTTACTTAGTTTACTTTGGTTTTCTTTTCGATATTTTTAGTCAAACAAACGCATTCGTAAGTTATTTAGGTATTAATTGGGTAGGTATATAACATTGCATTACAATGTTGTTTTTCGGTAGGTACGTATGAACATAACACGTTTAAATTGATCAAAATTTAAAAATTAATAACGAGATGTGTAATTTTCGAAAAATTAACAGTTGTACAATTCTCTAGTACAAATTTTATTTACTACTAAGTATACAATAGTTAATTATTTTGCTACTATTTTATTATACAATTTAAAATTATCTTATTATTAAACTTAAAATTAACAAATATTCTATAAAGTACTATCTAATAAATATAAATAACAAGTTTTAAAAACATCAAAAAACAATTAACAAATCAGTACGATTACTCTAAAAATAAATAATTATCTACTTCACAAAGGAATTCTGAAAAAAATTAGAATTACAGTTAAAAGGAAAATTAAAATACTTGAAATATATACTTTACTCTCTTCTTTGCTTTTTACGTGGGAAATATGTCTGTGTCTCCATCTTTCTCTTTTCAGACCGAAATCGGGAAATACCATTTACAACCGAATTACAGTACACCTCGAATTTCTCGAACGATGCATCATCCAAATCATATGATTCTTCCAAACCTTTCAATATATTGTTTTTCCATGATTCTATAAGAATTTTTTTCCGTGTGTCCTTGTCTATGTTACCTTGGAGATTTTGATTCCCATCATTTAATGTTCCACATTTTTCTTCGATAAACTCAGCAATAGCTTCATTTGATTTTAACATATCTCCAGAAGGTTCCTCGATGCGTAATGAATTTTCTGTCTCTTCATTATTTTCACCTGAAACAGAAGCCGCCAGCAGCACTCCTCTTTCGTACAAAGAAACCATATGTGCATGCTTACATATGATTTTTTTCACAGCATATTCCACACATTCACATTTATACGTATGCATGCAAATTGAACATATATAACATCTGTTTCCCTCACAGTTGCACACGGCTACATTATCATATGAAACAGAATAAAATTTCTCACCTGTTGAAGATTTCACTTTAAATTTTCCAAATTCTTCTAGTTTTACATATTCATTTACATTACATTGTACTGCGGCTCGATGTGCTTTAGAAATTTTTCTTGATTTGCTATCATTTGATGTAGGGCGATATTTATTAGCAATTGTTGTCCATATTTTCCCTTCCACAGCTTGATCTATCGTATCCAATAATTTTTCCACAGTCGATTTCGCATTTCTGGAAAGTAAATCTTTTAAGGTTTTGTTAAAACTTTCCAAAGCCATATTAGTGTTAATTCCTGCATACAGCCGATGGCAATAATAAGCCCACATCTTTATTCTTTCATCATCGCAAAAGTAAAATCTAAAATAATAAAATGTTAATGAAATAATAACCAGATATAAGAGCTTATGCAGTATTAAAAATAATAGATACGAAACTGTAAACAAAACTTTACAGGCTAACATGCTTATAACAGTTTGGATACAGAATAGAAGGATCTAGTTATTGTGGAACATTTTAATGTTTGATATTATTATATGTTATTATAATAAACAAATTAATAAACCTTATCAATAAAATTAAATTAAATCTACCTTTTTAAGTAATTAAGAAAATTTGTTTCATTTGCATCTTCAAGTTTCTTGATATAATCATTTGTCAAATTCCTAAATTTCTCTTCATTAGTTTCAACCATAATTTTACCTAGATCGCCACTCATCGAATCTCTTAAATCTGCATTTATAATTTTCTTCTTCCCTTGTATAATCCAATTTTTCCTAATATGCCATACACACAACAATCTTCTTGGAGTATTTCCCATTACCTTCACCCACGCATTATGATACTTTATGTCATCATCAGTCATAAAAAATTCTGGCTTGATTTCTTCTCCGACACGCTCTTTAAATGCTTCAATAAAAACTTCTTGAACAACTTGGTCTTGCCTGTTAATCAATATGAAGGTGTTACATAAAGTTTTTGAAGGTATTTTAAAATAAATTTAACCTGTTGGATAAAAAGAAAGCTACAGGAAAACCCACATCTTGATTATCCCTAACCATCATAATTGTTAAATCAAATTTTTTGTTATTCGTGCCATGTGTCCCGTCCATGCAAATAATCCTATTGTGATCTCTAAGCTTCGTTTCCATGCTCTTATTCATAAATGCCAATGCAAAGTCCTTGGTTTCAAGTTTAGGATGTGGGTCGCCTAAAATAAACCACCACCATCCCATATATTACTATTTTACCACCACCCCACCACACAAATATACAACAAAATATTACAATAACTAATTATTCACTGCCCTCTCCCTTATTCCATAATATAAAACCACTCCCCAAGCAAAGCAATAAAATAAAACACCTAAAATAATTACCAATTTTTTTAAATAAAAATGCATAATTTTTTCCATTCGAATTCCATTCTAGTACTTTCATTGCGACCGCCACCATATCATCCGGATCTCTTCGCTTTTCTATTTTAAATTTTTTTCGTAAGTTGGTCAAATCTTGTTTATTTAATAAATTAATACGTTGTAATTTATTATCCTCTAATTTTCTTGCATCTTGAATAATCCTTTCTGTCGATACTCCAGCTTTCATCTGTTCAGCAATTCCATTTGCTTCTTTAACTGTTAAGCGTTGATTTCTAAATCCATCCTCATCATGTCCTACGTGCGTTTTAATGAAATCAACGTTAACTTCACCTAAAAAATTGTAACGCCAATAATGTATTGCCTATAAAGAGAAAAACAACGGGAGCTTACCATTATTGTTGTGATGCACTATTATTCGCGACGGACAAATGCCATCAATTTTAATGCTTCCCTCGCATTTCATTGTTCTTTTAGAGCAATTACTTTTAAATTCTTAAATGAAATAATTTTAATTAAACCAAGTATTTTTCATATAAAAAACCTGTTACCTCTCGTATTACTACGATTACAGTTGTAATACTCTATTCTTGCATTGAGTTTTTTTACTATGTTCTCTTTTGCATAATTTACTTCTCGTTTTTCAAGTGCCTTCCAATTTTGAAAATCCTGGCAAGTATCAAAATGTAATTTTTCCCGTTCGATTACTATATCATGTGTGTCTGTAATATGTTTCATTAATAAAAAATAAGTTCCAATACTTACCTTGTTTTCTTCGACACAGATTGGACAAAATATATGCCCTTTTGTAATTTTTTTTTCTGCTACGGCAATTGAATGAATTTTTCTCATATGTCGATTTTTGGTAGAAATATCATAGAACTTTTTAAGGCAATGAGGGCATACACTACTAAAAAATAATTGTAATGTAATTTTGCATACTTCGCAAGTTATTGTTTCAATTCTTACGAATCCATGGTAGAGGTAAATAAAATCCAAAATTTAACCTAAAATAAAACACAAAACTACCGGTATCCTGCACAAAATTATGTATTACAGTTCTATTGTAGCAATGAATAATTGCTGTTTAATTATAATTGATTTATAATACCATCACAAAATTGTAACAAAGTATAAAATTTTTCGATTACATGTAAGATGTAAGATGTAAGAGCCTAACACAAAAACGCGGGTAAATTTTTTAATTTAAAGGAGAGGGAGGCGAGTTATGCAACCCACATAACTACGGATATGAAAAGAGCGTATAACTCAATAAAACCTGTCTCAGGCACGGTTGCGGGTTTTACTGTATCCTCCCAATAAGCGGTCACGTCCCCGATTTCTCCAACAATTTTTACGAACAATTTACAAACGTTTTCGTCACATTGCGACATCTTCAGGCGAAAAGGCTTAACATGAAGACATTTGTTTAAAAAATATGACTACAAAATTTGGTTTAGGATTGGGGAGGGGGGTAATTGGACGGACTCCGGGTAAAAGGCAATAAGTCATTTTTTGCAATTTTTCACTTTTTCAAGTAATTATATCAAACATTTCAGCAGCTTTCAGTGAATGAGAGGTTTTAATTTTTTGAAGCGTTGAATCGTGAAAAAATCAGTTGTAAAAAATGAAATATGTTACAGTAGTGTAAAGTTCAGTTGAGTAAAATGGAATAACTTGACTTGTTTCCTTTTACACAAGTCACTTGTATTGTGGCATTAGACCAACCAACTAAACTTACTCCATTTCACACTGTTGAGTAATCAGCTGATCGCTGTTGGTGCTGTGCAAAGTGAAAATCTCGGCGGAAATCATGTATTCAAAAAGAACTTTGGCGCTAGTTGAAGCTGCTAAGGCTATTGCTGAGGTGCCTACAAATGGTAAGTGCGTTTTCATTTTTGTTTAGTGTGGGAACGATTGTGGATAAATCTTGCAAAGAAATCTAACCTCACACCGGATTATTTAACGGTGGTTCACCAAAATGTACTGCAACATCTCATAATATTCCTTATTACAGGATCAGTCAAAGTTCAAAACAAAAGAAGTTATAGCCGTGACAAATCTGTTGGTAAGTTTTATTCAAGTAGGTATTATCAGTTTTACGGTTATTTTCATTATTAGAGCAGGCAATGGATATTGACATTTTGAGTTAGAAAAATTCCATATATTAGACCAAATCGAGTTAGGTTATCGTTAATTTGTTATTGTTTAAGGGCCATATAAACGATTATAATTCAAATGTCAACCTTCATGGCCTGCTCTAATGAAAATAGCCGTGAAACTGATAAGATCTACCTATTGCTTTTTTTTTTTTTTTTAAGCTTTGCGCCGGGATGAGGAAATCTCGTGCGAGACACCGGCTTGATCTAAGCCGGTAGTGTCAGACTCGCACTGACTAAAACCTCACCCCTATCCTCGACTCCCGGTTTCGCCGTCTGGGCATTACTTCGGGAGTCGCGGCTATTGCGCGTTTCATCGTCCTTGTTGTAATTCCCTCCCGAGCTTTTCTTTCGTCCTCATGATGGAGGTCACGAAGGCCGTGATAACTTTCCAGCCTTCTTCGTTCTCCAACATCTTGAGGACCAAGTTCTCCGGGGTGAGGGATTCCCCGAAGTACAGCGATGCCGACACTCGCTCACGCTCCCATCTAATGCATCTAAAGATGGGTGGCACGCAGTGTCTTCTTCGTCGCAGTGGCAGCAGGTTGGGTCGTCCAGTATCTTGAAGCGATGGAGGTACTCGTTGAAGCACCCGTGCCCCGTCAGGACTTGGGTGAGGTGGAACGAGAGTTCTCCATGCTTCCTGGCGACCCATGGCTCGACGCTGGGAACGAGTCGTCTCGTCCAGCTTCCGGTTGCTGCTGCCGTCCATCGTGCTTGCCACTCGTCGAGTTGCCCTCCTTCTATCTGGCTCTTCTAGCTTGCCGCCTCTTTCCTTTGCCAGGAGATCTATCGGCGGCATGCTGGCCAGCAGTCGCACCGCCTCGCCTGACACGGTCCTGTAGGCGCACGTTACGCACAACGCCATCTTCCGTTGGACCGACAGGAGTCTCTTCGCGTTCCTCGCGACGAGTGTCGCCTCGTGCCACACCGGGGCCGCATATAACATCACCGCATGAGCGATGGTGCCGAGCATCCTTCTTTTGGTCGTCTTCGGTCCTCCGACGTTGGGCATCAGGCGGGCGATGGAACTCGTCACCGCCTTTCTGCTAGCTTCCTGTATGTGGGCCGCGAAGTATGTGGATAACCTATTGCTTATCGAACATGGAATAATGCGAGATTTTCAGAGCTACCTAATGCCAAAAGAAAATCAGTCAATGATGAAATTGACGAAGATATTCTTGATCCATCACTGGATCGACATGGTATTTGTCAATTATTATTTTTCTGTTTATGTAGCGGCAGCAGCACGAATACATAAGTAAAACTGTTTGTTTCATTATTTCCAGATCTGCAAATAAAAATAGCAGCGGACCGAGCTAAAAGACAACTATTTGCAGAAAAAGATGAAAGCGATCATAATCCTAATCCAGATGGTATGCTGGTACCTAAAACTATTTGCGTTTTCGAGTTGTTAGAACTCACTAGCCAATCCGTGATATATAGCCCTAGAGTTGAACTTATTTGGTTCTAGCAACTCCAAAACACTATTGTATATGTATGTTTAAAGCGAGTTTTCAATTTGTTTTTTTTCAGAGTCGGTTACCTCTCAAGAGGAAACTCTTGATCCGACAATCCCAGATCCCTTCGGAAGTGATGACAGCATTGCTGATCCCCATTATAACGGAAGCAGCAGCTCAAGTGAGTCAAGTGATGAAGAACATTTAGCTCGAAAGGCTACTCGCGTCAAAAATCGTATTCCTGAGAGCGCCGGTGAACCTCGGAATGAGACGATCGTGAAAAGTCAAATTCTTGTCAATGCTGCGAAGACTCGTGTGAAGCGAGGTTCTAAAGGTAGAACCAGAGGTGCACGAGAAGAAAGAAAAAACAGCCGCAATACTGGCAAAGCTTATACGACAGAATCTGGGAAGAATGTGAGAGGGAAAATCTTTACGAAGCTGAACAAATGTCGGATGAAATGCCAAGAGAAAATTTCAGAAGAAACGCAAAAAGTTCTTTTTGAGAAATACTGGAGTTTCGGTTGTCGCGACAGACGAGCGATGTTTTTATCCAGTCTTGTAACGCTTTCCACGCCAAAAGTTCAGAGGAAGAGAAGAGACACCCCCGAAAAACAGAAGAATCGGCAAGTCACAATGATTTACCATGTACCAGCGAACGGAAGGCAAATAAAAGTTTGCAAAAAATGCTTCATGAAAATTTTCGATGAAACTCCAAAATTTCTCTGGGTCATCTGCAACCAAATAAAAAGTTCTTCTGCGTGTGTGGCAACTCCAGACAAGAGAGGTCATCATTCCCCACCGAACAAAATACCGGAGAATAAGTTGCAAGAAGTGAGGCAACATTTAGCTTCACTGCCATGTTACGAGAGTCACTACTGCAGGAAGGAAACGACAAAGAAATATTTACCTCCCCATTTCACGTTGATGAAAGCCTACAAAATGTATTGTGCCACTGCCCAGGAATTGGTCAAGGATCCTGTTAGCTACACCATTTACGCGACACTTTTCCACGAGTCAAAGTTGGCTATAAAATCACCTCACAAGGATACTTGCCAAGCATGTGACAAGTACCGAATGCAACTAGCGCACGTTACTGGTGATGAAACCAGAGATGATATTCTGGAGAAGCAAAAACTCCATCACTCTGAAGCAGAACTGGCGTATGAAACTAAGAAAAAGGACAAGTTAAGAGCAAAAACCGAAGAAAGTCTAAATGTTATGGCATTTGATTTACAACAATGCTTGCCAACTCCTAGTCTGGAGACATCAGTTGTTTTTTACAAAAGACAACTCTGGACATTCAACTTGACTGTGCACGAAATGAAGAACGATAAAGCTATATGTTTTATCTGGTACGAATCGGTCGCAAAGCGAGGCGCAAATGAAATAGCGTCTTGCGTTTTTGAAGCTGTGAAGAACTTGCCAGAAAACATAACATCTTTGATCCTGTACAGCGACTGTTGTTCAGGTCAGAACAAAAATTCTATATTTTTAGCCATGTGCATACGTCTGATTAACCAGACTGGCATTGCAGTTTTGGACCATAAATTCATGGTTCCCGGGCATTCCAGAATGGAATGTGATTCAGACCATGCTCAAATCGAAAAATTCAAGAAAAATTACGAAACACCTATTAGCCATCCCCATGATTGGATGCAACTGATTAGACACTCCCGCAAAACGAATCAATTTTTGGTCAAGGAAATGAATCAGGCAAGTTTTCACAACTATGCCAACCTTTTGAAGACGGATTTAAATATGGGTAAATTCAACGAAAACAAAGAGAAGTTTGTTTGGAAAGACGTGAAATGGCTGCGTTTCGTGAAGGACCAGCCCCTGAAGGTTCTTTATAAAAAATCCTTGAAAGAAGAAGACCAATTTTCAGTTCTCGTTGTATCACGCCGCTCAAGAGACTTTCCTTCACTTGAACCTCCACTTTGCTATAAATCTCCAGTTCCAATCACCGAGGAAAAGAAACGGGATCTGATATATTTACTACCGTACATACCACCAGTCTTCCATGACTTTTATAAAAATTTGACAACGACAAAATCAAGAGTTACCGATCCAATCTTAGAGTCAGACTCCGATGAAGATTAATGGAATTAAAATCTGTTTGTTCCTAACTACTTATCAGTATTATTATTTTCTATTACTGTGTTTTCTATTTTGTATTCTGTAACTTCAATAAAGTTATTACTTATTGAAAGGCGGCATTTTTTTTTTGGTAAGAGAACACTCAAAAAAAATGAGAAAATAAAGTGCAGAAAGGATTTAAGTTGATTGTGAAAAGAACAAAATAATGTGAAAAAAGAAACAATTAGTCAGTGAAAAAGGGAACAAGTCAGTGTAAAAGGGAACATGTCAAGTGTAGAAGGGAACTAGTCACTAAAACTCATTATTATTATTATTATTTTGAAAACGCATATTGCCGATGCTTTGTACTTTGCTGAAAATAATATTCTGCAAAAACAGCGAAATTACCATCGTTTTCTCAGGCCGCATAGTGTTTTTTGTGATTTCTGAATAATTCATATTTCTGACTTATTCCCTTTTACCCAGAGTCCGTCCAATTAATGTCGTTAAAGAAGGGAGTGTTTAAATTATTAATAAATATGTTTAACAAAAGCGAGTTATTAAGATTGAATTCACTATTTAAAATTGTAAAATAGAGAAAGAGTTGCTTCTAGGGGTTGTAAATTTTTACATGGAAGCTATGAAAATTCACGAATTAAAATTTGTATTTATTCTATTAAATAGTAGTGTAAGAAAATTGCGGAAAAAAAATTCAAAATCGGTTTTCTGCGATTTTTCGACGGATTTCTTAGGTAATTGTTCGTACTTTAAAATACCAAACACGTCTTCTCGGAACCCTGAGCTTCTTACCAAATTCTGCGTCTGAAGTTGAAATTTTTTATGAAGGAGTGAAAATTATGTTTTTCGGCAAAATATTTTTAAACAAATAGAATGGAAAATTTCTTCCCCTCGAAATTGATTATATTACAAAGTTCTCGGTTTTGAGGGTTGGGAAATAAAACGACAATTTACCTCATCGACATGTTTCGGACCCTAAACGGATCCATCTTCAAGACTATATTGGAATAAGAAACAAAAGTCGATACAGTTACAGTAAAATAAAGTAAAAATGGATCCGTTTAGGGTCCGAAACATGTCGATGAGGTAAATTGTCGTTTTATTTCCCAACCCTCAAAACCGAGAACTTTGTAATATTTTTAAACAAATTTCTATTTCAGCTATATTGTTATCATATCTCATTAAAAAAATTAAAAACACTTCAAATATTTTAACAACATCCTCGAAATCATGAAATGAAGAGTTTCCTAAAAATGGTCAGGGGGTTCTGATTTTTGGATATGTTTTAAGGTTTGGCGACCGCCCGGAAGTGCCGCCATTTTAAGAAAAATGGTGTAAACAAAATGTTTCTTCGCAATATTTCATTACCAGTTGATTTTAGAACGAAAATGACTTCTATAAATCTTATAGAGAATAAAATTTACTACAACTTCTATCTAAGGTATTTTACTGTAAGTCGAATAGTTCCTGAACCCCAGCACTATTAAAGAGAGAAATTTTAGAAAATTTCAAAATCGCTCGAATTTGCTCTGAATTTTTTTATAATTTTTGGTTACTCTCTCTAAAAAAGTCTATTATATCAAGTCTATTAATATATTGCCATGTAATCTTGTAAAATTGTAAACTGTTATTAACAAAATTACAATGACACTTATTTAAAATGCACCGACTAGCAGATGAGCTCTTTCATGCTCTATTTACAATTAAACATAATTAATTCTATCATTTTAAATATTCATTCTAAGAATTGCGGATACGGGATTCGAAACTATGCCGTCCGCTTTGTAATGCGCTAGCCTATCCATTTGGCCAACCGCGCACTTATTTTAAATTTAAAATCCTATATTTACAAATAATTCAACTAACTTAATTTGTTATTTAATTTCCTTGAACAAAACTCTTACCAATATTTATTTTTTTACAACTTGTTCTTATTTTTCAGGGTTAGCAGCGTATGCATCTTTCGTCTTCCTGAGGCAAAGCAGTGAGTTAAATTTTAGATCACGGAAAACCCAGATACAACTATTCAACTGACTATCATAGTCTGACCAAATGAAAGGACCTCATGAGCGTTGCAATCTTTGAACAAATGACCCAAAAATCATCCCTTATTGAGCAAACCATCTCTTATTATAAAAGGCCAAGTCTTTCTT
The DNA here is from genome assembly GCA_932274525.1 of Podabrus alpinus. Classification (NCBI taxonomy): domain Eukaryota; kingdom Metazoa; phylum Arthropoda; class Insecta; order Coleoptera; family Cantharidae; genus Podabrus; species Podabrus alpinus. Next base: position 7,910,090 of record OW026452.1, read on the forward strand.
TCTTTCTTTCTTTCTGTCCGTCCCACGGAAATACCCGAAGCAAACCGAACCGAACCGAACGCACAACGTATCATCGGATCTACGTATCATCGGATCATCGTATCAACGTATCATCGTATCAACGTATCATCGTATCATTTTGTCTATATAGGACAGCTATTTCCAAAAAAGCATTATGTGAACTTCCATAATGGATAATGAAAATTTTGAAAATCCTGCTGCAAAGCGACGGCGATTGAATCGTGAGAGAAAAGCACGTACAAGAGCTAATAACACAGAAAAACAGCTTCGATCACAGCGACAAGCTGACGCTCGGTCTCATGCAATACGTCGACAACGTGAAACTTTGGAACAAACTCAAGCGCGGCAAGCTGCTGACGCTCGGTCCCATGCGATACGTCAACAACGTGAAACTTTAGAAGAAACTCAAGCGCGGCAAGCTGCTGACGCTCGGTCCCATGCGATACGTTGATCCGATGATACGTTGATACGATGATACGTTCATCCGATTGGTTATGAAATTATCCGTTATGCGTTCGGTTCGGTTTGCTTCGGGTATTTCCGTGGGACAGACCGAAGGAAGGAAGGACTTGGCCTTTTATAATAAGAGATGAGAACAACATTAAATAAATAAACAAAAAACTTCCATATATTTTTTTAAATTAAATTAAACTTAATTTAATTTAATATTTAAAATTTTTTTACTTATTTTAAACTAGATGATACCCCGTCCGAGGACGGGCAGCTAGAAGGACGGGCAGCTACCCAAGGTAACTTAAGTTGAATGAAGATTAAGGAAAGCTCTCAGTGCAATCCAAAAGCCATATGACCTTGGGTAGCTGCCCGTCCTTCTAGCTGCCCGTCCTCGGACGGGGTATCATCTAGTGACAATATACTCTATTATAAAAAACAGTTCGATCAAAATCGAGCGTTTTTGAAATTTTTTGAATGTAACAAATTCATAAATTTAACAGTGCTGGGGTTCAGCAACTATTCGACTTAGAGAAATAGTTATACCTTAGATAGAAATTGTAGTAAATTTTATTGTCTATAAGATTTATAGAAGTCATTTTCGTTCTAAAATCAACTGGTAAGGAAATATTGCGAAGAAACATTTTGTTTTCGCCATTTTTTTTAAATGGCGGCACTTCCGGGAGATCGCCAACCCAGAGTTTTTTACTATACACAATTGATTATTAGACATTTTTTCCTAAATGCAATTGTAAAGGATGAAATTCAGTATGTAAAATTGTTAGCACTATTTTTAAAACTCTAAACCTTTTTTTTTCTCCTATAAAAGTATATCTGCGCTGTTGGACCGTCCTGTTGGACCGGCATTCCATAGTTGGAGGAAAATAAAAAACTGATCCCCTTTTCGGTTATGGGAGCGGGAGGGGGGGCAAATATTTAACGTCGGGCCCCACAACGCTCTTATTTTGGTTTCATTTTGTTAATTTACCACTACGTTCTTGACTTGGCAGTGCATTTTGCGAGCCTCGGATGCTTGTTCTCCTTCAACTGTTTTCAAACAATGGCGTTGAAGTTTTAGGAAACTTGGGCCCGGAATTTTTGACCTACAAGCACCGTTGGGAATTCCCGAAGGTTTGGCAACGGTGGCATTGCGAGATCCAGTTTTTTCTGTATGGTGCTTCTAAGTATTTTGACTTCGATTTCCAATACATTGGTTACATCGTAAATAGTTTTGTTTTCATTTGTTTTGTTAGCGACACTATAATAAGTGGGAGAGGGGGATTTTTGTCTCCCTGTCGGTGCATCCTACTGATGTACTCGGTAGGAAATCCTCGGCCGAACAACTCTTTCTTCACGACTTGGACATCCAGTAGGTAAAATTCCTTCGGACGTTTTGTGCTTTGGAAAATTTGAATCCCTCGAATTTTAATTGGTCGGCGAGCTGGGGCCACTTGGCGATGCCCTTCAAGACGATTGGTGGTACCCTGGTTTGCTGAGACGGAATGGCGTGAATTAGGATGGGTGGCAGGGGGTGGTGGATGCAGCACTGGGTGGTGATCGATCGTACCGTTGGCTACATTCTGGCACCGATTCATGGTCAATTCCATCCATTTCATCTTAGGTTTCGGAATCGGTTTTGTGGGTTCTCTGGTGTGTTGGTCTGTCGGTGGGAGGGGGGGTCACTGGTGTTGAAATCGCGACTTCTCTTTTAATGAGGCCATTCTTTCCAACAGGTGGCGAAAAACTATCACTTTCAACTTCGAAGGGTTCGAAGGTCGAAATTGAATCAACTTTTCAGGGGTTGTTTGTTAAGCTGTTGTATTGGAAACATGTCCAATTTTTTACGCATAAAAATTAAATTAATTTTCCAAAATGATATTTCTACGAATGTCGACATTTTCACTTTCGCGTACCACTGAAAATTTGCACGAATATAATTTTCGTGTTCGATAGAAGAAATACACTAAAATAATTTTAAAAATGGTAGTAGATAAACAAGGCCGATTTCTATATAACTCACTTTTCTCGAAATTTTGCTAAGTCCCGGTTTAATTGTTTGGATTCATGGTTTGATTGAATTAACTAATCAAATTACGATTAAATCCGCGGATCGCTTTATACGCTAAACAATATCAACAGGCAAGGTCGTCTTCAGAATCGGCATCAAATTTAAAAAAAAAACTAATGTTTAAATTAAATTTTTGTTATTGAAATATTTTTTCAGATTCCATGGCTTCGAAAGGAATTACCTTTCGTCCGAACCGTTGGCGCGGGCCAACAAGAGACGAACGAAAACGTTACACATTTAAAGATTTAACCGAACTGAACAACAAAACTTCGAACCAAATCGTAATAGAGTTGATTACGACTATAGACAAATTTGTCCCACATTTGAATCTCAATGTGAAACCTGTTTGGATTGTGTTGATAACCGAGATTCTTTCGAAAGTGGGCTCATCTTTCTTAAAAGTAAACAAAACGGACATCCTAACTGCAGTAGCAAAATCTTTTTCAGAGATGATCGTGAATTATGTCAGAAGTCTGACCTTTGATGTTCCGGACGTCTGGAGAGACCAACAAGGAAGCAATAGATTCTTTTCGGAAGACGTCGAAAATTTTTTTGTTAATTTGGGTATCGTGTGTGAATCATTGTTCGACGTTGTACCAACCGAAGCTTGCGAAATTTTGCCCAACTTGTTGGAACTTGTTGACAACAGCAGTCGAGGTCTTGAAGAGAAATACAATGTCATAGTTAGTCGAGAAACCAAGTTGAAGAATAAAAAGTTGGTGGAAAAATTGGATGCGTATAAAAGGGGGATATCCCCGCTTTATAATTTTCGAAAGTTGAATATTTATCCAACTATCGAAGAACTTCTCAGTTTGAATCCTGATTTTGGGGTCGAAGGTGTCGTCCACGACAAGTACGATAATGTGGAGCAGTATTTGGAGGTCCAATTTCAGTTATTGAAAGAACAGTTGGTTGCGCCATTACGGGAAGACGTTACCAAGTATGTTGAACAACTGAAGGGCACCAACAATGATGATGATACGACATTATCCTTCATTGAAATTCATCCGAATGTAGTTTTTCGGTCGATTGGAACTTATAAAGAAAAAGTAGGAACAATTCTATATTTTTCGGACCTCGAAGCTTCCGATATGATTTTTTCGACTTACAGGTTGTATAGAGGAACGATAGTTTGTTTCTCCAAAGACAACTTTTCTTCGGTTTCCTTTGGATACGTCATAGAAAAACATTCGGAAAAACGTTACCTACTAATTGGTTACGATTCGGAATGTAGTAACTACGAATGGAACGTCCCTTACACAATGGTGAACTGCAAGTGTTACATCGAGCGTTATGACCACTGTATGAACGCCATACAGAATGTTATGTCGGAGGTTAATTTTCCCCTGAGAAATTATTTGATTGATGGAGATACAAGGGTAACACGACCAGATTACTTGGATGCAAGTAGTGCTTATTCAATTTTGGGTAAAGAAGTGCATTTGTATGGTAATAATTGGCCCACTGCCGATGAGCTCAAAATGGATTCGAGTCAGTTTATCGCTTTCAAAGCTACCTTAACCCAAAAGTTTGTTTCAATTCAAGGTCATCCCGGAACGGGGAAAACTTACGTGGGGGTTAAAATAATCGAAACCCTTTTGCACAATGAAAATAAAAAAAATTTGGTATAACTCCGCTCCAATCCTAATCATTTGTATGAGCAACTTTGGCTTGGATCAAATTATGGAAGAGCTTATATCAATTATGGAAGGAAATATTGTTCGAGTCGGGGGACAGTGTAATAACAGGAACTTGGATGGGTTCTCTTTGGAAAACTGCAGAAAAACTGTGGCCAGTAATTACGGTGATGCTTTAAACACTTTAAAACACAAGACGAAAGGGTTATTAAATAAGATTGAAACTTGTAGCAACATTTTGAAGCGCATCAAAAATTATTCACATGTCATCGCATTTAAACAATTTGCTGAAATTGACGCGAATTTTACAAACAGTTGGTTTTCCTATGCTTCTGATTCGGAACTTCTTGATTGGTTATTGGCGGAACGTACGAGTCCAAACTTACAATTAAATTCAAATGAACTTGACGAGGTAAGTCGACTAAGTATTATTTTTTATATTTTTTGTTCTTTTCTTCAGGTAAAAGTTTTAATCTTCTGCCAAACATTTTAAGCGTGTTAAACACTGCAGTAAGTAAGTAATCATTTTGGCCAAAGCCAAGATGACTTACTAGAGAAAAGTGTACAAATGCCTTTGGCTCAGTTTACCCAGTGGCTTAACAGCGATCATAATTGGCTCGGCCTTCGACCTCGCATGTTAGTTCTCTGTTAAAAATTCTTCAGTATACTTCATAACCTAATTACAATTTTTAGTGGGGAGGGGTAAACTAACCCCTTGAAAGTCTCCTAGCAATATGGCGGTATGTTCATTATCTTTTTCCCTAAGAAAAATCGCCAATATCTAAAATTTCACCCATCGAAATAACTAATCGGCGTTTCCACAATCTTTATGATCTTTATATCGTCAACTCCGATGAGGAACCGAGCAGGTAAACATTTGGTGCGCATCTTTCCTCGGAAGTCAGCCTCGTACACAGGTTTTTGTTTTGCGGGGGGGGGGGTGCTTAAGGTTTTTTCAATCCGCCTTTTTTTATAAAGTCCCTCCAAACTCTTATAAGGCAATCTAAAATTTTTTCAGCTATGTATGTACCTGTCAAATTAGGCAGTTTACACCCACCTTCGAAGACAGTTTACGTAACCCCTCCTTAATCCAAGCATGCGCGTCACTGGTAGATCTATAACGATTAAGATAACATTGCAACATCTGTAGAAACTATTTTTTTGTTTTTGTTTTGCAGAGGGGGGGGGGTACTTAAGGTTTTTTCAATACGCCTGTTTTTATTAAGTCCCTCCAAACTCTTATAAGGCAATCTAAAATATTTTCAGCTATGTACCTGTCAAATTAGGCAGTTTACACCCACCTTTGAGGACAGTTTACGTAACCCCTCCTTAATCCAAGCTAGTGCGTCGCTGGTAGATCTATGCGGGTGTAAAGGGGCACTTTTTTACCCTGCGGGAGTAAAGTTAAAAAATAGGGGGGAGTGGAGCGGGAGAAAAAGTCACCAGATGACTAATAAAAAAGTCACTAGTCACCACGTGGCGACGATTTTAAAAATGTCGCCACGTGGTGAGATGTTAGGACGCGCGATTTTTTCATATAATGAAATAAATAAATAGTAATAATAAAAATAGTAATAATAAAAAGTACTTACCAGTGCATATTTTAAGCAATTTTGACTGGGCGGCACTAGAGCACGAGCTCAACAATGAGGGGGGGGGAGATTGAAAAACGACAAACGAAAAATACATTTTATATTAGAATATTAATTTTTAATAAATAACAAAATTTTAAAAAAACAAATTTATCATTCATACTCTGGTATCTTTTGCAAAGAACTTTTTTACAAATTCCTGATCCTGATATACTTCAGCGTCCGGAAGTTTCCTCCTTCTCTCTTTTATTTCTAAAAATTTCGCTACCGCTGGCCTAGGATCGTATAAAGCCGTACCTACCCCATTGAGAGCGATATACATTCTTGAATTTAAAGCTTCTCTCGAATAACTTGATTGTTTGGATGATTTGAATGTTGTGTGTACTGACACTGCTCTCTCCGGACCAGCACTATGTGGCGTTAAAGAAATATATGCTTGCACTAATTTTGAAAAGACTGAATGTGGTGTGGAAACTTTTAAATAATGAAACAATTTTGCTGTGGAGGTGTTCATCTCTGGGGGTGGTGGAAGTTTCTTAGCCGAAAACAGGCTTACAATATCATCGGTGAAAGAGGAAACCGCATCTTCCCCAAATAAATTTTCAACATCCATCCGCACTTCTCGAACCAAGTCGATTACAGTTCTTGCGTCAATAAACTTGTTTATGCGGTTTAAGATTTTTTCTTGGTCCTCATTCAACCTTTGCGAAAGAAATTCCTTGCAACTTAATACTACTTCGTTTCTCACTGCAGACCAGCACCTTTTAGTTGAAACGAGAGAATTGGTAATGCGTCTTTTCGTAGCTTCTGGTATAGATTGCGTTCCTTCTTCAGTTTCAGGACGACTCTGACGACTCAATACTTTTTCTTCATGACCCCCGGGATAAGGTCCTTTTTCAATCAAAGTTATCGCATCTACAGCAATTTTCTTTGAGAGCTCAATATCACTCATAGTAATCACAGATTTTTGACAATCTTTTTGAAGTATTTCAAAAATCCTCAAAAGGTCCATCATGAGGCATGTAAGATGCTGCTGTTCACCTCCATCTTGCCAGAGACGCAAGAATCCTAGAGCAGTAGCTTTTTCAACTTTTGTTGTTTCGGTACTTTCAACCATTGTTGCCCAATGTTTTTGCATGCCTGGCAGGTTTTTCCAAACTCCTTTACATAAGTTGACTAGATGCTCTGCAAATCGAACATCAAAGTAAGCTGGAAACCGGTAAACTGAAAGCTGTTCTTGCTCACACATTTTTGTAAGTTCTGCATATCGAACAGCAGATGCTCTATAAAAGGTAGCAATGGCCTTCATATTACTTTTCCAATGAAATACTTCAATCACAGTGGATTCTAAGTCGCTCAATGCCAAATCTAACCTATGCGCAATGCACCAAATACAAAGCAAATCTCTTTCCAAATATTCCTTCATACGAATCCACAGTCCACTTTTCCTGCCAGTATTGGCATTTTCCCCGTCTGTGGTTATACCAGTTAATTTTTCTTTCGCCAGACTTTCAATCCCAAGATCTTTAAAGATAATTTTAACCGAATCCAAAAGTCCTTCCGCACCTCGCTTATCAGATTTAACACATACCGACGTTATTGCGCGATCTTCTGTTATAAATCGAGCGGTGACGAATTTGTTATCAACTCCATACTTGTCGACAGAGCCAACAACTTGTAGAGAAAAATTATCGGTTTTCTTTAGTTGATGTACAACTTTTTTCATTACAATACTGCCAACAATATCTAACATCTCCCGATAAATAACTGGATTTCTATATTGCAAAAGTTCTGAGGACGGATTTAATTGACAAAATTGAGAGTCTAAACCGTCGTCTTTGTAAGACGCTATTTGTGTGTCCGCATGAATTTCTGACAACGATCTAGAAGGCCAAGAATGTGCAGAAAGAGTTAATTGGCGACTATCATTGTAGACATCAATTGCTAGTTTGATCAACAGTTTAATTTTTTCAGCGTTGTGTGATTTGAGAGTCCTTATCCAAGGGTGTTTATCAGATTGCGCCAACCATTTCTGCTGCATTTTATCGAGATTATCAGCTGCCTTATGAGCCTCAGTTTTCAAATGATCGATAATTTGTTCTAATTCCTTTTGACCGTCATACCGTACACCATCAGCCATGGGTACCTTGCCGTTTTTGAAAATTTTTGGGCTTCTTGAATATGTTTAAAGCAGGTCGTGCATTTAATTCCAAAACGCTTACCCAGTTTAACTTTTTCAAAACAAAATTACGTTTTAAGTAACCACGCAGTATCTGCACTGCACAAAAGCGTCGTAGTGCTTTTCGTAAAGTTTTCTAGATTTTGTCGGCAAATGTTCTCGCTCATGGCACATCTTGCTGTTTCAAAGGCACAAATGGAAATGAACCATTGGTAGAATCAGGGGTGCCAAGTGCATTTCCTAGTACTTTTTGGTAGTAGTTGGTAATATTACTAGATACTACCGACCACGTGCATTATTAAAAATATGCGTTAAATTTTTGCTTTAAGTTTCTAAATTGGCGAAGTTCCTACTTTACCTCCCGGAATTGCAAAAAACTGTGTATGCACGACGGGAGTAAAGTGACTTTTGGCCCATGGGTAATTGTTTCACTCGGCTGGCGCCTCGTGTAAACAATCCTTTACCCTCGGGCCAAGAAAATGTCACTTTGCCCCCTAGGTGCATAATCTACTATTTTTGTTTTTGTTTTGCGGAGAGGGGAGGGTGCTTAAGGTTTTTTCAATGCGCCTGTTTTTATTAAGTCCCTCCAAACTCTTATAGGGCAATCTAAAAAATTTTCAGCTATGCACCTGTCAAATTGGGCAGTTTACACCCACCTTTGAGGACAGTTTACGTAACCCCTCCTTAATCCAAACATGCGCGTCGCTGGTAGATCTATAACGATTAAAATAAAATTGCAACAGCGCTAGAAACTATACTATATAAACCTCGATTCTAATGCGCCTTTTAATCTCGAGGTTTTACGTTTATTCACACGAGGCGAAGCCGAGGGCAAAAAATTACATCTCATAACATAATATTAATGTACCACTAATATTGCATAATTTAAAAAATTGTTTAGATCGATGAGACCGAAGTAGTAAAATATCCTGGCGTAGTCAGGTTATTATCCAACGAAGAAGACAAAGCAATTCTATTGTCTATGTCCAGCATGGAACGAGATATTTTAGACTTGGAATCGAATAGTACTCGGCAAACGAACGACAACTTGGAAAAGTTACAACAAATATTCGACTATTTCAAGGTAATGTATGCCTTTCTAGTCGACCGCATCAGATATGCTGCTCGAAATCGAGTTATTCGATATTCGCATGCAAGCAATACTTGTTCGGGTAAGCACTTGTATGGGTGACCTACCCGATGGTTACAAAGAACGGTCGGCCGTGTTTCAGAGGATACGTTAAGCCGGCGCGGCGGTTCCCCTGATTTGTTAAATCATAATTTCAAGTTAGGGTTACAAAAAATCGCCCCCACCCTCATCGATTGAGCAACGCTTTATCGGACCTTCGTCATATGCCAGGCTGGACCTAGACGGTGGTGGCGCCCCGCGGGACTCTGGAAGAACCAGGGTGCCGCGACTCATTGAGAACCGGGGTCGTGACCGCTTGTTGGGGGTGTTATGGTGACGTAAGGCCGACCAAGCGGTTCAGCATAAGGCGCCTGACGTTGCTGGCGTTGCAAAGTCTGGGGGCGATTGGGGCACAATAAACTTCTGCTTCAGTGCAGTGGTGGTAAACACCACACCCGATTTACGATAATTAAAAAGTGCCTTTCTATCTCATAATTCTTTTTCAACAATTTGTTTATAGATGAGAATGCATAATGGAAAGACTCTCCCGGCACCGACTGAACGTCCAAATGTGGATTATCGTTCACCCCACAGCATGCAGCCAGACAATCGTTGGAATTTATACTTTTATTGGTTAAATTTGTACCAAAAATGAATGGCGAAGAAGCTCGTTGAGCTTCAGATAGAGCACCAATCAGTGAATAAAAAGTTTGTGGAACTTAGAAACATTATCGATGCCGACATAATGAAACGCAAGTTGGTAGTAGGCATGACGGTCACCGGAGCTGCACGTCTTCGAATCGCTCTGCAAGCACTTGAGTGCCGAATTGTCATTGTGGAGGAAGCTGCTGAAGTTATGGAATCCCATTTGGTAATTTCTTTAACAAACCACTGCCAACATTTCATTTCACTAGGCGGCCGCCAACGGCTACGAACGAGCACAGGCGACCATCATTTGAAAAACAAAAATAGTTTTGGAGCCAGCTTATCTGAACGAATGATCCGCAACAAAATGCAGTGCAATGTTTTGGACGTTCAACATCGTATGCGTCCAGAAATTGCACAATTGATGGTCCCCCATATTTATTCCAACTTGCAAAACCATCATTCTGTTACCAGTATCAAATCTATTTCGGGAATCGACTCCTGTTTATATTTCATCCATCACGAACACCCCGAAGTGCTCGAAGAAAATGGCAGCAAAACTAATTTGCATGAAGTAAAGTTTTTGATCAATTTGGCACGTTATTTGAGACAAAACGGTTATAAAGCCGAGGATATTATGATCGTAGGCGCATATTCAAGTCAAAGGGATGTCTTGTACACCGAAAGTACAATGATCGATTACTTACTTAAAAATGTCCAAATTTATCTTTTAGACTCGAACCAACGCAAATAATGTAAAATAGTTTTGCTCTCGTTGGTTATTAACAATCAAATAGACGAAAATTACTTGTTTAAAATGGAAAAACTGATTGGCATAGCCATGTCGCGGGCCAAAGAAGGAATCTACATGATGGGAAACATGAATATGTTATGCAATAATACCCAGGTGAGATATTTATACCTTCCTGTTGATTTTTCCCATTAGCATTAGATTTTGATTTTAGCTTTGCCTAAAAATTAAGGAAGTTCTGGTTCGGCAAAACGCCTTCGGAAATAGTTTACCCCTGAGGTGTGAAGTTCATCGAGACCACGTCACCCAAATAACAGAACCAGAAGATTTTCAAAACGTTCCAAACGGAGGTTGCAATAAAATATGTGAAGATTTGTTGAAGTGCGGACATCCTTGCCTACAACTGTGCCATAGTTTGGATCGTGATCATACCAAAATCGCGTGTAGCAACGCGGATTGTTCAATGGCATAACCAAATACATTTTTTTTACTTTTTGAATAAACTTGTTTATAATTTGCTGAATTTTTTCTTATGTTACGGTCAAGTTTGCTTTTGGAGTGCAAGGTGGGCAGGGCAACATAAGAAAAGAGTCTTGGAACAAAACCATGAACTGATCAAGGCACTTTTATTCCGCCGCTGTGTATTGGGCAATCCGATATCGCTTGGACGGTAAACAGTTGCAAGGATTTAAAACACTTGCCCAAAAATTGAAGATTTAATTTGTAATCCCCCCCCCCTAGTTATATAACGCTAAATTGATCCATTACTTCCCTCTCCAGGGCGACCTTCAGTCCGACAGTTAGATTTATAAAAATTCCTATTATTGGTTCAGAATTAATTCTTTTCAGTGGCGTAGCTAGCATGGGTGACACCCGGGGCGGATTTAATGGGTGTCACCCCCACCTAGGCTGATAACCTTTTTTTTATTTTTTGTTTTGAGGTGTCACCCCTAGGAACCTAAAAAAACTAAGAAACGAGGCAATTTTACTCAGGAAATCACCACCCATCTGGGGGTGACACCCGGGGCAGTCCGCCCCCCCCCCCCCCTAGCTACGCCACTGATTATTTTGTTATTTTTCTAATAGCGCGCGATTGTTACGGTTGTGCGGTCTTTAAAAGACCGCGTTGAGAGACAAAATATTAGAAAATATTTTGCTCTTCAATTTTGATCTAATAGTAATTTTCCGTAAAATAAAATTAAGCGAAAAACCGTCCCGGGGGTGGGGGGGAGATGAAATCCCTAATTCGAGGAAAAGCCAGCTAGTGATTTTAGGGAACTTTAGGAAATTCTTAAGCTTTTGCAAGCTTGTAGCAATGTTTCTTCTTCGTTGCTTGGATATTTTAACTCTCAGAGAAAATAAATAAAAATGGCAAAAATATACACGCGCTCTGATGGCTGATGGAAAAACGTATAACATCTTTTCTGTATGGAACTTCTTTCTTCTTCAAGTGCCATATCCGGTCTCCCGGACGTTGGCGACCTATGTATGTATGTGTTGTGCGTTTGAAGTATTATCACACACATAGGGGACCTACTGCTTAACGCGGGCTCCGAACCGCGGGAAGTGTATACACTTCATCTCCAGAGAGGCTGTTCCAGGCAGATTACACCTCGGTGGTTTGCCATTGCCTTCCGAGGGGAGACGGTCAGAATAAAGTTTTTACTGAGCCCGGAGTCGAACCAGGCATTCAGCTTTAGCAGCAACGCACTTAACTGCTTTAGCTGACGACCGTCGTAAGTATGGAACTTAGTTTACTTTATTTTCAGTTCATTAATATTTTCTTTTGAATGAACCAAAACCGAGATATTGACACAAATATTTATAAAAATGTCTTCTTTCGCGCGGTTTTTCCAATATGGTGGCCAAATCTAAAGTCTCAAGACTATATAAAATTTGTATCTGTAGAGGTCAAAATAAAGACATTACGATTTATTGCAGCCTGCCTCCAATTAATTCCATAATAGCCCTTTTCGGACACCTTTTGTCGACTGACCTAAAAGATTTTGACAAACCGAAAATGGTGAGCTTTAAGTTGACATGAAAGACAAAAGAAAGGGATCATCATTTCGATTGAGCGCCCGAACAACCGAGTATGGAATGACGTCCACGATCTTTTTCCTCTTTTTGCCTTCCCTTTTTGGGATGGCAAAGATTATTTTGAACATGAAAAATTAGTTGAAAAAAATAATTTTAAAATTTTTAGTAGAAATATAAGAAAATTGACGATTTATAAAAACCATATCTCAAAAACTGTTGAGATTACAACATAATTTCTTAACTTTTTTTACTTGGAATTTTATTCTTTATATTTTAAGTTATGTTAATGTTTTACGTCAGATGAACCCAATGCGAGCGATTTCCAAAAACGTGAGAAGTGGAAAACTTGAATCAAACATTGCTTTTTTAAAGCATGTTGTTCTGTGCGGGGATTTACAGAAAATTGAATCTAGGACCACTTAGATCAGTCCTACGGACCCTTTCTGCGTCAGATTAACAGAAAAAAATTTCTACGTCAAAAACTATACGTTTTTTGGGAAAATAACTGGGGATTCTTTGAAAAGCTGATATTTTTGCTTAAAAACGGTCAATCCAAGATTTGATGATGATTTTTAGAAACTCATCGTGCAGGGCAAAATCGAGAGGGCAGAGACCGATCGGCATCAGCACATGACTGTACCATACGTGACCAAAATCAAATCCCCCTCCCACACACATAAAGTTTTCCTGGATCCACCCCTGCCAGTGGCGGTGATATGAATAAGCGAATGTAAGCAATGCTTAGGGGCCCGGGACCATAAGGGGCCCTACTGTCCATAAGTAGGTACCCTGAGAAAAGAAATAGACAATAACTATACTTTAATTACGGAAATTACAAAAATTAAAACTTAATGGAAATTTCCAGAAAGGCGAAATGACGTAGTACTATGTCTCAAAATGATAAATAAAGGCTCCCGATACAAAAATGCATAATAAATTTAAAATAAGCACAAAATTCTAAGTCGGAAGACACTTTAAAAATTTGCTCTACGAGAAATTTTTATTTTTCTAAATTTCAATTTTCTAACTTTATTTGAGTCTCTCAGGATGAACGAAACATGATAAACATTGCTAAGTTTAAATAGATTGATGATTGTCACATCAAAAATGAAACAAAAAACTTAATTAGCTGGAAATTTGTAAAAATGTATGAAAATGATAACCTATAAAAATGTAAGAATTTGTAAACTGATTTATTCTATAAATAACATTCGTTGTAAAAATGTGAGCATATCAAAAATTATGTAATTGTTTCATGCATCTAATGTGTATAGTTTCGAAGGGTAAATTAAAAAAATAGTTAATAAAGGTCAAATTTGTGTAACGTCTAAGAAAACAACAAAAATGGAGGAGATGAGTCAATAGACAATCCAAAAACAGCATGAAAACGCAATGTACCAGCCAAACTGCATGTAAAGACACCTCAAAGGAAACCGAGATTGGTACAAAGGGTGAATCTGCAATCAAAATAATTTATTAGAAAGAAATAAATTCGTAAATAAATGGATTTGACTTACATTATTCGCACAGGCATGCCAATCATATCGATTTTCAATGAAAAATCAGTCGACTTCGTGGATTCTAGCAGAGTGCACGCATTTTTATGCGCTCTACAAAATATTTGCGATGGGATCCGAAATTATTTGTTTACTAACAATTGGAGGTTAGAATTTTTCAGTTGGATCGAAACCAAATCTAAAAATAGAACTCAAGGACAATAATGGATACTGATAAAAATATAAATTGTTACAATTTACGAACTCGACTCACATAAACTTTCTGGATAATAAGGATAATATTGTCAACTAAAAGTAACTTACCTCAACGTTTTTGGAAAGCTTCAATTGGAAAGATGCAAACAACAAACACAAAATTCAGTCACTAGTCAATGCGGAAAACAACTTCACGTGAGATCAAATAAGATGGTTATGACAATCGCCGCACCGATGTTGAGTCATCAGATGTGCACATTAAAGTAGGCCACACACAACAAGCGAAATAATATCCTTTTTAAATTTAAAAACTTCAATTTTGTCAAGGAGACAGGTACTGTGAACTTATGATTTCTATAATTTTATTATACAATTTGCCATCAGCGCGTTAATATAGGATTTGGAAAAAAACTTCTTACAGAGTGCATTTTTCATTACCCTCAGTGAAATATTTCAATCAAAAGTTTTATTATTTAGTTAACAATACTTTAAGCTTTGAATAAGCAACAAATATTATTTTAAAAACATTTAAACCCGCTAATGTAAAGCGAGAGACTTGATTGGCCTAACAATCAAGCACGTCGGAATAAAGAGTGGAAACCTCTTTGTTTTGAATTATTATTTTGTATCAATTGTTCTTAATTTTAAAGGTTCATTTTATATTGGATTTGAAATCCAAAACATTTGTGTAAACATTTATTTCATGAAAAATATTTCAATCAATTTACTTTTGTTTATAATAAATATTACTCATAAGCTAATGAAAGTTTTTTATTTCTTTTTTCTTAAAAAAAAGGAAAGCAATTAGACATCCCGAGAGAGCCAATAAACATTCATAAGATCGCCTCTAATATTAACCGAACCACAAGGGACCCACCCTTGAGCGACTCATCACCGGGAGCCTAGTAAGAAGGGGCAATAGTGTTGTACCTTCCCTGTACCTAAAATTTAGGCATAAAGGACATAGCATCTTTTGGCGCCCGCATGTGGGGAAAAAATAAGGGTTGCAGAGAGCAAAAATTAAAAATTAAAGGTAGAAAATTTTTTCAATTTTTATACTCCAAAAGAATAGCATCTTTTGGCGCCATAGCGTGGGGCTACAAAAAGGCTCGATTAGGGGTTGTAGACACCACAAAATTAAAAATTTATTTTAATACACCAAAGTTTAGCATCTTTTGACACCAATGCGTGGGACATCGAAACAACGATAGGGGTAGCTTTGATAATTTTTGAAATTTTACCGCACCAAAGAATAGCATCTTTTGACGCGAAACGTTGAACATAAAAACAACAATAGGGGTAGAAACTTTGAAATTCATTTTGACACAATTGTGAAAAATTTTGGCGATATTTTAGCAACTTTTGACACACAAACAAACATTTCTTTGATAACTATTTGCACTTTTAACAACTAAAATTAATCATGTCGAACGCACAAGAAAAACAAAACTTCGTAAATATAAGCAACTCCGACATACAAAAGCTGATGGAATTTATAAAAGCCGGAAAGCAAGAATTAATAAATAAAATAGAAGCTGGAAATCAAGAATTAAAAGCACACATTAAGGAAGAAATTGCGGCTATCAATACAAAAATGGATCCAAAAGTTGAAATCCCAATTCCAACACAAATCGAAGAAATGGAGGAAGTTCGATACAAATTCAACGTCAAGCATGCAAGAATAAATTTCAAAAGGCTCTACTTGAAGATCAAGAAATTACATGCAAAGCCGAAGTATAAAACAAGAGGTACAAGGGCAAAGAAAAATAAAAGATTTCCCAGAAGCTCCAAACAAAAGAAATTTAGCAACAAACATCAAAATAAAAGAAAACACAAAAATGTGAAAAACCATAAAAGTGCAAGAAAATTTAAAATAAAGACAATTATTAGAGTCAAAAGAACATTTAAAAGTGAAAAAGTGTCAACAATAAATAGAAAGAAGCAGACTTTCATAAAACATAAACATTTTAGATTACATAAACTTTTATTAAACAAAACAGTGAAATTCGGAAACATTGAACAATTCAAAAATTTTTCAAGCATAAAAATACAAAATAAACGTGCTCGGTTGAAAATTATAAAGTTAATAAAAACTCGGTTCAAGAGAATAAAATTCAAACAACGGCACAATGATAAACAGTTAAAAATTAGAACATTTAATAAACCGCGAAAATTGAATAAGACCAAAAAGGCAAAAACGCGAAGTAAAATCACAACAAACAAAGAAGTGAAATGGATAATGGACTTCAACACAAAAATAATAATAGGAATAAATGCTGAAGACTACATCATGAAGATGGGATTATTCAAACGGGTCCGCTTAAAAATCAACACATAAAAATCGGAAACTTTGATAGAAAAATTAGGATGCCGAAACTTGTAAATTTGATTAGCGAATGAAATGGACACGATAATAAAGGTGAAAAATTTATGGAATTTATTAACATTGAGAAGTTTGAACTCAACATTATTAATTAAATAAAAATTGTCAAGACTACAACATTTAATAAAAAATCTGAAAATCATTATGAGAAAACTAATTGACTACAAGAAAAATAAGCGTACAAAAATTTCGAAGATTCGAGATGACAACAAAAATTTAAAAATTATAAACATGGATAAATTAGTGACGATGCGAAAAAATTAATTGAAGAAAACATTTTGATGAAGAAAGATTGGTGACAAGAACATCATAGGATGGACCAAAAGGAAGATTTGCTGTAGATGAAAAAAAAATAACGTCAGTTCCTCCAGTTGATGTGTCAATAGCTACTGTTACTGTTGACGATATTGAATTGACGTTGCGAACACCTGAATTGACTGAAATTCAACCACTACTCGTACAAAAGGAGTTCATAATATTGGCGCAGGTAATATGGTATCACACGATGATGCTGTTGCTGGACCATCCATTTGCAACAGTAATTTTGTATCACCAGAACAATTCAGGCCACTGAAAGCCAAACCTAGAACCAACAAAAGAAAACCAAGAAAACTAGGAAAAAGCATCATAGCCACCGACACTCCAGAAAAAAATGAAATAACAAAGGCCAGAGAAGCAACTAAAAGAAGAAAAGAAGCCAAAGAATAAAAAGTGAAGCGTCAAGTTTTGCAAAGTGATTCTGAAGAAGACTATGATGAAAAAGTATTGTGTCAAGATTCTCACAATGACAATGATTGGTTTGAAGAAGACGAAATGGAAGTCGATGAAAACGTGTTGACTGAAGAACGTTTAGAACAACCCTTAGCTCGTCAAGCAGAACAAGAAGAATTTGTGCTCGTCCTATTTTGTACAAAAAAGCAAAGGGTTTTCTACACTGCGAAGGTTTTGGACACCTTGAACCATAATATGGAATATTATGTCAGCTTTTTAAGATTAAAATTTAAATCGCAGCAACAATTTTGTATGCCAGATGTGCCTGACCTGGCGTTTGTCAAAGAACAGGTTGTAAGATTCATCCTTCCGAATCCAATAATTAGCGGTACCGCTAGGCGACGGTCTTATTATAAGTTCTCAATTGATCTTTCTCTATTGAAAATGTGCTAATTTTTTTATTTTCCTATATTTTTATCTCGAAAATGTATTTTTTCTGTTTCTCTATAATATATTTTTTTCGAAAATATATTGTTTTTCTATATTTTTAGTTTGAAAATCTGATAGTTTTTCCATTTTAAAATATGTGCAATAATTGTGGTGGCTGATCCACTGTTAACCGTAAGCCGATCCAATGTGGACCACCCCTGGTCAACACTGAATCATTATGCACTTAAAATTAAATTTTTTTCATAGTTTGCTTGTAATACAACTTAGTTTAAATTACCATATTTCGATAAGATTATAGTCCATGTTACTCTACCCAAAATTTCAAAAAAATGCATGTATTATTTTTCAAGATATATGGGTTTGAAAAATTGGTGATCCACTGTCGACCACCCTACCCTACGCAATTCAAAATTTATACTTTGTTTTTTTAGGGGCCCGTTTTGTATATTTGCTTACGGGCCCTGACTACTCTTGCGCCGCCACTGACCCCTGCCCCAACTTCCTGATTTAAATTTAATGTAATATTATGAGTTTTTAGAAATCACAAATAAATTATTTGGATTAGCCATTTTGAAATTTTTCCAATAACCTCCGACCCCCCTTACGTTTTACAAGAAATACCTCAAGTTTCCCTACTGGAAACAACTCATAAATAGCGGCGCAGTCTCTCAAGGTTTTTTAGTCAAAATAAAAATTACATTAACATCATGGAACCGGAAGTAATTAAAGTGAGTTCACTTTTCAGTGACCCCAGTGCGTCAGTTGCAAATTTTTCAGCAAAAGTAAAAAAAAAGTGAAAATCGGTAAGTGTTTCCGTTTTCACCTTTATTGAGAATTCGAATAATAATTATTATGATTATAAAATACAATTATGATCACTTTACGTGAATTCATGTTACAGA
Organism: Podabrus alpinus; assembly: GCA_932274525.1. NCBI lineage: Eukaryota > Metazoa > Arthropoda > Insecta > Coleoptera > Cantharidae > Podabrus > Podabrus alpinus. The sequence continues at coordinate 7,928,760 of OW026452.1, forward strand.
ATACTGAAAATTGCGGATTTGGAGAATTTAAACCAAAGAACGACCAGGCCGTTAAAATTATGAAATTTGTAATTATCGATATCAATCTATCGTTCGTCCTTCGAATGCCGACTCGATAATTGACCGTCAATACTAAAAAATACTTATAAAGGCGACCAGACATACAAACTTCTTATAGCCACTTACCGATCGAATTTTCAATTGACCAGAACGCGCATGTGCAAATTGTAAATTTACGTGTAAATTTTTACACAAGTGGCAAACACACTCGTAAAAAAATTTGCTAGCAGATTTGCAACAAAATTTACAAGCAAATTTACGTGTTTGACACACCGCCTTAAGATTGAAAGAAAACAAACTTGAAAGCTTTACCCATAATTGTAAAAATAATAATAAAAAAAATTTCGGAAATAGACTTCTTGGTTGATTGCTCTAATATAAATAAACAATAATATCAAATTACATGAAAATTGTCTTTAAAGTTTAACAGCAAAATTAATAATTGAGGGGTCTGGAAGTAAAAGGGTTCAAGTGCACTTTTAATAGTTCTGAGGAACATGGCTTTAAAGTTAACTGGAAATTCAAAATTCCAGGAATAAGTTTAGAAAATACAATTTTACGACCCAAGGGGACGTAAAATTTACTAAAATCATTTTACCTCTAAGTTAGGATACCCATTAGGTATGATCGTATGATATTCTGCACTTAGATTATTTCAGGTTCAAGCGCACTTGAACCCTTTTACTTCCAGACCCCTCAATTATAATTATATATTTTTAAATAAAACACCCTTTAAAATTTTAATTTAAAAACATTTTAAATTAAAATTACCAATTTTTAAAGCAATTTTCCGTTTTCAGGTGTTGGAATTTGACTTCCAGTCAAATTACTTTTGAAAACATAATACATTTAATACAGTGGCATATCTTCCCAGCGATAAGCTTTCGTTTATTTCCAGTTCAGGAGATAATACTCGAGCACCCGAGCCAACTTTATTTTTGGAGCCATCTGTAAACATAGTTATGTCTGACTCGAAGGTTTCTATTTTGTTTAATAGGATGTCAAATTTCCTATTAAAAATATATTTTGGAGGGGTACTATCGGTCTCAAAGTCCAGCAGAGGCATCCTCTTAGAACAGTCCTCCAGGATCCTCGAGTGTCCTCCTTCACCCTGTCTATGCGTCCACGTGCCCCACGTTCGCAGCCTAATAGAGGCCCGTACCGCACATTCCTCCACATAGATATCCAGTGGAGGTAGGCAGAGGAGAGCCTCCAGGGCCGCAGTTGGAGCCGTTCGCATCACACCCGTCACCGCTAAACAGACCGATCTCTGAAGTCGGTTAAGGGATGACGCCGCTGTCATTATCTTGACTCTAGGCCACCACACAAGGGCGCCATATCATAGCATTGGTCTAATTATTGTAGTGTAGAGCCAGAGAGCAATCCTCGGGGAAAAGCCCCAGGACTTTCCCATCGCCCTCCTACACTGCCAGAAAGCCACGCTTGCTTTCTCAGTTTTAAGGCTGACATGTTTTCCCCAGTTCAGTTTTGCATCCAGAACCACTCCCAGATACTTAACCTCTGGAGCCAACTTTAGGGGAATTCCCTTTAGAATATGCATTCTCATGCTTTGTAGTTTTCTTTTTCTGGTGAACAGGACGAGCCCAGTCTTAGTCGGATTGACCGAAAGGGCATGTGTCGTGCACCATTCTTCTAGTATTCTGAGTGCCCTCTGCATCAGTTCGCACAGAGTGCTCTCAAATTTCCCTGTTAGCAGTATGACTATGTCATCTGCATAGCCAATGGTATAGTACCCAGTAAACACACTGACGTGAAAAACACGTAAAAAAAACTAGTACCACCCGTTGCATAAACGTTACGATGTCGCCGACTTCAACGTTGTTTGCCACGTCCAAAATTACGTATTTTAAACGTTACTGTAACACCACAAAATACACGTGTTATTTTGGTAATTTTGAGACGTTGAGAAACGTTATCAAAGTACGTGGTTTGCAACGTGTAAATTAAACGTGTTACATACCAGGTTTATTGCACCACAAAGACACGTCATCTTTTTGTTATACTACCACGTTGGAAGAACGTCATTACAATAACGCCAATGCGTGATTCTTTACGTGTACATAAAATCGCCCATTAACGTTGTTGTTTCATGCCCTATTGCACTTCCATAAGTAGAACCTCCAAAATACAGTAAAATAAACTCGAGTTACAGAAAATTCGACTTGTAGAAGTCAAGTATTTTAACATGTAAAAACTGCTGCAGCTCTTTTAGAAATTTTGAGATATGGAGAAATTCGACTTACGACAGTTTGGCTGTATTTACGCATAATTGAGGCGTGATTAAGTACTTATTAACCAAATAAGCACAATAAGGATTTTGTTAGATTCAGAAATAATTAACGTCAAAGTAATACTTTAAAAACCGTGATACAAACGGACATAACACAACTACTTTAAGAACAAGCCTGTTGACTTCAACTTGCTTCAAGTCATGGAACACCCCACCCCGTACTTGTGACTGAAATTTTAAAATTAATATGTGTACTAAGTACCATCTTACATGCTGTAGAACCGGTCGATGCCACTACTTCGCCCGGCCGGCGCGCATTTTGTTGACGGGACGTGCACTGAGATATACCCTACCACTTAGAAAATTTCAGAGCGGCAGATGCAGCACGACGCTCCTACATGTAACATCGATTATTTTTGGTTTTTAGGCGAATTTTAGAGGGTTTAACATCCCGGTTGCATGCATCCCGGTTTCCTTGATGCGTGGCGCCTCTCGTATGTTAGCGGCTCGGAGCACGAAAAACCGCCCGGAGATGCGGAGCATCGGAGGGTAGGTTTTTTGATGCTCGCAGTTCTGGCCAAGTCAATTATTTACCCCAAAATTAGAAGGAAAAAATTTTTTAATTTTTTCACTTTTTCGGCAATACACGGGTTATTTTTCATTTTTTTGATTATATTTATTACCAATATCCACTAATCACACCCCCATCTATCCGAATTTCAAAGAAAAATTCAAATCGGAGCGAAAAAATTTTACGCATTTTCAACGAAGCACGGGCGACTGATGTACATAGACCCCGGTCGGCCGCCGACACGATGCAAATTTACCGTACTTTTCAAATTGATTTTTCTCGAAATTTTGATTATATCTTCGCTTGTGAAAATTATGTCATTATACTATATTAACCTTCCTCTTTGCAGCGCCATTGTTTTTTTTAATTTGGAGTGACCAACAATAGGTAATTCTGCCCCGTCATCGTGTAATTCCCATATTTAGTTTTATAATTCTAAACTAAAATTTACATAATTAATAAAATGAATTACCTATGCCTATTTAAAACACCCATTTCTTATTTAAACAATAATTAATAACCAGAAACCGAACAAAGCTATGTAGTACATACTAAGTACCCATTGCAATTATTGTGCAACCACGCTTTCATTAAATTTCAATAACTTGAATCAATTCAAAATACCTATTAAAATACCTACAAGGGCGGATCTACGGGGGGGTGGGTAATGGGGGTAACTACCCCCCCCCCATGAATCTTCATTGCAATACAAATTTTAAAAATATACCTTAATTTTCCCTAAATTTTATTACAAAACATGTATTTACCCCCTCCATAAACTTTGACCAGATCCGCTATTGTACCTATATGTATTTAATTTACACCCTTGTACCTAACCAAAATCAAATAAATATATGAATCTTACCTTCAATAATTCACTTTTTCACTTTAACAAAACACTAATAAACACAAAAATACCACTTGTCCGTTCAAATCTAAGGTTCAAACAGGTTCAAATGACCGTCTTCTACCACCACACATGAACACACCACGTCATCGTGTAATTCCCCTATTTAGTTTTATAATTTTAAACCAAAATTTTCATAATTAATAAAATGAAGTACACCTGTGCCTATTTAAAACACCCATTCCTTATTTAAACAATAATTAATAACCAGGAAAAAGAAAGCTAAGCCATAATCAAATAAATGTATGAATGTATTCACCTGTAATAATAATAAATTAAACAATAAAACACAACTGAATGAATACTACTTATCGCCTGTTCAAATGATAACAACATAATCCACATTACAATAATTACCACATAAAAGCGTCTTCTCATCTCACCACACGTCCCAGTAAATACATGCACGTTAATTACACGATTTAATAACGTATTTGTGGTCGAAAAGACATTTTACGTTGAAAACATCACATTATATTTAGGTGTTATATTCAACGTTATTTAACTAATACTAAATACACGTACTTAAAACGTTATAGTTAGGTAATATAAAATCACGTTGAATATATTACCTAACTATAACGTTTTCAGTAACGTTACTAACTAATAATGTTATAACGTTATTAACTAATACTAAATACACGTTCTTAAAACGTTATAGTTAGGTAATATAAAATCACGTTGAATATATTACCTAACTATAACGTTTTCAGTAACGTTACTAACTAATAATATTATAACGTTATTAAAACACTTCGTTAGGCGCGCGGTCTACGATCGTAGACCACGCATCTTTTAATCGCAATATGTCTTAACAGGGAGTAACTTCGCATGCAAGTCTTTTAGTAGCTGTTTAGCTACTAGAAATTAGTAGTATTTCAATACCGAAAATGGTATGTCATTAGCGTTATTTGGGTTGAAACCCGCCTGGTCTACGATTGTAGACCGCGCGCCTAACGACGTTACATGTTTCACCTTTGGTATTTTGCATGTATATATATCTGTTTTAACCCGTAACTGGTACCGTCCTACTTTTGATACATAAACGGTACGCCGTGGTCTGAGAGACAACTAGCCCTTAAAATTAGCCTAAGTTATTATATTTGTTATCTGAAGGTTGGATGACATTAGTATGTGTTTTTAAAGTTAGCATACGCGAAAAAACCAATCAATCGAAATTTAATTTAAGGAATAATTAGAATTTTTTTCAAATATCGGCGAAATAATAGGCTTTTATATTTGTAAGTAAATTTATAAAAATATTGAAATTATTTAGACAAAATGATTTAAATAAATATTAATGTTTATACATTGAACTATAATAAAAACTTAAAATAATACAAAATTTTTAACACGCACATAAAAACTAACTACCCCTAGATTTCATAATGAATATTATTTTACACTCGCTACAAATTTTTTTTTACACTTTTTTATACACTTACAACATAGATACTGAGTTTTACGTTTTAATTTTTTTGGACAAAGGTAACATTTTTCTTATTTGAAGTCGTTATGACTGGGCTAATATACATTGCGTAACAAATGCAGGGTAATTTATTTGTAGTAAGAAAAATATCATAAACTAATAACAAGTGGTTTAAAAATTCGAATATAAAAATCGAGAAATAATCATAAATTAATATTTATACCATATAGAAGCCCAAATATATTTTCTTTTGCTAAAAAAACACCTATATAGCCGATTACAAATCGACTACGTTACGGAATGGTTACGGTTAAGTTCAATACGTAAACGGTACGCGGTGGTCTCTCAGACTTTCAGGTGTAATAATAAGTTTTACATTTACCTACACCGCCCAAATTTTGTAACAACATCAGAAATGATTTAATTTGAAAGTACTGATAACATGACAATTATATTACAAAAGGCGCGAGTGCAACAAAGAATTATGCATTCAAGAGTGTCTCCCAGACCCCGGAATACCAGTTACGGGTTTTAATTTAAAAAAATTTTTTTTCATATTATTGTGTAGTTTATAAAAAGTAATTATATATAAAAAAAAGTGTTCAGTTATTTTTTATTTTCCAAAAAAATGATATTTCCTATGTACCTGTTTAAATACATGTTCAAAACGTATATGTAGTTTCTTTTAACTTCGCCGCTGACCTTGACTTCAATATTTATTAAATTTTTGCAAAATATGCTTAAAAATATTATAGAGAATTGTATCACACTTCTGGTTTTTAAAATTTCAAACTCAAAATTTCTATAAGTACAACAACTAGAATGGTCTAGTGTAGACCGCGCGCCTAAACTCGTAACTAAAATACGCGCGCCTAACGAATATATTACCTAACTATAACGTTTTCAGTAACGTTACTAACTAATAATGTTATATAACGTTATTAAAACCCTTCGTTAGGCGCGCGGTCTACGATCGTAGACCACGCATCTTTTAATCGCAATATGTCTTAACAGGGAGTGACTTCGCATGCAAGTCTTTTAGTAGCTGTTGATAATTGTCTGTTTTATCGAATTAGTAGTATTTCAATACCGAAAATGGTATGTCATTAGCGTTATTTGGGTTGAAACCCGCCTGGTCTACGATTGTAGACCGCGCGCCTAACGACGTTACATGTTTCACCTTTGGTATTTTGCATGTATTTGTTTTAATTTAAAAAAATTTTTTTTTCATATTATTGTGTAGTTATAAAAAGTAGTTAGATATAAAAAAAAGTGTTCAGTTATTTTTTATTTTCCAAAAAAAAATGATATTTCCTATGTACCTGTTTAAATACATGTTCAAAACGTATATGTAGTTTCTTTTAACTTCACCGCTGACCTTCACTTAAATATTTATTAAATTTTTGCAAAATATGCTTAAAAATATTATAGAGAATTGTATCACACTTCTGGTTTTTAAAATTTCAAACTCAAAATGTCTATAAGTACAACAACTAGAATGGTCTACGAGTGTAGACCGCGCGCCTAAACTCGTAACTAAAATATGCGCGTCTAACGAAGAGTTAACTAATATTAAATACACGTACTTAAAACGTTATAGTTAGGTAATATAAAATCACGTTGAATATATTACCTAACTATAAAGTTTTCAGTAACGTTACTAACTAATAATGTTATAACGTTATTAACTAATACTAAATACACGTACTTAAAACGTTATAGTTAGGTAATATAAAATCACGTTGAATATATTACCTAACTATAACGTTTTAAGTACGTGTATTTATTATTAGTTAAATAACGTTGAATATATCACCTAAATATAACGTGATATTTTCAACGTAAAACGTCTTTTCAACCACAAACACGTTATTAAATCGTGTAATTAACGTGTATGTGTTTACTGGGTACCCATTTTTATTTAGGAGTTTCAGAAGGCTATCTATACTACGAGATCCCACAGGAGTGGAGAAAGGACTCCCCCTTGAGGACAGCCTTTAGTAACAATACCCTTTATTATTGCACCTCCGACATTGAATTCAACCATCCTCCCCTTCAACATTGAGTTGATCCATCGTACAATGGTATAGGGAACACGATGTGATAGTAGTGAGGCGTTAATACTTTCAAAGGTGGCTTTATCAAAAGCCCCTTCTATATCAATAAATGCTGCTAGAGTGCATTCTTTAGTATGTAATGATCTTTCTATCCTTTCCACCACCTCGTGAAGGGTGGACTCAGTGGATCTTCCTGGAACATATGCATGTTGTTTCGGGTGTAGCGGCTTGTGACCAAGTGCTACATCCCGTATTTCTCTGTCGCACAATCTTTCCAACGTTTTCAAAAAGAAGGACGTGAGACTTATTGGTCTAAAGGATTTAGCTTGGGAGTAATCTCCTTTATCTGGTTTTGGTATGAATACAATTCTGACCTTTCGCCATCCCTCAGGGGTATAGCCATGCGCAATGCACGCCCTAAACACCCTCAACAAAGGCTGAAGCAGGCTATCTAGTTCCCACTATAGTAGGGCCGGAAACACCCCATCCAGTCCCGGCGATTTTTTTTCCTGTTTTCTCTCAAGAGAGAGAGAGTATATTCATGCAATTCGATACAATCTTAACAATAAAAAAAAACTCAACAATAATTGATTAAACTAAAATGGTGGTGATGAATGTTGGTGAAATTAATGTTGATGAATTAAATATGATAATTAATAACTGGATAAATATAAATATTAAATTATAACTAGAAAGACAAACGAGCATTACAACGGCAGCGGGTAAAAGACAAAAATTAAAATTTAAGATAAATTTGAAGTTGTTTGAATTTAAATTTAAATTTTAACTGGGTTTGGTTAGTTTAACAGTTTTTTTATTTATGTAACATCAGTGGGGCATAAATCCCGGCGATTTGAAGGGGGCGAAAGATCTGATCGCCCATGAGGTTTTGATACCCCACTGCAGAAGTCCCTCCAGGACTTCCGTTGCTTTTGGCGAATCATCTTTTTGTACTCAGACCGACGCTCCCTAAAAGCGTCCCAGTCTGAAGTAACTTTGGAGGCTTTCGCCTTATTGCACAGTCTCGTGACCTCCTTCCTCATCCGTTCTAGCTCGTAACACCACCAAGGGGTGGTGCGACCTCCAAATCCAGCTGCCTTTAGAGGGCACGAGAGCTCGTACGATGTTGTGAGGGATTTTTGTATCGAGTTAGCGCATATCTCAATCTCCTCAATGGTATGTAATATTGAAATTTTGAATTAATTTATAATTTTAAATTTACCGCTTGTTTTTGTTTAGAAATTTTTAATCGTCCTGTATATTCACAATTTTAATATTTTGTGAGCGACATCTATTGGTTCTAGGTTCTGAAGGGTAAATTTTGCGAGTACACGTGACTTCCTTTGTTACGATAAGAAGCAGGTCACTTGATTGTGAACCATTGAGCATAACAGTTGGTTAGAATTTTCTTTATTTTTTTAATACAGATATTTCTGAGTTTTAAATTTATTTTAGTGTGGTGATATATTGCACAGGTATAAATCTTTTAATTATAGTTTATTATATTTATTACTGAAAAGGGCAAAATACTCGTATGTTAATTCATTTATTTCGTGTGCACGTGTTTTTTTTATTGTTTCAAATGTCGTAATAGAAATTTAAAAGGTGGTTTTAAAAGATTTTACATTATCGTTAAATTCGGTTTTCTAAATTGTAATATTGAATTTTGAAATTAATTTATATTTAAATTTACCGCTTGTTTTGTTTAATATAATTTTAAACGTCCTGTATATATATTCACAATTTTAATGATATTTCGTACCGACACGACATCTAGTATTAGAATAAGATAACGGATTCTTAAAGGTCATATAGCGTGGGTGCTAGGTTAAGACGAAACCAGGCGTCACTCGTGGTAAAATCATTGAACAGATAAGTTGTTTCGACATTTCTTTTGAATACAGATAATTTTCTGAAGTGTTAACTTTCATTTAGTGTTGGTGGTTAATTAACAGGTAAAATATTTAGGCATTATATTTTAATAAGTATTTTTTTTTCTTTACAAATCTGGGCAATAATAATATGTTTATTCAATTGTTTATGTATCACGTGTTGTTCATTGTTTCAAATATCTTAATAGAATCTTGGTTTTATAGGGTTTTAATAATAGCTAATTTGGTTTGTGTAATGCAATTTTATATTAATAATTTAATATTATTATGAGAAAGTTGTCGAACTTTTAAAGAATATTTGCAAGGTTAAAGAATGAGGGTGCGTAAATTATTAAGACGCTTGGGAAATAGGGAACTGTCCCTAAAACCCGGGTGTTAGGATTCAAAGTTAAAACTAGATAGTTGCACAAAACATTTTGGTGCCGTGACGAAGGATTTCGAGATGTACAAAACAACCGTTAAGAACAATTCATTGGAGTGACAAGTCCAATCGAAACTGGAGATGAGTGTAAGACAGGGTGAAGTACGTAAATCTGTTATGTTTTAGGTAATCGAACTGAGGAAAATGTCGAAACAAGGTGGAAAATTCAGTGGAAAGAAAGGAGGTGGTAGTGAGGAGTCGAGTGACCAGACTATGATGCAGAAACTAGATGCGTTAATGGGAATGGTTGCTGACCAGGGAAAGGAAATGGCGGAGATGAGAAAGAGAGAAAGGAGTCTTGCGGACATGATGAAGGAGTTGAGGGAGGAACGAGATCGGGAGAGATCAAGTCTGCAGGAAAATGTCCCGGTGAGTGCTGATATTGTTAATTTGCGTAGTAGTATTGCAGGGACTAGTAGTAGGGATAATTCAGTTAATGAGGAGAATAGAGATGATAATGTAAATGCGAAGGATAAGGAAGGGGTTACAGAAGTAGGTTGGAGGGAATTAGCGTTGGGATACATGGCTTCACCATATAATATGTTTACGACTTCGAAACCAACTTTTACTGGGGGACGAGAGAATCCGTGTATATTTTTAGAAAAGTTTGAGGAATTTTGGGGAAAAAGAAAAATTGTAGGAGACAATAAATTGCTAGCTATATTATCAACGATGAAGCATGGTGCTGATGTATGGGCAAAGTTGAACAAACGGAAATGGAATAGCTACGAAAAATTTAAGGCTGATTTTCTTGGGTATTACTGGAGTACGGAAAAGCAAATGTGTTGCTTAGAACGTATAATAAGTATGAAATTTGATAATAGGAAACCATTAAGCATGAGTGCGTATTTTGGAAAACAGATAGCGGAGATACGAACGCTAGAAATGATTAATAATGAGGAAGCAGGAATCGATGTCATTATGAAGCAGTTTCCAAGAGAAATACGAACTATATGGAGAGCGAGTCAAAGGAAAACCACGGAAGAGGCACTTGAACTCTTGACTCGGGAGGAAGAAGAAGAAGCTAATGAAAAGCAAAGAACTTATCAGCAGAGACCGAAACCAGCGGTAAATCAAAATCGTACTAACTTTCGACAGGTAATGGCCATAGAGAATCCGAATAATGCAGGTCAAAGAAGGCAAGGACAATATTCGGGAAACGAATAGAAACTGTACAGAAAAGGGCTGTTCAGTTTGTAGAAGAGAAAATCCCTTTACCATTTTTATTTAAAAATTTTATTGAAGAAGGTGCATTGGTAAGATTTAAGAATGGGGATATGCGACAGTTTGTGGGTCTTGGTATTTTACAACAGCGAAATCTGAATTACCGAGAACTTAAAATCAAATATGGGAAAGGTTTCGACATGTTAGTAAGGCAAGGGTGGAAATTTCATAATTGTCTGGGAAAAAGGAATATAGGTCTTACAAACGCGTTAACAAATTTAGTTGGGAAATTTATTCCAAGGGAAATGGGGAAAACTGTAGGTCAAATTAGGGATGAAGCTAGGGTGAATTTAGTTCGTGCTGGAGAAGAGAGGAAAATATATTTTAAAACGTACAATGATGAATTAGATATAGGAGATTTAGTTTTATTGAGGGAACATCATATTTCTGAAGCGGCATATAATATTGTGGGAAAATTTTGTTGTTTGTATTCAGGGCCTTATAGGGTTACACACCGACCGCATCCGAACGTATATTCAATCGCTTACGATGATGGTAGTTTTAAAGGGAATTATAATATAAATAATTTGAAATTTTATTATAGTAGGTTAGGGATTAGATAGTTATGTTAGAGGGCATTTTAATTTGGTTGGTCAGGGACAATTTAAATTTTATTAGTGAAATAAGATATGTAATATTTGTGGACAAGAGACTGCTGTTGTTTATGTTTTAGGAGATTTTAACATGAGTTTCAAATGAGGCAAACAAAAGAAAGAAGAAAGAAAGAGGAAGACAAGAATGGGTTGTAAGGAGGTTTTCTTTTTTTTTTGTTTAATTCTTTGGTTTACTTGTGTTTTAGTTTTAAAATGTTAGTTAAGACGTGTTTAAGTTTTGATTTTTTTGTGTTAAGTTTTCTTTACAATATTATGTAAATGGTACCATATTTTTTTTAGTAATATTTATAGTATTAGTTAAATTTAAGTGATGTTAGTAGTTAAGTGCTTTTGCTTTTACTTTTGTGCAATTTTGTTTATATTTTGTTTATGTTGTGTTGATGAAAAGATGGTATGTCAACATTTGGCTCTAAGGTGTAGATTTTGGTAGTTTTACTACACCTAACTGTTATTTAGTGTCATATTTCAAATTTTGGTTTCATATTGGTTGATTATCAGTGGTCACATGCTTTTGTTGTTGTCTATACTAAATAATAGTTGCCTTCTGCTATGAGCTATCTACGCAGGGATGTAGTCTGAAGCAAGGTTACAATTGAAGGGGAAATTGGGGAAACCCGGGGTAGTAATTTGAGATTGAGATGAAGTTAGGAGATTTTGGTAAATTCAGGAAAGCTTTATGTCAGAGCACTTCATGCTCTCCCATAAAACTTTGGGGACGAATCTGTAATATTGAATTTTGAAATTAATTTATATTTAAATTTACCGCTTGTTTTGTTTAATATAATTTTAAACGTCCTGTATATATATTCACAATTTTAATGATATTTCGTACCGACACGACATCTAGTATTAGAATAAGATAACGGATTCTTAAAGGTCATATAGCGTGGGTGCTAGGTTAAGACGAAACCAGGCGTCACTCGTGGTAAAATCATTGAACAGATAAGTTGTTTCGACATTTCTTTTGAATACAGATAATTTTCTGAAGTGTTAACTTTCATTTAGTGTTGGTGGTTAATTAACAGGTATAAATTTATGCATTATTTTAATCAGTTTTCTGTACAAATTTGTGGCAAATGACTTTAATTTAATTGATTCGTGTTTTACATATTTCTTTGTTTAAAACAATAGAATTTAACAGGTGGTTTTAAAGGGTTTTAAATAATAGCTAATTTCGCTTTGCTTAATGCAATTTTCATTTATTAATTATTATTAGAAGAAATTTGTTTAACTTATTACATAATTTTCGTTGCAAGGTTGAATAGTTTTATGCCGGAGGGTAACAAAGCGAAGCGTCCCTTTTCATTCTACCTGCGGCTATTCATTCAGGGTAAAGTAACTTTAAGGGTGTTAGGAATTTCGAGGTCAAGCTTTTAACGGTAGCTTGTTTTATTCAAACAAAGAAAATGCAAGAATGCTTATATACAGGGTGTTTTAATTTCAAATGGGTTTAGATTTATAAATTAAGAAGTTTCATTATTTAAAATGGGTAATCTGTTATTAAAATAATTATATTAATATACAGGGTGATTGTTAAAGTTATTGATAATTGTTTGCAGTTAAAGGGATTTGATAAATTCATTCAATCTATTACTAAGCCCCAAGTAAGCGTTACTAAGTAAGAGTTACAAGGCTGCGTAAAGATGTACGATAAGTTTACAAATCTTTATATAGTTGTAAATGATTGACTTATTTAAAACAATGGTTTTGGGATCATTACTTGTACATTTAGCTTTCCGACGACTCTGTATGAATGGCCCAAATCCCGTGGTAGACTGGAAGATAAATTACACAGTACTACATATGCTTAAATGCAAACCATAAAGCAAATTACATTGAACTGTTCCCAAAGAATTGTTGTTAATTAAGTTATCATAACTTACAGTGACGCGCATGAATGGATTAACGAGATTCCTTAAAGGAAGTCGGGCTACTTAGATTGGGGTTTTAATATTGGTAAATTATGTATCGTTATTATTCAAATACAGAATGGTTGAACTTGTTTGAATTAGGTTGTGATTTTAATTTGTATTTGAACAGCTGTACCTATATATGTTTTCTAGAAGAACGTTGGTCATGGCGAGATATATAATATTTTAGCCTATATAAAACTAACGAAGGATTCCTTGATTTTAACCAGCGAGCCAAATATAAATAATTATTTCAACTGAGTTTAAATAAGTTACAATTAATTAGGTAGTAAATTGTAATTCAAGGGTGGTTATTTAAAGGTAGATTAACAGGGTTTTTCTTTTTATGAAGAAAAGATTATAAACAATCCTAAGGATTGAATCTAAACAAGTAATTTAAAAGTTATCGAAATCATTAAAGCGATTTAAAACAAATCGACTTTCAGGGTAATTAAATCTACAGATTTATTAGGTCACGAGTTAGGTAAATCTTTGCTTCAGGTTAAATTCCTCAAACAAGAATATTAACGATAATAAAAAGAATTGACTTGCCCAAATTTGGTTGTTTTATTTTGTGTTGGAAGTTAAAGGTTGTCTCTCTTTCGGAGCAATCATTTGTCTTGTTACAGTTGTTTTTGACATTATGTTTTGTACACCGGAAGAAAGAGTTTGGTTACGAGATGACGATCGTAGGTATTTCACAAAGTGGTGGTCCAGGTTATTTTCCGTGTCGTCGAAGAAGTGTGATTTTAGATTTGAACTTTGTTAGTTCTCAATAGATGGCGTTTTCTGGAGAGGATGTTGGCGCGAAGTTCAAATTCAAAAGTTGCATCTTACAAAATGCATTTTTAAAGTTATTTATTATCAAAGGTTGAAATAGTTCATTTAAGTAAAATTTTGGTTACAAGCTTATAATGGGTTCGTAAATTATTAAGACGCTTGGGTAAGAGGGAAGGTACCTAAAAACCCGGGTGTTAGGATTCAAGGTTAAAATTAGATCGTTGCCACGTGTTAAAATAAATTCATAAAGGGATACTTTTAAACTGCAAGGTCAAATTTCTAACGGTAATTTGTTTTATTAATACAATGCAAGTATGATTATATACAGGATGATTTAATTTCAAATGAGTTTAGATTTAAAAAAAAAATTTCATTATTTAAAATAGATAATCTATTAGTAAAGTAATTATAATTCTATACAGGGTGTTTGTTAAAGTTATTGCAAATTGTTTGCAGGTAAAGAGATTTGATAAATGCATTCAATCTGTTATTACGTCCTCACAAGGCTGAGTAATGATGTACGATAAGTTTACAAATCTTTATATCGTGGTAGATAATTGACTTATTTAAAACAATGGTTTTGGGTTCATTACTTGTACATTTAGCTTCGACGATTTGGGTAAAAGATTCTAAACAACCCCTATTGGCTTGGAACATAAATTACACAAGACCAATCTGCTTAAATGCAAACCATAAAGCAAATTACATTGAACTGTTCCCAAAGATTTGTTGTTAATTAAGTTGTCGTAACTGAGATCGGGGTTTAATATTGGTAAATTAGGTATCATTATTATTCAAATACAGGATGATTGAACTTGTTTGAATTAGGTTGTGATTTTAATTTGGATTTGGACAGCTGTACCTATATATTTGTTTTCTAGAAGAACGTTGGTCCGGCAAGATATATAATATTTTTAGCCAATATAAAACTAACGAAGGATTCCTTGATTTTTATCAGCAAGCCAAATATAAATAATTGTTGCAACTGAGTTTAAAGAAGTTACAATTAATTAGGTAGTAAATTGTAATTCAAGGGTGGTTATTTAAAGGTAGATTAAAAGGTATTTTTTGCCATTCCGGGGGTAAAGTACTCACTTTTTACCCCGATTTGCGGGTGAAAAGGGGCACTTTTTTACCCTGCTATTTCCTAGTACTTTTTGGTAGTAGTTGGTAATATTACTAGTGCTATTTTGTGATGCACCACGTGCATTATTAAAAAAATGCGTTAAATTTTTGCTTTAAGTTTCTAAACTGGCGAAGTTCCTACTTTACCTCCCGGAATTGCAAAAAACAGTATATGCACGACGGTAGTCGGTGCATAATGTACTATTTTTTATTAACAGCTAGTGTTTCTTTAAAACACATAGCTTTTCAATATCTTCAAAGAATGTACTAAGTACATGGAGAAAATATTATTACAATCCTAAGGATTAAATAAAAATAGGAATTTTAAAAGAAAAGATTATAACAGTCCAAAGGATTGAATCTAAACAAGTAATTTAAATGTTAGCGAAATCAATAAAGCGATTTAAAACAAATCGACTTTCAGGGAAATTAAATCTCAGATTTATTAGGTCACAATTTAGGTAAATCATTGCTTCAGGTTAAATTCCTCAAACAAGAATATTAAAGATAATAAAAGAATTGACATTGCCCATATTTGGTTGTTTTATTTTGTGTTGGAAGTTAAAGGTTGTCTCTCTTTCGGAGCGATCATTTGTTTTGTTACAGTTGTTTTTGACATTATGTTTTGTACACCGGAAGAAAGAGTTTGGTTACTAGATGGCGATCGTAGGTATTTTCACAACGTGGTGGTCCAGGTTAATTTTCCGTGTCGTCGAAGAAGTGTGATTTTAGATTTGAACTTTGTTAGTTCTCAATAGATGGCGTTTTTCTGGAGAGGACGTTGGCGCGAAGTTCAAATTCAAAAGTTGCATCTTACAGGTATATAGCTCATTTGTGGTTTCCTCAGGCATGTCGGTTTCCAGTGCACTCAAAAGCAGATCCAGAAAGATCCGTCTGTCAAGCTTCCTGGGATTTCTGAACCGCCTGGGTTCTATTTTTTTGGCTTTAATTTTAAAGTCAATCCATCTATGGTCGGACATTGTCAGTTCTTTCGACACATGCCAATCATATATTTTATTTGATATATTTATCGACGCTAATGTGATATCAATTACAGAATAACGTATTCGTGACACATAGAAAGTTGGCGTGTCACCTCGATTAATAATCTCTAAATTTGCACTAATAAGATACTCAAAAAGTGACTTACCTCGTTTGTTGCAATCTTACAGTGTGATGGGAATTGGAGTCGCCCTATAACGAGATGTCTTCTATTTTTCTCGCAATAGCTCACTAGGTCCACTAGCTTCTGAGAAGGTGGCAGATCCTGGGAGTCGATTGGGAGGTATGCAGATGCTAGAATAACATTTTCCAGGCCATCACCAAAATCACAGCCTAGCCCTACCACTGTTAGGTCGCAGTCACCAAACTGCGGAAGGGGATGAGCCTGAAAGTTACTAGGTATGTAAATACATGTTCTAGTTTTGTTTGAGAGATTACCTGTGAAGATATTTCCTCTGAGTGTTGAAAGGCCAGAAATTCTAGCCTTTGTTATATATGGCTCTTGTATAAGAGCTATCGTGTCCTTGCATCTGGACAGCCGGCGACACAGAGTTGCTGTAACCGCCCGCCCATGGTGCAGGTTAGCTTGTAAGAAGCTCCATTCCATTAGGTTGGCCATTAGACCATCCTATTATGGAGATTCTTTGTTGCTTTGAGGATTTGCCGCTTTTTGATTGTCCTCATTGGTTTCCATGAGGCTCAATATCTCTGCAGCCAATTCCTCTGCTGTTGGTGCTGGCACGTCGTCGTCAGTAACGACTCGCTACACCTTTATTTTTAGGATGGAGAATTTATAGTTCACCCTTCCTTTTTTGGCTATAAGAGCGGTTTTGTCTTCTTCATTAATGCCAAAGACAATAAGCTTCCCCAAGGGGTCACTTCTGTCAGTGTCATGGAAGATGCACCACTCGCTGGTTTTTATCCAGGTGTTCTGTGCCGTCAGTCTAGGCAGATTGCTCACCTGAACAACGTCTAATTTTGCGTTCTCCCATAGAGGCGAGAGAAGCCCAATTGTGCTTTGGAGCCATTTTTGGGACCTCTCGTCACCGCAGGTGATCCGTAGGATCTGCCCCGAGTAACGGAAGCCCTCAAAAATTAGCGCCCCTGTTTTTGTCTGCAGAGCCTCCAAGACGGCTCTGCGTAACGCTATGTTGAGCTGTGCTTCAACAATCTCCCTCTGGGCCTCTGTGAGTTTGCCCAGGGGATTTTGGCGGTCGATCACTGCTACTCTGAGGTGGCTGGTAACAGCCTCCTTGTAGCTTGACGAATCAACCGCCTTTGTTTTGGGTATGTGCCCAGTTACTGTTTCCACCTTCTTCCTCTGCTTGAGAGGCGAAGGCATTGAGTCCTGGGACCTGACCCTCTTTTTTACGGCACCAGTTGAAGGTGCGGTTGTTTTACCGCCTCTTTCCTGCGCCATCACAACTTTTCCTTTCTTTTCACCATCAGCAGGCAGGCCATCCGCCTCCTTGGGTTTGGATAGCTTGGCCCGCTCATGGGCAGTTTGGCTGCTGGGGTTATCTATTGCCATGCGCCTCACCGCTTTGGCTTTCCTTCTTCTTTTCTTCTCCACCCCGCAGAGGTTACGCTTTTTATGGCGTATCTCCGGGTCGGTTCTGTGTGGGGCATCCTCAGGGGACGCACCCACATTCGAAGAATCGACTGTTTTTTCCGGGTGTTGTTCTTGTGGGACATCCTGTAAGGATATTCCCACCCCGGCTCTGTTGGATGGTACATCCTCAAAGGATGTGCCAATCGCAGCACTAACGACTGGGGCCTCCTTAAAGGAAGCTCCCATTGTATTTTTTGACGATGTGTCTGAAGACACAACCGCCTGGGGTTTTTTGGTGTTTTTGTCCATATTATCCATCCGGAGTAATTCAACATTTTCATCTCCTAGAGCTCCCCACCCGTCACAGAGTCCAACCAGGGGGACGCCGAACTTCGGCGCCAGGGCTACCCGAGAGATATAGTTCCCAGAAAGGCATAGTGTTTTCACACCACGACCTTTCCAAAGAGCTCGTCCTACCGGTCCTCTTACGGATCCAGCATAGCCGATTGACCTAAGTGGACCATTCTAGGCCTCCCGTTTAGGAAGAAATCGAGGCCAAAGTGGAGTGTTGTCGGACCTAGGAGAACTAACACCGCCCCCAGGCCGACTCAGCCACCAGGATCCTTTCATCCCTCCGTACGGGTCTCCACGAACGGCACAAACACGCAGGTACCTGTATTAGTCCGATTTCTCCACGTCGACCGTCATCCCAGTATATGACAGACCTGTCATACAGTGTCAATCGTTAGAGAATCGATTGAGCTTCACTCCCCCCCCAATGCGAAATTTTAATTAAATTTGTGGCAATCGTTTGAGCTCTAATGAGTTTCTATTCCCATAGTTTGAGTTTCAACGGGTTTTAACAAAAATTGAATTCTGTAGAACAATTTTGAAAAAACAACACCCAAATTGTGAGCGCTACTTGCTTAGACCATTATTAGTAAAATTTAGAAATTTCACAATCCTTTAAACGATCTAACGTTTTACCTTTAAGCTTCGAACGATGGGAATTGAAACTCAAACGATTCTCTATCGATTGGCATCAATCAAACAAGAGCTGTATAGTTTCAACAGCTCAAAGTTTTCGCGAATAACTTCACGATGCCTGCGGTACAAACGATATATAAGGAATCTAATTGTTAAACGTTTGCACTAAATTCAATAAAAATTTTGTAATGGGCGGAGGGAGGGGGGCGGTGAAATGTCACTCAATTTCACACTTTTTCAAACGCTCCTACATTTTTTTTATCGGGAATGAAGCTCAACCGTTTCACAATCGATTGGTATTTATTTTATTAAAAAAACAACATCTTAAATAAAAGAATGTCTACCCCCCCCCCCAATTGCATTAAAGAATAAAATTTTTATTAAAAACCTTTGAGGTACAAATGATTTTTATGGAAGCTCATTGGAGCTCAAACGTTTGACAATAATTTCATTAAAAATTCGCAATGGGGGGGGGGGGGGGTGAAATGTCACTCAATTTCGCCTCCTTCAAACGCTGCTACTTTTTATGGGGATTGAATCTCAAATGATTCTCGATCGATTGGTATTATTTTTTTAAAAACACTACTTCACAAACGATTTTTCTGGATGCTCATTGGAGCTCAAGCGTTTGGCAACAATTTTGTTAAAATATTTACAATGCCCCCCCCCCCCCCCATTGAAACCAATTGAAAAAAGCACGAAGCGCTACTGTCAATGAAGTTCCAAAATATTGGAGGTTGCTGTCACCCAGTGTTGTCAGATTTTAGAAATCTAAGACGCCAACTCGTTGGCGAAAAAACGCCCAAAGGCGCAACTAATTGATCACGTGGCGGCAAAATTGAAATTTATTGTTAGTTTCTGTAATCATCGAATGCAATCAACTTCATGAGTAACACCTTCTTGAGGTGGCACCGCCTCCTAGGTTGATGACATTTTTTTTAAGGGTTTGCACTAAACGAAATCGGAATTGCGGTTTGCGGTTTTTGAAAAATTTTTATCGCAAATTATCTTCAAAAGTCAGAGACGGTCATTGGTCTAGTAGTTACAGTAATGTACTACTAATGCTATAGACCCCGGTTCAAATCCGGAGAGAGTCAAAATTTATTTCTGACTTTATCTTCATCTATGGCCGTCTCCGACCACAGCAATGGCCTACTGTGATTGCTGGTTGAGTTACGAGCGGAGAAATTTCTGGTTCGACATCGGAACTAGTGGAAGTTTCTTGGCTCTGCTCTCCAGTGAACAGAAAGGCTATGTGGTGAAGCAGCCTGGCATCTTCTTTGACATAACTATGCAGACTCTGTGAATCGGAAACTGAATCGGCCGAACACATTCTGTAGCTGTGATGCCTTAGCCCGATCCAGGCTAAAAATATCTGGGACAAACCCAAGGGGTACAACAAAGCCTCCCAGGAATATTCTGTGATTTGCTAGCAACTGCTAGCAAATTTGAATTTCCTGAATACCTAATTAGTAGGGGAACAAAAGATCAATACTGGTTGCAGTTCTGAAAGGCCCTTGCGGCCAATCGACCCCTGAGTACAATACCAATCTTCAAAAGTCGCCCAATTTGCGGTAAATCGCCAAATCTGACAACACTGCTGTCATCGGGGAGTCTGGGGGTATTCCATCCCCCTAGAATATGGTGATCAAGATGGCCATTAAAATGAAGAGTAATATTACTTTTTAAAAGTAATGAAGTTGACTGATTTTTCAGGCCTTTTGATCATCGCTGATCAGCATTTGGAACAATGCATTTTGTTCAAGTTTACGTCTATTCTAATGGTGGTCAAAACTATTGAATTAAAATATTCTGGTAGTCAATAAGTAAATTTATATTTTTCTTTAATTTATATTTTGTGCCCTCTCCCTTAAAAGAAGTCACGAGTCGCCACTGGTTCTAGTTTGACTACAGTTTATAATTATATTCTGGTTCGGCTCAAGAATATTTTTGACTACGGACTAGTGGTAAGAATTTACCCTCCTCCCCCGCGACCAGAGCAAGAGAATTTTTTCGGTGGAAATTTTTTAGAAGTGGGTGTAGAAAAATTATGCATTATTTTCTTTTTAATTAATTATGGTAGTACTATATAAATAAAATGGCGTGTATTCTATATATAGTTTCTTGTATTTGTTACATTATGTGGGAGTCCCCCATAGACTATCGCTCCCACGCAAACTCATTCCTGGCCTTTTCAGATGAAATTTATCAGTTACACCGGTTACACGTATTGAAGAAGTGGAATGGTATAGAAGCCGCCAGTGTCAGTGATTTTTCTTAACAATTTAATTAATTTTAGAAAATAATAACCTTCGAAATAGTAAGTGTTTTTTTATTTACAAAACTAAGTACTCCTAACAACGAGAAATAAACAAATAAAAGCTGATTTGATAACATAATTATATAGGTAAATTAAAAAAATGTACAAAAGTAATTTCGTACTAACTAACAAATTGGTTTTCGGGAAAAAAAAATTTATATGGATGTAATTAAGCCATTTTCATATCATATAACAGAAGGTATTGAAAACAATTTTATAATGGAGACAGCTTTATAACATCTTCATAAAGTCAGTTTTCTCCTGAAAACCAACTTGTTAGTTGGGACCGCAGAATTGTTGCTCTGACTTGTGTGTGGGGGGGGGGGGGCAGAAATGTTTCACGAAATCGAAATATTCAATTTCAAGTTCATTAAAAATTATTGACCTCTTCGATTTTACGGTCACGAATGGAACATGATGAAACTGATTCTCAACTAATGGGAAAAGTTCTTGCTAAATAATAGAAATTTGGGCACATAAACATTATATAATGTAATATAAGGGATATAAGAATGTTTTTAGGACAAAATTGAAAGAACTGAAAAAAAATTTTTGCTCCGAGCAGCATAGGTACATTCAAAGCAGAACAATTTTTCTGACATGCGGTATGACCATTTTGAAATAGAAAATAACAATTCTGTAAAAAAGTGTACTTTTTTATACATTTCTTTATTATTTCTTTACTTAATCTAATTTATAACTCGAAAACTGTTTATTTTAGACAACAAATGATTATAATGTATTTTGCATATAATTTCCCACTCTTCAGAAAAGTATCGAATAATTAACACTAAAAAATCAATCTTTTGGGCAGTATGACCCTTTTAAGGTAGAACTGAAAAACTCTATTTCAGAGTGGAAACAAATAAAATTGCGATTTTTTATACATTTTGCTTAATTTAATTAATAACTCGAAAACCGTTGATTTTGAGTAAAAATACCTACTAGTAATGAATTTTGTAGATACTTTGCTAATTTGCAATCCAATTGCAAATTTTTCAGCAAGTAAAAAAACTGCGAAAATTGGTAAGTGTTTCCATTTTCACCTGTATTGAGAATTCCAATAATAATTACTATGATTATAAAATACAATTATGATCACTTGACGTGCATTCAGGTTTCAGAATACTGAAAATTGCGGATTTGGAGTATTTAAACCAAAGAACGACCAAGCCGTTAAAATTCTGAAATTTGTAATTATCGATAATGATTCTCTATCGTTCGTCCTTCGAATGCCGACTCGAATACTTACATAAAGAAAACAAACTTGAAAGCTTTACCCATAATTGTAAAAATAATAATAAACAAAATTTCGGAGATTAAAATATTACGAATAACTTTATTTAAATATTTATATAAAAGGTGACTCAATCGTAGACTTCCTGGTTGATAGCTATAATATAAATAAACAATAATATCAAATTACATGAAAATTGTTTTTAAAGTTTAACAGCAAAATAATAATTATAATAATATATTTTAAAATAAAATTACCAGTTTTTAAAGCAATTTTCCATTTTCAAGCAGTGGCGGCTCGTTATAATGAGTATAATGCCATGGTACTAGCACGCACTAGTATAACAAACCGGTCTTAACTATTTTTTTTAATTTTCAAAAAATATTTAATTTTGTTTAAAAAATGTTTAATCTTAAATATTTTTCTCATTTTAAAGCTTAAACAAAGTATACAAAATATGTAATTTGTATTTCATAAAAATGTGCATAATAGGTATGCTACCAAGTACTTTTTGCTTATTTCCGAGCTGGAATTTCAAAGAAACTGGTTTATTTAATTATTGCAAAATGCTTTTCTATCGAATGGCCCAAATTTGATCGACTCTTTATTTTAATTTGACTGGCCTATAAATTTCACGAAAATAATTGAAAATCGCTGGTTTGTAATTTTTAAATTAGTTAATTTTTTTAATATAAACAAATTTTACGTATTGGTAAAAGTCGAATTTTGTTCTCACGCTAAGATGAAGGCCAAAAATTGAAAACATGTTATCTTCAAGTGCCGACCCTTAATAATTTATGTCTTACGTTACATAAACATTTCCACTTCAGGTTCAGGTTATTCTAGCAGTAATTCTGCTATCACTTCATTATAAAACAAAGAAAAGCTCATTGGAACGGTGCGAGTTTCGACTTTGTTATTATTCCCAGTAAAACTGCGTGGAATACATTTTTATGATTCCAACTTTGTTGCGCTCAATTAATTAATAATTCTGAAGACATTTTTTGTGCTAGTTTTATTGGGCATTACGAAAGTCAATTTAGAACAAATTTTTGCTATCAATATCGATTATTAAAAATTTTGTAATAGTTGAATCCGAATTCAAATTTTGATAAGACGTTGAAAGGGCCTATGTAACAAAAGTGTCAATTTTGTGGAATAAACGGGCGATAATCAAAAATAAATCGGGCGATTTAATTTTAAAAAATCAGAAAAAAATGAAAGATAATTTTTCTTCAAAATTGGATTTTTCAGACATGCGAAAAACATTTTGGACATAACTCCTAAACAAATTATCGGACCATGTTCAGATTTTGTGTAATTTATCACCATACTATCCTCTAAAAATTCGATCTCTTCACTTTTTAATGTAGAATCGAACGTTGCGTCGTAAAAAAATTATAAAGCACCGAAGGAAAAACATTGTAATTAAAATTTAAACGGTTAAAACTTCTTCCGCTGACTAAATTTAAATAGAAGCATGACATTTTAAGTTTTGCAATTTTTTCAGCGTCCAGAATACCAAACCTATATGGGTGCAAAATTTAAAGTTTCCTGATTTGAAATATTTTTACTTCATATTGAAGTGAAATCCGGCCTTGCAACGCGCAAAAATCTTCTTCTTAATTGCATTATTCCTGGAACCCCAAACCGCCGTTTTTGGTTTTGGAGTTCTCAACATCTGTACAAGTGGGGTGGGGGCGCATGTATAAAAGAGGCAATAAAAAAATTTCATATGTACAGGGTGCCCAATTTTTAAACTTCGCTATGGAGATCTCGATTGTCTTAAGCGATTTGAAGTCCGTAAAATTAGGGCAAAGTTGGGTATTTTAACCTTGAACATTTGTCATATATGTAATTTTAGGTTTTGAAGGTTTCCTAAAATATGAAAAATTTTAATTTCCGTTTGATCCTTGAACTTGAAAACTGGTTTTCAAGTTTTACGCAAGTTTAACGACATTTTTTTACGAGAAGCGTAAATACGTGCTTAAAGTTATACTCAATCAAACACAAAATCAAGCATATTCCAGTCGACCAGTTAAATCGAGCTAAAAATATTAATATTTTTATCTCTGCTTTTAAATTTAAAATTAAACAATAAAGCTCTTATAGAAGGTGCCAATGCAAACTAATTAAATAAATTTTACTTTAATAGACCACCCTTGGGCGTGCAAAATTATGCAATAATAAACATTAACCAAAATAATAGCGGGGATCTCGTCAACTGCGCCGTCTGGAAATTTTTTACTAACTTCTTAGAGGTAAGGGTTGGTTTTTGACACCTCTAGCCTTATAAGCTGGTTATGAAATTTGGAACGTAGATTTAGGTCAAGTAGATTATTATATACAAAATTTAGGAGGAAATCTCTTCAACTGCGCCTCTGGGAAATTTTTGCATACATTTTAGAGGTAAGGGTTGGTTTTTGACACCCTTAGGCCCAGTTGTTCAGTATTAGGTTAACTTTTAACCTGAATTATTTTCCATGGAAACAATTCTTGAAACAATCATTTCTATGGAAAATAACCCAGGTTAAAAAATAACCCGAAATTGAACAACTGGGCCTTAGCCCCGTAAAAGGTTTATCAAATTTTGAACGTAGTAGATTCAGGTCATCAAGTAGAATATTATATGAAAAATTTAGGAGGGGATCTCGTCAACTGCGCCGTCTGGGAATTTTTTACTAACTTCTTAGAGGTAAGGGTGGTTTTTGACACCCTTAGCCTTATATATAAGCAGATAATGAAACTTGGAACGTAGATTTAGGTCAAGTAGATTATTGTATAAAAAATTTAGGAGGAGATCTTGTCAACTGCGCCTCTGGGAAAGTTTTACTGACTTCTTAGAGGTAAGGGTTGTTTTTGACACTCTAATGCCCGTTTTCGCCAACTTTTCCTTAAGAATTACCTACCAAGGAATTCTTAGCGCTAAGTATTCCATAAAAAAATACTTAGGAAAATTTGCATTTCACCAACATAAGAGTGAGAGAACTGGTAAAATTCGACTAATATTTTGTGGAATAGAATAAAACACGACTATTTTTATTTAGGTTAGGGATTTCTTCAGGCTCTTAAGGAACTCTTAGCACTTGGTGAAAACTAAATGTGTCATAAGAGTTTCTTAACTCCAAGTTAGGGAACTCTTAACGTTAGGAATTTGTTGGTGAAAACGGGCATTAGCCTTATAAGCGGATAATTAAATTTGGAACGTAAATTTAGGTCAAGTAGATTATTATATACAAAATTTAAAAGATCTCGTCAACTGCGCCTCTGGGAAATTTTTACTGACTTCTTAGAGGTAAGGGTTGGTTTTTGACACCCTTAGCCCTATAAAAGGATTATCAAATTTGGAATGTAGGTTCAGGTGATCAAGTAGATTATTATATGAAAAATTTAGGAGGGGGATATCGTCAACTGCGCCTCTGGGAAATTGTTACTGACTTTTTTAAGGTAAGGGATGGTTTTTGACACACCTACCCCCATAGGAGGATTATGAAATTTGGAACTTAGATTCAGGTCATCAAGTAGATTACTATATGAAAAATTGACACCATTAGGATTATGAAATTATGAACTAATTGAGTAAATTTAAGTAAAAATTATATTAATAGACCACCACCTTTGGGCGTGCAAAAGTATGCAATAATAAACACTAACCAAAATAATAGCGGGGATCTCGTCAACTGCGCCGCCTGGGAATTTTTTACCAACTTCTTAGAGGTAAGGGATGGTTTTTCACACCTCTACCCCCCATAGGAGGATTTTACTATAATATGTAAAATTTAGGAGAGGATCTCGTCAACTGCGCCTCTGGGCAAATTTTACTGACTTCTTTTCGCTCAACACAATAAATTTTATTACTATTTCCAGGATTATTGAAGCCTGCTGAACCCCAAATTAAAACAATAAACAACCTTGCGTTAAAAAAAAACTATATTTAAAAATAAAAATTATTTTCAAGCATTATTTGTTAAGACGCAGAAAATAATAAATTTTATGACCATTTTCCGATAAATTGAAACATGATGACCTAACAATTTTATGTTAAGAACGAAACCTTATTTAAAAATTAACATGTACCGGGTGTTTTCATAAAAGAATGATATACACAGTTAACACTCTTAATTATATTAATCTTTCATTTCTTTACACAAAATTTCATCTTATCACTTTTATCATTAATTTGCGATACGAAATTCATATGAATAACTCTCGAAACACCAAAAAGAACTCAAGGGTCCTTGGGCACTGCAGTGAAGTGATGTTTTTTAAAAGTCATTCCTCCCCCCCCCCCCCCCATTATGTTTTAGCTGGAAATCTTAGCTATCGCCTCGAACAAACCGCAGGTTGCTAGCTAAAACGGTTCTCGAAATATCTGCTATTATCATCGAAATACTTTTGGTCAATCCCCCCCATAAAAGTATTTCAAAGTGCTAACTTCGTAAGTTACATAACCCTATTTGTATTTGGCTATCCACTCGAATAAACCGGAACTAGCTAGCTGAAGCCGTTTTCGAGATATTCATTTCTATCAAAGTAGTACTTTTTGAAGTACCCCCCCCCTAAAGTACTTCTATATAATCACAGTTTTCTCGCTCATCATTTTTTGTTCCGATAGGGGGGGGGCTAAATCCAATTTAATTTTCTTGTTTAACTAATTTGATTATTATTAACAGCGACTAGTAGTTTACTATAATTATTATTATGAGAGGGGGGGTGCAAATTAAATTTTTAACTTTGTATAGGCAAACGTTTTAAAACCCTGTAGCCGTCGTTGTCGGATTGTCCAATATTCAGCGGCGTAATTGCATTCGCATTAAACAAAATTTTTCCGAGTTGCCATTTTGGGAGGGAACCGCCCCGTCGCTCTCCCCGTGTTGCCCGTCACTGAACTTTGCTTTTATTCCAAAGCAAATCTAATAACCTAGTGCAAAATTTCACATTTTCATGTAGTCTACACAGAAAAAGTTTCCAAATATTTTTGCTTAAAAATGAAGTGAAATCCGTCTTCGCAATCGGGGCGACGGGGTTTATTGGCGCAACCGCGCATATCGCGCAAATTTTTTTTTTAATTGCATTATTCCTTAAACCTCCCAAATCGCCCGTTTTGTTTCGGAGTTCTCAACATCCCTAACTAATTTTTATTACATAATCCATTTGGGGCGACAATTTTAAGTTTGCCTTGTGCTGAAATTCCTAGCTACGGCACTGCGTTGCATTACTTTGAAATTAAATTTACAGCAATAATAAATTGTAGGATTATTTTTATAGTGGTCAGCAACTTTCCGCTTGTTCAGCATGCAGGTGTTCAGGATAATGGTCATCGGCGCCGGTCGGAACACGGGGAAGTCCCCAGAAAGCTTTGTATTCGCATTCTCGGCAAGCTTTTTTAATTGCGCAATCCAAATCACAGCGTAGTTTTCAGTCGTAATCCGGTGTTGCAGCTTGTTAAGTGCGATTTGTTTTGTTTTGCTTGTTTATGTTTTAAACATTTTTGCGGAATTGGTAAGCAATTTTTATTAAAAAAATATTATGCTCGTTTTGACTGTGTCATTGGGTGTTTATTTATTTATGTTTCGGTTTTTTATTTACAAGGTTATCGCTGATGTAATAAAAATTAAAAAATTTTTTTTTAAATTAAAGTTCTAATAAAAAATACAGGGTGCCCGATTTTTGACCTGCACAAAGGAGATCTCGGTTGTCTTACGCGATTCGAAGTTTGTATAATTGGGGCAAAGTTTTGTAGTTATTTAAATCCCGAAAAGAAATATTTCTTATTATTTTTAGTTCCGAAGATTTCCTAAATAAGGAAAAATTTTCGTTTTGATCATTGAACTTGAAAGACATTTTTTTACGGGAAGTTTGAATATGCAATAACATTTGCCAAGACGGGCGTATAAAAGGCGAAGAGCAACAACTTTTTGGATTTTATAATAACCAATAATTATGCTACTACCAAAATTTAGATAAAAACAATTTTGTGGGTAACTACTTAAATTTCTTACAAAAACGTCCATCACAGCGTAGGCGGAGGAGGTCTCCAAAGTTGTAAATTTTTTGACTTTCAATTTTGGTACTTTACAGTTATACAAAATTTAAAAAAAATTCGTGATGAAACTCGACAGTACGAGAAAACTTTTATATGAAAAAATTTTTTCCACTAAAAATTGGTAATTTAACACCAATGCCAAAATTTTTTTGTCGCAGTGTCGCTCTTTCAAGTTAAAATTTACCCAAAAATATTTGCTGAACAACAATCAAAATTTATTTTATAGGAAATTTCATGTTTTACAAAATGGACCTTATATATTATTATTTCTGTATTGATTGCGAAAAAGTGCTTAAGTCATGTTTTTGCAAAATTGGGGTTTTGACTTAAGGGTCATTCACATCCACGTAACGTACGTTCCGGACATAGAATACGTAACGTAAGGAAAGTTGAAATGCATTGTTTCAAATGGCACCATTCACATTCGAAAAAACATGGGAGACGTAACGTAACGTAACAAAAAGTTCGTTCAACTTCAACTTGTACGTTATGTTTTTTATGTTTGACCAATGGAGATTCCTTACATTTTATTAGGCAACACCCCTTTTACTGTATTTTCAATTTTAAGGTTAAGTCACAAAAATGAATGCTGTCAAACTGTCAACCGATATCCAATGCAAATACAGGTGCCCGTGCTTTTCGTTTCTATGGAAACATATTATAAACATAGTAAACTAAGTGGATGTGAATGGCAAATAAAATACTACGTTTTCTACGTTACGTATTCTATGTCCGGAACGTACGTTACGTGGATGTGAATGACCCTTAATTCAGATAGAGGAAAACTTGCTTTTTCTTTTGGTATAATTGCCAAAAGCCCGCATTTCATTAGAGCTTCTAGAAGCGCGCTTCTAGAAGCTCAAAATTTGTAATGCATTGACTCTTATGGAACCAATTTCACTTGGGCTGCTACAAGCCGGTATCGAATTTCACCAGCCCAGTA
Source organism: Podabrus alpinus (assembly GCA_932274525.1). NCBI lineage: Eukaryota > Metazoa > Arthropoda > Insecta > Coleoptera > Cantharidae > Podabrus > Podabrus alpinus. The sequence goes on from OW026452.1 coordinate 7,958,088, forward strand.
TCGAATTTCACCAGCCCGGCTTCTAAAGTTGTCCACGTGGAGTGGTGTACGTAATTGGTTAATATTTAGAATAAGGAGTTATTATTGGATAATATAAAATGCTCGAAATGGAGTAGTGTAGTTGTAATTGGTTAATATTTAGAATGAGGAGTTATTATTGGATAATATTTGTATTACGAAAATTCTCTTAGCAGGCCGACGTCAGGTCCACGTGGACTTGTTTACTTTACCTGATAAAAGATGAATTTTAAGCAGGCCGCTTGTGAAGCGAGGGAGTTGTAAATTTTTACAAGTGAAGCTTCACAAGCCAGATACTTCTACTTATAATAATATGTGTTGTAACACAATTTTGGTTATTCCATGTCATCGTTAATTAGATATTTATACTAATTTTTTAATCGTTCCCATAATAAAAAGCAATAAAAGAAGGTGATTATTTTTGGATGTTTTTTTTTAGCGCAAAAATTTTTTAAACGCAATTTATTATTAGTTATTAAATTTACCGGGTAGTATTTAACATTAAAAAATTAAAAAGCAATTTTTTAAAGGTCTCTAAAAATTCTCTCACCTATAATCCATTACTACACATTCAAATTTTGTTAAAAAATCGGCATACAATTTTCGCGCTCCTGATGTTTGTGTTACGTCGATTTCGTTATTTTAATTTTTTTTTTGAAAGTTCTCTTTGCGACATTCGCGAATTTTTGCAATGTTAAAATAAAAAATTTTACACATAAAATGCTTAACGTGTTTTTTTAAGTGGTTCTTATTATGCTTGTAAACAAACTAGTATAAACAAACAAAGTGCTCGGCTTTTCGTGGAAGTGTGAAGTGATTCATAATAACTTATAACAAAATAACCGGATAGAAATATTATCCAATAATAAGTCCTTATTCTAAATATTAACCAATTACGTAGAGAACTCCACGTGGAGTACTTTACAAGCTGGGCTGCTGAAATTCGATACTTCGGCTGGTAGAAGCCTACCAGCCCAAGTGAAATTGGTTCCATTTAAGCCAATGCATTACAAATTTTGGGCTTCTAGCAGCTCGGCTGGTAGAAGCCGTAATGAAATGCGGGCTTAAGTCATCGCGTACATATTAAGGCAGTTATTTAATAGAATACTTTTCGCCTAAGTCGAAAGTAATCAATTTAATTGGTGTAATTTTCAGTTTTTCTCAATAATTATTTAGTTATATGCCTGTAATAACATTACATTTAATAATAAACTTGCAAAACAAAATTATATCCCTAAAAAAGGTTCCTCAGTAAACCAAATTCAATTTTGCCCATAATTTGTTTTCGCCATTATCTCAGTTTGACAAATATTGATTTAAGCACTTTTTCGCAATCAACACAGATTTATTTTGGTGAAAGTTTCACCCGGTGGCGGCTGGTACGGGGCTCCGAATTACGTTGTTCCAAAAATTTGTTGTTTATATTTTATTTATTAAAATTGTAAAAAATACAATCAGAATTGAAATTATACGTTTTTTGAAATTGTTGCGCAGACTCTGCACACATTTTTCTCCTATTCTTCCATTAACGCTCTGCTTATCTGCTTACTTCAAAATGAAGGCGGCAAATTCAACCTCCATCAAATTAGCCCCCCCCCTTCAATCGAATTTTTAACTTTTTCTTATGCCAAACGTTTGGTAATCGTGACGTAAGATTTGGTAGTTCGATTAAAAGTTTTGGTACCTCTCTATTTTTTCGTAAACTAATCAATTTTTTTTGGTAATCGATTTTTTAACTTTGTTTTTAGCTCATTTGATCGATTATTAATATGCAGATGTTTGGTACTCCTATAAAATGTTTTGGTAGTCCCTAATTTGTAGTCTAACTTTAATTAGAATTAAAGTTTGTTAATTGAACTTTCGCGTTTTACCAAGCGTTACTAAAGGTGATTCAATTTATGGCGAACTTCTATTAACAACGTGTCCTCCATGGGTGCAAACTCCCAAGAAATGAACTACTACACGCATATTTTACACTTTGGTTTCCAACATGGAGCTATGGTATCAAACATTCCTGATCAATCCGAAAATTTAGAAAATAAAGCGGCATAGATTGAATCATCACCTTGGACCATATATTTGTCCAAAATTATGCAATTTTTTCAGAATTAATTTAACGACACGGAAACAATAAAATTTTATAAACATTTCCAGAAGAATTGATACATACCGACAACCCAAATTAAAGCAATAGCTTTTAGGTTAAAAACAAAGCTATTAAATCTTGTTTTATAAGTTAATATTTACCGGGTGTTTTAAAAAAACACGGCACATACATAGGAGTCCTTTTACACAATGCCAAAAAAATTTCCCGTTCTACAAATTCGACCTCTAGTTATTTTGTCGAAAGTGTCACCCAGGGGCGGCAGGTGCTAGGAGGGCGGCGAATATTGGCCAATCCGACGACGCGACGTTTGAACAAAAAACGGTGGCCCAGATTTAAAACGCTTGGCTGAAATGTGAAAAAGATGTTCAAAATTAAAGCATAATTTCTAAATCTTACCACTAGAGGCTCGTAACGACTTGTGTCCATGGGAGAGCACCAAAAGCGAGTTTTCCGTAAAGTCTCGGGAATTGGGAAGATTTTTGAAAAAACCAATAATCTATTGCTGAAAGCTTCTGAAATTAAAGCGGAAAATTTTTTAAATGTAGGCTCTCACGAATGTAATTTCTTAGTTATGCGGCCTATAGGCCGCACGATTCAATTTGGTGCAACATTTTTACGTAGAAGTTACATTTTTGGGTTGCATAAATTAAGACTTATATTTTATTATGTTTTAATAATTAACATTTATTTTCTCACTTTATAGTCATGTGTTTTAAATCTGTCCCACCGTTTATGATCTATACATTCAAGAGCGCAACTAGTTACTATGTTACGAGCGTTTTTTTGGTACTAAATATTATACTAAGCTATTCAGTTTTGGGATGTCGGCGTCCTGCCAAACTCCCCGTACCAGTCGCCACCGAGTCTTTATTTAAGTGTAAAATATATCTTCTATGTAAAATTTATACAAATAAGTCCCTAAAATTACCCTTTTATTAACTTTTTTATCTGTGTGTTTAACGCTAAATTGATTCGTCACTCCCTCTACCAGTGCAGTCCATTTTTGGGAGCCAAACATATAAAAAAAATTCGTTTTGAATTCGGGGTCGTCCATAAATTACGTCACGCAATTTTAAGCAATTTTTAACCCCCTCCCCCCCGATCGTCACACTTCGTCACACAAACCTAGACCCCCCTCCAAGTATTACGTCACATATTCTTGAACGCCCCCCACAAATTTTTCAAATTTAAAATTTATATAATAAAAGGAAACCCGAGGCGGATTTCATGGGTGTCATCCCCCACCTCAGCTGATGACCTTTTTTTAGGGGTAGTACCCCAGAGGAAACATCTATGAAGGGCGGGCCGCCCCCCCCTAGCTACGCCAATGGCTTCAGTGGCGTAGCCACTCAAAAAATAGTTTTTTTTAAATATGAACTTACAATAAAATATTTAATCTATATATTTTGTGACGTCACAATTTTTGAACCTCCCCAGGAGCGTAACGTAATTTATGGATGACCCCCTCAGAACCCACATCAAAAATAGTTGGACAGTGGAATCTGTACTCGGTTGTTTTCACTGGCTGGATGATGTTTTTATGTTGCGTATTAAGCAGTGACGGTTTACCCTGAAGACCTCATTGGCACGCGCCCTCTTGACCAAAATCGGAAACTATTATCCGAAAGTAGTTTTAAATAAATAAGTGAATTAAAATTTAATAAATACTATATTATAGATATTATAGTTTTCCTTTCTCTTTAAATTTTGAGAACTCCCATTGATAAAAAGTCATTAGTCGCTACTGCAAATAGAACCAGGGCGGGGGGCGAAATTGATGATCTGGCAAGAAAATACTAAAAAATGATCCTCCTTTACTTTTCTTGCCTATGCTGATATCCCCAGACCCCGCGCTCAAATTAATAGTAAAATTTTTTTTGATGTTGCTTGTTTCGTATTGAACAGTGGCGGTTTACCCTATAGGACACACGGGTATGCGCCCTACCTTCCATAAATAATTCCAACAAGAAATTTTAAGTGTATAAAGAACGAATTAAAATTCAAATAAATTAATAGTTATCCTTTCTCTTGAAATTTGGTGACCTCTCATCGAAGAAATCGTTATTGTAAATAATGTAGTTCTAAGGAATTGGAAGGTGGAACGACCGGGGGATATGCGATTGGTGATTGGGCGGTAAACGATCAAAAAATGTTTTACGATTTTTTTTGTAAGTAAATAAATAAAGGTGAGAGTGTCATAACAACTGTCATTACGAACTAACTTGTAACCTTCCTATTGCAAAGATGAAGGTTTATAGAGGCCCCTACTACAAAAATTTTCTGAGAATGTATTATCAAAATTTTGAGTAAATCGATTTTGAAGTTAGCTAATTTTCATGTAAAAACCTAACGAGATTCCGCGCGTCGCTCATTTTGTTGACGGTCCGTGCGTAATGAATGACCCTAACACTTAGAGTATTTCACACCGGCAGATGCAGCTCGACTCTCCTACATGTAACATCGATTATTTTTTGTTTTTACGCTATTTTTTAGGGGTTTTAGATCCCGGTTTCCTTCATCCCGGTGTTCTTGATGGGTGGCGCCTTCTCGTATGTTTAGATCTGTCGCGGAGCGGGCACGCGATTGAAAAACCGCCCGGAGCCCCGGAGGGGCGTAGGGTAGGATTTTTGATGCGCACAGTTCTGGCCGGACGGGATCCACCCTAAAAAGTAATTTGCACCATCAAAACCGGCCGCGGGGCAAGGCCTGGGTTTTCCCCATAGTTTTTTATGTTTATTTAGAGACCTTATTCTTAAAATATTTGTGGTTCTGAAAAGATCCGTTTTTTTATTCATTATTATTTAGTGCGATGTTATACGCACGGGAGTCGACTCACAAATGCGCTCCCGACAGTGCGAGCGTGCGTTATATTTATAACCTCGGTTAGGGGCGTAGCCTAAACTTGCGATTTACATGTTAAATTTAGCTTTTTTAAAATTGATTTTTCTCGAAATTTTATGTATATCATCTCGAGTGAAATTTTTACAGTACACTCTAATAAGGTTCCTTTTGCTATAAAAAATTTTTGAAATGATTTGGGGGTGGCAGTTGTTATGACACTCTTCCCAAAATATGTAACGAAAATGATGTGTGTGTACGAAAAGTGTAGAAATGATAAATTTCGAATTGTCATTTTTCAGCAAAAGCTTGGAAGTTGTTTGTATGGTTTCAAATGGATGTTATCCGATCGCTAGACCTGAGCGAAAACGGGTATCCTGCGACGACGTATTCACGTTAAACCATACGGCCATGTCCCGAATATAGCCTACTTTGTAATTTTTTTATTAAAATTTTGTACCTTCCCACTGAAGGAAGTAATGAGCCGCCACTGGTTTAACAGGGTACCCAACGACCTGGAAAACCTGGAAAAGTCGGGGAATTTTTTTTGAGTCTGGGAAAAATTTCGAATTGTCAGGGAATTTTGAATATTTTTTGGGAAAAATATTCTTTTTTTATACACAAGCTGAAATTTGACATACATGTACTTATATTGGAGTATTCTAGCAAACTCCCCAGAAGTCCCCAAAAAGTCGCAAGCTAGTGTCACCTAGTTTTTCGGGCATATCTCGCCTATTTTAACTTTTACGTAAAATTATCGTCAGACCAAATTTAAAGACCATAAACTTCTGTACAATACAAATTTTTTCGAAATTTTTATATTGCATACTATTCCTGAAATAACTTCAATGGTCGCAATTTTTCAATATGGCAGCGAAAATTATCCCGCTGAAAAATTTGGAAAAAATATATTTTGTAGACAATTTTATGACCTTCAATTAGGTAGTAAATTGTAACTAAACAAATTAGGTAGTAAATTGTAATTCAAGGGTGGTTATTTAAAGGTAGATTAAAAGGTATTTTTCCATTAACAGCTAGTGTTTCAACAAAACACATATCTTCCCACATCTTCAATAAATGTACTAAGTACATGAAGAAAAGATTATTACAATCCAAAGGATTGAATCCAAACAAGTAATTTAAAAGTTATCAAAATAACATTAAGCGGTTTAAAACAAATCGACTTTCAGGGTAATTAAATACAGATTGATTAGGTCACGATTTAGGTAAATCATTGCTTCAGGTTATATTCCTCTAACGAGAATATTACGTTAATAAAAGATTTGACATTGCCCAAAATATGGTAGTTTTATTTGTGTTGGAAGTTAATGTTCGTCTCTCTTTCGGAGCGATCATTTGTTTTTGTTACAGTTGTTTTTGACACTATGTTTTGTACACCGGAAGAAAGAATTGGGTTACTAGATGACGATCGTAGGTATTTCACAACGTGGAGGTCCAGGTTATTTTCCGTGTCGTCTAAGAAGTGTGATTTTAGGTTTGAACTTTGTTAGTTCTCAAGAGATGGCGGTTTTCTGGAGAGGACGTTGGCGCGAAGTTCAAATTCAAAAGTTGCATCTTACATATTTTTATAGAACATGTTGGGGAAATAATAATTAATTGACGAAGAGTCATTAATATTTAACCATTCATCGCCCGACGGGACTGGAACGTCCCATTGTTTTTAAATTATATTGGTATTTCTTTTAGTTTACAATATTTTGGCGATTATGAGAAATACATTTTCAAGCTTTCATTAAAAATTCGAATAACTTATACACTTTCATTATTTAAATTCTAACGGGACTTATTAGTCCCTCTTTTGTTTGATTTAAAAAATTTTGAAACGAATAAATCATGCCTAAAAATGGCTATTAAATTTTTAAATGCAATAATTTTTTACCTATCTTATTTACTTACTATTAATGCTTTTAAAAAAATACGAAAATTTTTTTTAGTCAATAAACGTTTAACATTTTTATTCTGTTGACCAAGTCAAAAAGTTTATGATAGGCGAGAATCGTTTATAAGCGCCGGACGATTCTTGCTGCTTAGAATTTTTGGCCCACACCGCTTAAACCCTCCGCTCAGTTACCTTGCCCCCTCCCCCCAGGAAAATGTAACGATTCCCTTAATACATATTTGGATGTCACGTTTAAATTAAAACAATGTTTAAAAGTTAGGGGGGGAGTGATACTAAAATTACTCACTACTTTGTATTGTCTGTTGTTTTTTTGCATTGCATCTGATCGATTTTACAATTATCAAAAAATTGCAATCTCTTGAAAGATAAAAAGTTTGAAGCAGGTTTGCAATTAGAACGATGTGTGAAAGCGGTCTTAAAATATTTTGATAAACAATTATGCTTGTAACTATTTGGGAGTCCCCTGATAGAAGTAACCCCATAAATACAAGTTTTGGAAGATAAAAGTTATTATTAAAGTGTTTGTTTTTTTAATAAATATTATAAGTACTTAGTAGTACTCATTTTCCGTACAAAAGTTTTTAATTTTTGGTCTTATTTTAATAATCCAGAATTTATAGAAATTCCCATTCAATTTTAAGTTCCGCTTCGTGCGTGACGTAATTTATAAAAACTCGCCTAACTAGGAATTTTAGGTAATATTTGTGAGGTTGGCTCAATGAACAATTTATGATTTTATGCGGTGGCTTTAATCATCTAGTGTTCTAGTGCACAACAAATCAGGTTGTGCGGCCTCAAGGCCGCCGCCTGAAGGGGAGCTGATGAACGGACTAATTTGGTATTACAAACACAAATAACAAAATAATTATAAAAATTCTTTGGGCAGATACTTTTTTCGCAATAAAACTAAGATCTATTTATGCAAATGTTGGCGTTCCGTTAATATAAGATATGCGTTCATTACGACGGCGACGGAACAAAAATAATAAAACTTTTCAAAATTACAGTTGTGACTTCACAATTTTGGAAGCTCACGTCACCTAAAGCAACGTCAGTAATCGTGACGTAGGTCTCAACCTTTCGTGAATATTCCAGGACTAGGTGGTACAGTCGGCCTATCGGCCGCCATAATTAACTCGGCCTTCGTCGGTCGGCGTCGCACATATTAAATGTACGTAGTCAATATTATTTTAGGTCTTTAACTTTGGTTATAATAAAATTATATAATTGACGACTTTCGTGATATATTTAACGCAAAACTCCGCTAGTTGGCGTATCGCTAAAAGAAATTACCGAAAACCGGGACTCACATTTCAGAGTTTGACGGCGCGTGCTAGCTGAATGACTGACCTATAATACAAGTTGTTCCAATCAATATTGCAGATAATTTAACGTTCTATAAAACAATATCTTACGTTTGTTACTCTATCTTATTTAGTTGTGAATGCATACGTGGTCAACAGAATCAGAAATACAAACGTTCAGCTCAGATAATTTTATTTCTTAACAATAGCATAGCATCATATAAACTTTTGTTAAGTTAGCCCCCCCCCCCAGTTAATATTTTTTCTCGAACAGCTAGGCTCAACAACCCCTAGGTTTGTCCACAAATCAATGTTAATTTTTTCGTTTTTCAATGTTGATTTTGTTGGGTTTGTATCGACGAATAAAAATAAACACAACTTAGTTTAAAATAGGTTTATTAAAAAGAAAAGTTTAACTTGAACAAATTACATACGTCTTATGAGTACAAGTAAAAAACAACAACTGGAGCTACACACTGCTTGTATGCACGTGATCATACATGCGCTATTATTAAAGACGGCAGTTTTGAATACTCGTATAATATCTCAACAGATTTCGGACAAACCTAGGGGTTTTAACTCCAAGGAATCGGGAGCTAGCTTTTTGAGAAAAAATTATAACTGTGGAGGGGGTAACGGACCAGCTGATCATAACGTTATTGAAGAATTAAAAATTTATCATATTGTAAAAATAGTTTAGCTAAAAGGAAGCCAAAAATAAGTAATCATTGATAAATTTTGGGCATAAGAAGAAAATATTACATTTGAAGCCGAAAAATACATAGGAGATTGGCATAATTTGTTTATTATGAGCGGCCACAGCAAAATAATTATGTTGAAGGAATTTAAGGTTTTCGTTCAAATTGAAATAAAATTTTGAGGCACTATACAATTTCTTATCAATATATAGGCTGATACACAGAGTGGTGTTTTATAGTAAATATTAATACGTGATTTCTTTAATTGTGCGGCCTCAACGCCGCACATGGAGAGATGGGGCATACGAATCAAAGAATCGTACAGATAAATTTAGACGATGTTATATTTCGATGATAATAATTATTAAATAGTTTATAACCAAAAATTTTAATCGTTCCGCGATGACGCTTTTCGGTGTTAAGTTTTGCTGTTAGGGTGCGCTGATTGGCATTTATTACTTTCTCGTTCTACCAAGAAATTATATCGTTTTTCTTACTTTTAAAATATTTTTCAGTTAAAATCATATCCTTCAATCATGGAAAATTGGAGAAAACGAACATATTTCGGCCTGTCAAGGGAAAGGCGATCAGAATTTCATTCTTTAGAATATTTAATTGCACTGAGCCGTGGAAATTCTAGCGAAATTATACTGAAACTGAGTGAGAAGCTGGATGATTTTGTCAAATTCTTAGAATCGAATTTAGAACTTGATTGCGTTGTGCTGACAATCGCCATTCTGTCTAAAATGTGTTCATCCTCTTTTAGACAAAGCAAAATTGCTATACTAAAAGTAGCAGCAAACGCTTCGTTTTTGGATAAACTGAATACAAACCTACGGCTTCTCAAGCATGAAAAACGGGGAAACCAAAACCGGAGCAATCATTTTTGGAAAAGCCCAGAAGAATTCTTTGTCAATTTGCTTTTTGTATGCGATTCTTTCACCGAAATTATCTCATATCAGGGTTGCGAAAATTTGCCAAAACTGTTAGAAGCTATCGAGACGATTGTTCCGTATCTCGAAGAGCGTCAAAATGTCAAAATAGGTGAAAACACGAAGTCGAACATTGAAACTTTGACCAAAAAGTTGAACCTGTCGGAGCCAGGAAACAGAACACAAGAAAGTGGGGATTCCTCGCATAGTAATTTTAGAACCTTGGATGTTAATCCAACCAGCGAAGAAATTTTAACATCTAATTGTGAACTGGCCTGCAAATATTTTGTTCAAGGTAGTTACGACAATGTGGAACACTATTTGGACGTTCAATTTAGGTTGTTGAAGGAAAATTTTCTTAGGCCATTACGAATAGAGATTGTAAAATGTATTGAATATGTGAACGGCATATCGGATGTACGTCCAGTTACACTTTATTTCGATGTTGTCTTCCAATTAGAGGTTTTTAATTTCGACGGAGTTGGAGTAATTTTAAAGTTTTCCAGGCAGGAAAACATTGATGAAGTTTTTTCGTCACGTTCTAAATGTTTTAAGAGTTCGTCACTAGTTTTGTTCACAAAAGATAACTTTTCATCGGTTTTGTTTGGACGCGTTATTAAAAAAGATTGCGAACAACAACACCTAATAATTGGTTTCGAGCCTGGGTGCGACAATTACGATACGAATGTCTCCTACACATTGGTACGGCATGAAGACTTTTTCGAATTATATTATTATGGTTTGAAAGCTTTGCAATGTATGTCTGAGGTGGATTTTCCCATGAAAAGTTACTTGGTTGATGCGCTTCCTAAGGTGGATAAACCGGGGTATTTGGATGGACGTTCTACCTTTTATAATATTCAAGGCAGAAGGGTGGATGTGTTCGGCGATAACTGGCCGAGCGCAGATGAGCTCAAATTAGATTCTTCCCAATATTCCGCTTTCAGAGCTGGATTGACCCAAAAATTTAATATTATACAAGGTTCTCCTGGAACGGGAAAAACTTACTTGGGGCTTCAAATTGTCAAAACACTTTTGCACGAAGATAATCGAAAATTTTGGTATAATGGAACTCCAATTCTAATAGTTGCTCGAACCAACCAAGCTTTGGATCAATTTTTGGAAGGTTTAACATCCACCACGACTAAAATAATCAGAGTTGGTTATTATGCAATAAATGAAAAGTTGGAAAACTTCACTTTAAAATGGGACCGTACATACTACAATTCTGTGGCTCCTTGGAAGAGAGGAAAACGCCATTTGTTAAATCAACTTGAAGAATGTTTTAGGCGCTTGAATCAGATCAAAACTTTTAATGTTATCCATTTTAACAATTTTGAAATTATTGACGAGAATATTAAAAACAGCTGGTTCTCCAGTGTTTCTAATGCTGACCTTATTGCATGGTTATTTGATGGAAAAGAAAATCAAGATATAAATCCACACTCAATTGAGGTAGGTACATTGTAGGATTATTTATTAAAACTGTATTAGAACTTCCCCAACAAAATTGTACCCTAGAACAACTTTTAGATTTCAGATATAGTGAGTGATATAATGGTGGAAGACAATCAATTTAACTGTGAGGACGATAATATCGCTTTTGGTGAGAGGCTTCATATTTCGGGTTTTCCACAGCAAACTGTTTTAATATCAAAATCAGTACTGTGGATTCAAATTGTAGAAATTAGTAACAAGTTGACAAAAATGGAAATCCAAACTAAACTACCTGATAAAGTCGTCAAATTGAAAAGGAACTTGGTAGATTTATGGCAAATCTACCGTTATTTCAAGGTTAGTAACCTCTTGGTGTACTCCCAATGCAATACAAGAATTCAAGTGCTGAGACCAAAATTTTTAGGCGAAGATGAGCGATCGAACGTTTTCACCACCTCCCATAAAACCTGACAATGTTGACTACCAAGCACCACACTGTATGAATTCAAACGATCGTTGGAATTTATACTTTTACTGGGTATACCTTTACAAGAATTATTTACAAAAAAAATTCGTCGAGCTTGAATCTGAACATCGAGAGGTATCCCAGAATGTCATCAACATTGGAAACATTGCCCATTCAGAGGTAATGAAAGGTGCACTGGTAGTGGGCGTGACTATGCATGCAGCCCCACGTCTGCAAGAAACTTGGCAGACCCTTAAGTGTCCAATTATGGTAGTCCAGGAAGCCTCCAACGTTTTGGAATCGTCCATAGTGGCTTCCTTAACCCCACACTGCAAACACTTAATATTATTGGGTAATCACCGGCAGGTACATCCGATCGTAGCCGACGGTTCTGAAAGTAGCATGATGGAACGCATGACGAATAACAATCTGCAATGCCATACTTTAAACGTCCAATATCGCGTGCCGACTAAAATTTCTCAATTACTTTCGCCTCATATTTATCCCGAATTGGAAAACCATCATTCGGTTAGTCAATTTCCTTCGATTTTAGGTGTCCCCTCTTGCATATTCTTTGTCCATCACGAACATCAAGAAATTGAAAAATACAACAGCAAAACGAATCTGTATGAAGCAAAATTTCTAATCAATCTCGCGCGTTATTTGAGACAAGTTGGTTATGAACCCGAGGATATCGCAATTATAGCTGCTTTCCCTGGTCAAACTCACGTTTTATGTGACGAGGGTGAAAAGTATGAAGATCAACTGAAGGGTGTTCAAATTTTCTGCCTGGACAAGTACCAAGGCAAAGAGTGCAAAATTATTTTACTGTCTTTGGTGAGAAACAATTACAAAGGAAAAATTGGACACTTGAAAACGGAGTCTTCCGTTATGCTCGCCCTTTCGCGAGCTAGAGAAGCTCTTTACATGATGGGCAACATTGATTTGTTATCCCAAGACAACGAGGTAAGCATTTCCTCTTCACATTGTGTTTTTATTGGAGAATGTTATTATTTTAGGTGTGGCCGAGAATTAAAAAAGTTTTGGTGGAACAACACTGTGTGGGAAGTTATTTTCCAGTTTGTTGTCAAATTAATCCAAACCACGTTACCCAAATTAGAGAGCCAGAAGATTTTGCTAAGATACCAAAAGTAGTTTGCAGTGAAATATGTGGAAGTTCATTAAATTGTGGACATCTTTGCTTAAAAAGTTGTCACATCTTGGATTGTGATCCCAGTACCGAAAACTCAGTGCAGACAGATACCGAATATGAAAGTAAGAATTCAAAATAATAAAGATAATCGGGGTTCTCTGTATTATAAAATAAAACATAATATGCTTTTCTTGGACTGATTTTATTTAAGAAAATATTTTTTTTTTAAATTATTGCTGCAAAGATTAGAATATACTTTTTTACTTATTTTTACTTATTTTTGAGAATTTAGTTGCGCAAAATAATGTTTTATTTTTTGTTCAACATTAAATTTTTAATAATGTACTGATTAATTAGCTACCAAATATTTATAATAAACTATTGATACTCATTTTTTTTTATTTGCTTGGTGGTTTTGAACTCCCGCACAGTTTTGCCCTTTCGGGACTTAGTCTTTGGCACGGATCTTGCACTTTGCTGTGAGTTTTCTGTAAGTTAAGTAGGAGCTGCAGATTTTGCTTGCCACTGTGACGAATGTTTATTCGTCAACGTCAACCCTTGCACTGCCCGCTATTTTGCCGTTTAGCGTGACATGAGACACGACCTACATGACCTCGATGCCAGCGCGGAGGTTCGATCATTGTCCGCCTTGTGGTAGGGGAAGTTTCCGGCTTCACTTTTTGGTGTGGCTCTCGCGAGAAAAGACGTCCGTTGGTGTGGGTATTCATATAATTCGAATATTTAATCGTTTTGCTGGATCTGGAATTCGAGGGTCATTATTAGCAAGTGCGAGAGTGATTCTGGGTGCGAAGATTTTTGCGCGCTTCAGCGAAATTGCAAGATTTTTGCGTTGCAAATTTTTCGGATCCAAGCACCTTATCAAACACATTTTTACGCCGAGTTGTTACCAGTGCGCACGCCTAAACCTTGGAGTTTTTGTTTTACCAAAGTTGGTAGAATTGTTCGACCTATCATATATTTTTAGGTGTAACCTCAAATTCTCGCGAGAAGTTTGGCTGCACCAAATTTTGTTTGTGAATCCGTAGTCTTTGTTAAGTTGTGTCCGTCTCAAGTACGTCTTAATTACCCGTTCACGTTTACGATCGTCGTGTTGACCGTACAATACTAATCTACCACCCGAGGTTTCGTGTAAACCGCTATTTTCGTATATTATTGATCAACTCAATTGGGGGTTCAACTCGTTCTCTGGTGGCGTTGCCGACACCATTTCTACCTGTCTCTGCTGTCCGACCATACATCCAGCGAAGCATCGGAGTCGCTCGAGAAGAACCAGTCAAGGAAAGCGTGATCTGTCGGCCGGGTGGCCGGAAGTCGTTTCGAGTCAGCCAATCAAACCCAGTTTCTCGTGGACATCTCAAGCGGTGGAGTGTTTTCGTCGTCTCTCTCGGCCGGGTAAGTCACGTTACTTTTTCGCTGTTTTGAGATTGATCTTGCGAGATTTTTTTATCAATTTAATAGAAGGTGTGTGTTGCTTTTGCCGCCTTCATTTTTTTTGCCTTCTCGAGGCGCCGCACAGTGGGGCAAGAGAGCTAAAACGTGCTATTAAATCAAATACCGTTTGAATGGATTTCTAAGTTGGATATATACTTTCAGGGTTGTTAGTAGTATTTAAAAAAATCGATAGATACAATTTTATCATATTCCTTAACCGAAAAACAGCTTATTTGGTTTAGCAACAAAATTTTTTTAGATCGCCCTGTATGAATTGCTTCGAAAAATAAATAAAATTGCATCTAGGGAAGCGATTATAGCATTATATCTAAATAAAATGTTTTCTTTCGTGTTTTTGAAATTCCCTTTATTAAAAATAATATAAAAATAAAAAGTATTATTAATTTTTTATTAATTAACGCTTACCGAAAACAAAATTAATCTACAAAATCTCCGAATATGTTATCATCATAATCCTCATCATCTTCACTGTTATCATAATCATTATCCCGATTACAAATGACCATGACCGTTGGAGATTTCAATAATCCTAGTGCTTCTTTCGGAATGTGTTGGATTTTTCTCTTTTCTAGTTTTCGTTTGCTAGTGATTACGGGATCGGAACTCAATAAAAAAAGTTAAAAATATCAGTATTCGTATTTTCCCGACTGCATTTTCTGGAGTAATGCTCTCTGTACATTTTAAAATCTTTATTACGAGCTTCCTGTGCCTCTTCTGTTAATTGGCCTATTGGCAGCAATGCGGATGAAATAATTTCGGGTCCATGTATTAAATATTTGTGCAAAGTAGGTGGCATGTAATACCAGGAATACTTTTCACCGAAGTATTTCGCAGTATTATGAGCAAACTCCCTGAATTTTTCTACATCAATTTCATGTCCACTAGATACCGTTATCATTATAAGGTCGATTTTTGTAATTTCAGCAGAAAGTTTTGCATTCTTAAAGAAACGTCTTGCCGTGTTGCCATCATTTGTGTTACCAAACCCCGATTTAGGTTTGTCAACAATTAAACCACATTGTTCTCTAAATTCCTTTAAATTTTTTTGGACCACCCTGTATGAATTGCTTCCGAAAATGAACAAAATTGTATCTAGCGAAGAGATTAGTAAAATTTAGTACAATGTTTAAACGCGACTGTTTTCTTATACTCAATACCCATTAGGGAAAAAAAATTAAAGCTCAATATGCTTTAAAACATAACCAAAAAGCCCAAAAACTAATTAAACTTCAGATTTCAACAATTCCGTTCCGTAGCGTACTTTTATAAATTACATGCTCTTTAATACAAGTTTAGAATTACTAAAATGTCACAATATACTTCAATTTCAAAGTTTCAAACTAAATATTTCAATTCTTAAAAATGCTTCCGGTAAAGAAATATCGCGCTAATCCGGGTCACGGAGGGCCCACCGAAAATTTAGTAGTGTTCTAGTGTGCGTGGGTTAGTGGTGTATTCATACATTATGGACAGGAATCTCTAAATTGCATTTAATTTTTTCATTTAATAGCACGTTTTGGCTCTCTTGCCCCACTGTGCGACGCTTTGGTTTTCCGGCAGCAGATCAAGTACACGCTATTTGTTTTTGTTGACGGAACCCTTAAGGGATTCGTACATCTTTTGTTACTATTATTGTATCACTCGATCGCTTGTCTACCCGTTGTCAATATTGTTGACTTAACAATTTTGTGTGTCATTAAAATTGTTAACTGTATTACCGTTTTTTTTTATTTCCCTTATAGAAGGGTATTCTTTCGGAAAGCTTTCAGGAATAAGTTCGCAATCGGAACCTGCAGCTCTCGCATACCAAAGTTACCAACATAGAGCTAGCTTAATTTCGATCAGGGCTCACCACGTTGTAAAGTGGAGTGCATAACTTCACGTGAAGGGAATCTTTCTTTCTCGTTAGCCACCCTCTCATTAGGGGCGAGGAGAAACGAAAAATCCTACACCACCCTCTATCTTCCTCCTCGTTAGTTGGTAGATGTTTATCAGCCATTACTAATGCAGTGTTGGACATAGGCCTCTTCTTTCTGTGTCCATGTGTTACGGTCCGCCGTCAGTCTCATCCAAGAAAACCCGCCAATCCTTTTCAAGTCATCTGACCGTCGCATCTATGGTTGTCCTCTTCCCCTTTTTTCCGTCCTTAGTCTCCATTGTTGCACATCTATGTCCTCATAATATGGCCACCCCACCTCAATTTGAACGATGCTCATTCCATAATAAATAAGCTCCGGGTCAAGCTGGAGGGAATTCGCTCCACGGAGAGACCAAACAAGGCTGGTGTACCACAGGGTTCCCTGCTCTCGTCATTCCTTTTCAACATTACGTGAGCGACATCCCAAAACCTGCAACGACGGATGCCTCTTTAGCCCTATACGGCGACTACACTACAATCCTTTCCAGAATTCCTGATTCCAGAAATCCGGACGAAAGTACGGGTGGCAAGCACCGAAGAGATCCATTGTTATATGGTGATCACAGATCGCACTTAATCAAGATTAATACAACTTCTTTTTCAGTTTTAATCTTTTAATTTCAGACAGGTCCCCTTCTCCATGTTTAACAATGAGCATTGTTGCATTCCGAGACGAAGCGATTGTAAATTATAATACAATGTTATACGCACTGATAACATTGCGATTAGAATTTGCAATCGCCAAGTTGGGAATGCGACTGTGTTTGTGGTTAAACTTGCATCACAGCTGCATTCCTTTAATTAGGTCAACTGATAGAAACTAACACAGACGAGAAAAACCTCAACTTTCCAAATGTTAAGTATCATCAATTAGATCGAATCTACGGTTAGGGGTTGACACTTTTGTTTTTCACGACGCGTCGTGACGTCGCGACGGTGTGCTTTAAGGGTTGGAGCCTTTGAACCTTACCTTTCAATCGGTGCGACCAAAAATGGAAGACTTAACCGTCTCAAGTTTTTACACCGTGGAAGGACTGGAACGGTTCGCGTCATACACTCTCCACTGAGGATTTAATATTCCTCAAAGTCGTGAATTCTTAATATTTACACTGCAATTCAAAATCAGTTTTTCAAACACCCGATGAAGGGAATAATGCGAGCTCGGCTTGCAACAGATGTCTGCAGCTCTGTGGTAAAGCAAGGTAACGAAGAAAAGACTAACCACAGCAACATAAACATAACCCAAGACGACGAACTGCAACGCAGTCTGAAGTTAAGTAGCAGGGTAGCAGGTCATGAGTAGCAGGAGTGATTATAAGACGGGTAAGGTAGGCAACACACTGAAACGTCTGAGGTACAACAAGAATAATCGGGCATGAGTGGTATTTCTTCTCCTGCCATGTTGCTAGTTAACGTGTACGAAATTTAAATTTGGTGGTTACGTTCTTAAGAATGTAGCGGTGTAGCTGCCTAAGTATGAGGTAAAGATGCAGGGTTGAAACTATTTTGCGAATAATTCCTATCTTAATTTGATAAAATGTTCGCAGATAAGTGAAACTTGATTTAATTATCTAGAAATCTCGTATAGAACAACCTTCTAGTCCTAATTGTCCGCACAACAGGGAATTTAAAAGATCTTGTAATGAAATGTTTTAAATTTGAATTCTAAAAATTTCGCGTCGGAAATATTAGAAATAGCAAATACAGATGGCGACCCAAAAAGTTGATAAAGCATCGAGTTTTCATTTTTATGTAAGTTATTTTAAGCAAACCTTATTTGACCAGGATTAATTCTGACGTGAAGCCCTCAAGTGCACAATCTATGTTATACACTCATCTATTAATCATTTGATCTAAATTACTAATTAATAAAAGGCTTTTTTGTTGAAAGTGAATGCTAGGATGACTGGGATACAGAGTTAAAAATACGAACAATGTTTTTATTTATTTATTATTTAGTGAAATTAATGTAAATTTTAAATAATATTAATTAGGTACTCTACAACTAAAATGATATCACAAATCACAAAACGAGCCCTTGTAAAATCTGCGATTAACAAAAAAAATGGTATGTGTGGCGTCATTCGAGGGTTGCAGTCCACTATTAACCCACTGCTTAGGGTGCGGATTTGGGTAGTCCTATTATATGACCAAACTTAAAAAAAAAAGATCTTCGTATTGCCGTTCTTACAAATAACTGTAAATTTACATCAGAGCCATACAAACTATCAAGAACACAAATCAGTACATATTTACATCAATACAATTATTGCTAGATGGGATCAATGGCAGGGATAAAAGCATAACCAAAAAAAAACAGTAACCCGTGTTTGCGCAGTTGCGTATTAACTAAACGTGTGTAAACTACGAAATTAAATAAATAAATGCCTTGGTCCTATTCCCCACTGGTTATTTTACGGACTTGGGTAGTCCTATACTAAAATTATTATAACCTACTTTATAAAAAAAAATTATCTTTGTGTTGCCGTTCTTACAAACAACTGTGCAAATTTCGATCGCAATCGGAGCCTAACAAACTAAAGAACACAAATCAGTATTTATTATTTACACTAGATGTACCCCGTCCGAGGACGGGCAGCTAGAAGGACGGGCAGCTACCCAAGGTAACTTAAGTTGAATGAAGATTAAGGAAAGCTCTCAGTGCAATCCAAAAGCCATATGACCTTGGCTGCCTGCCCGTCCTTCTAGCTGCCCGTCCTCGGACGGGGTATCATCTAGTATAACAATAGATTCCCATGTTGATCGAGCGGTTGCGGAATCTTCACTTTTCCTTTATGACAGCAGTTGTTAAATTGTTTATCAACTGGACGCTCCTTGGCGAAATTCTTGGAGCCGCAGAACTGACAGATGGAATTCATTTCTCCACAATCGTGTCGAGTAACGTGAGATTCATCAAATCTCAATGCTCTTATTTGGAGTTGAATTGCTTGACTTTGGTATCGATTTTCTTTCTGTCGATGTATCGCATGGGATCAAGCGTTAGCAGCTTGCCGCGCTTGAGTTTCTTCTAAAGTTTCACGTTGTTGACGTGTCGCATGGGATAGAGCGTTAGCAGCTTGCCGCGCTTGAGTTTCTACTAATGTTTCACGTTGTTGACGTATCGCATAGGACCGAGCGTCAGCAGCTTGCCGCGCTTGAGTTTGTTCCAAAGTTTCACGTCGTCGACGTATCGCATGAGACCGAGCGTTAGCTTGTCGCTGTGATCGAAGCTCTTCTTCTGTGTTATTAGCTCTTGTACGTGCTTTTCTCTCACGATTCAATCGCCGTCGCTTTGCAGCAGGATTTTCAAAATTTTCATTATCCATTATGGAAGTTCACATAATGCTTTTTTGGAAATAGCTGTCCTATATAGACACGATGATACGTTGATCCGATGATACGTTGATACGATGATACGTTGATCCGATGATACGTTGTGCGTTCGGTTCGGTTCGGTTTGCTTCGGGTATTTCCGTGGGACGGACAGAAAGAAAGACTTGGCCTTTTATAATAAGAGATTATAACAATTAATGCTAGATGAGATCAATGGCCAAATACCAACGTGGACCAATCAACAGTTACAAGATTCCAATATTTGGCCGCGGGATTGATGTCAACAGCCAGTTTAAGTGTTGATTCAATATCCGCGACCTTGATTATTTATCAATGGCACTGCTGACCAACCAGCTGCTTTCGCCATCTACGTAATTGCTTTGGCTGTGCGGCCTAAAGGCCGCACTGAAGGGACAGTTCAATTTAACGTCACAGACGATCTGCGCAAATTTACTACCATGAGCGGAAAAACACATTAGACATATTTGCTAACGATAAAATGGCGTGTCAGTATACATATAGGATCACAGCTTCTATTTAAAATAATCCCTCAGTGCGGCCTTTAAGCCGCACAACCTTGGCAATTACATATTAAAATAGCGACGGAGAAAACAGATTTTCTCCTATACTTTGACAATGGTGAAAGATATCAAAATTATGAAACAATCCAAAAGAGCTCAGCGTGAAAGGATTAATCTTTTATGTTTTCTTTGTAGGGTTAAAAATAAAAGTTTTTGATTTTCTCTCTGATCTTCTCAAAACAATTGAAAACGGCTAATATCGCTAAAATTCCTCACAATAAGTAGTATAACGAAGTTCTGCATTAAATACCCTTATAAAAGGATTAGGGTTCGTCCATATAGGATGTCTACGCTTGGGGGGGGGGGCTTAGACAAATGTGACGTCCGAATAAAAATCCAATTTTTAAAAGTTCATAAAATGAGTGCTTGTTTAATTCCAATTTTTACTACAGCCTTAAAAATTTTAAAAAAAGTAACGATTAATGAATAGGTTTTTTAGTTTAAAAGGTCAAGGTCGATTTTAGACAAATTTAGAGGGGGGTCTTTGATTTGTGACCATGGCCATAAGACGTTCCTGGAGAGGAACTGAAAGAAATGAATTACAGTGAATCGAAATGGTATCCGAACAGAAATAAAGATAACAAGTGTAAATTAACATCTTGATATCTGGCTACATCGCACCGTCACACAGTGGAACGATTTGCCAAAAGAGTGGAAATTGCCTGTTTATTATTTCAATATTCCTTATATAGTGTTTATTTGTGGTTAGTAAATTTTTGAAAGATGAGGTCTAAAAAAACCTTAAAAAGTCATGTTCTTGTAGGTTTTCTTGCCTGCAAAGGACATATTTATAATAAAAATTGTTAAACGAAACGCACAGTACTAATTTTAGGAGGCGCATTATGGATGTAATACGTAAAATAATGATTTTTAAATTTATGCTCAAATGAATTTTTCTCGAGTTTTACAAAAGACACATACGTGAAATTTTAAAATGGAAAAACTGATTGGCGTAGCCATGTCACGGGCCACAGAAGGAATCTACGTGATGGGAAACATGAATATGTTATGCAATAATACCCAGGTGAGATATTTATACCTTCCTGTTGATTTTTCCCATCAGCATTAGATTTTGATTTTAGCTTTGGCCAAAAATTAAGGAAGTTCTGGTTCAGCAAAACGCCTTCGGAAATAGTTTACCCCTGCGGTGTGAAGTTCATCAAGACCACGTCACCCAAATAACAGACCCAGAAGATTTTCAAAACGTTCCAAACGGAGGTTGTAATAAAATATGTGAAGATTTGTTGAAGTGCGGACATCCTTGCCTACAACTGTGCCATAGTTTGGATCGTATTGTATTGTATTGTACTTAGGGGTCGATTGGCCGCAAAGGCCTTTCAGAACTGCGACCAGTATTGATCTTTTGTTCATTACCCTGCTAATTAGGTATTCAGGAATTCAATTTTTCTAGCAAAACATAGAATGCTCCTGAGAGGTTTTTGTTGCACCTCTTTGGGTGTTAGTTGTGTTTGTCCCAGATATTTTAGCCTGTATCGGGCTAAGGCATCACATCTACAGAGAATGTGCTCGGCCGATTCAGTTTCCGATTCACAGAGTCTCCACATGTCATCGTCCTCCATTCCCATTTTCTTGAGGTGATATCTCACCTGACAGTGTCCGGTGAGCAACCCCGTGATGAGCCTGATTTCGTTCTTTGGTAGTAGAAGAAGCTTTTTAGCTTCTGCAGTCGAATACTCTATAAATTTCTTCGCCTGTTTTTGACCTGGTGTATTATGACATAGGGTTTTTTTGTTCTCTGCCTCCCACTTCTGGACCTCCAACCCCCTGTGTGTCTTAGACAATCCACAGAATGGTTCGGGCCCAGTCGGGGAAGCCCTTGAACCTGATATAGCCAGTTTATCGGCTTTCTCATTACCCTCAATTCCCTCATGACCCGGCACCCAGTGGAGGGCAATTTTATTGCCTTTGGCCAGTTTCTTGAGGGATTGTCTGCATTCCCATGTGGACAAAGACTCAAAGCTGTTTGCTTTGAGTGCCTTTATCGCAGTTTGGCTGTCAGACGTTATATTGACTTTTTTGCCCTTAATGTTCCTTTGCAGGCATTCATGGGCACATAGTGCAATTGCAAGCATTTCAGCTTGCATAATTGTGGGATAGGTTCCTAAGGCAATAGATGCCTCATATTTTGGGCCATATATGCCTATGCCTGTTCCCTGTTCAGTTTTTGATCCATCTGTGTACCAGTTGGAGGATTTTGTATCCACTTGTATTTTTTGACATCTAGCCGTATTTCGGTCTTGAATGATGACCTCAAACGGTGTTTCAAAATCAAAGATTTTCGGAATGATATCCGAAGGTTTTCCAAACAGATCTGGCTGTAAGAAGTCCAGTATCTTTAGGTGACCTGTCTTGTCTCCTGGTTTGAATTTCTTGACTTGGGTAATTTTTATGGCAGCTTGTATGGCTTCCCTTTTCACTCGTAGGTAAAGGGGTGGCAGATCTAAGAGTGCCTCCATAGCCGCGGTTGGGGTTGTGCGCATAGCCCCTGTTATACCCAGACACGCTAGCCTTTGCATTTTCTGCAACCTGCTATGTGTCGTGATTTCGTTAGTTTTTGTCCACCACACGAGCGATGCGTATGTGACAATGCGTCTAATTATTGATGTATATGACCAATAGATCATTTTTGGTCTTAGTCCCCAGGTCCTTCCAAAAAGTTTGCGACAAGCCCAGAAGGCTCCTGTTGCTTTGGAAAGAATTTTATCCATATGTGGTTTCCAGGTGAGTTTTGCATCCAGGGTTACCCCCAGATATTTTACCTCCCTGGAAAAAGGTATTGATAAACCCTGAAGCTGTGGAGCTTTTAGGTTTATCTTTCTACGCTTTGTGAATGGAATTATAATGGTTTTTGAAGGATTCACTGTAAGTTCTTCCTTTTCGCACCATTTTTTTAATTTTGTTTAGGGCTGTTTGCATTAGGTTTGAAATTATGCCTTCATGCTTGCCCCTGATTATAATGACAATGTCGTCCGCGTATTCTAGTACGCAGAATCCATTGTCAGTTAGTTTCTTTAGTAGGTCGTCTACCACGATAGACCACAGAAGAGGTGATAGCACCCCACCTTGTGGGCATCCCCTTGCCGCGGCCACCGAGATTTCCTCCCCTCCTAAGGAAGCCGTTACTATTCGGGTTTCCAGCATTGATTCTATCCACGTTATTGTGGGTGCCTCAATGCTGTGTCTTACGGCGGCTGTTTTTATAGATTTATTTGAGGTGTTATCAAAGGCACCCTCTATATCTATAAATATTCCGACCGCATTTTCTTTTGTTTCGAGAGATTTTTCAATCTCTCTTACAAGGTGGTGAAGTGCATCCACCGTACCTTTGCCTGGTTGGTAGGCAAATTGATTTCTATGAAGCGGCATCCTTTTGAGGGATTCGCCTCTTATATAGTTATCAACAATTTTCTCCATCGTTTTGAGGAGAAAGGAGGATAGGCTGATTGGGCGATAAGATTTAGCCTCTTCAGGAGGCCTTCTGCCCGCTTTTGGTATAAATACCACTTTCACCCTCCTCCATGATGTGGGTATATAACCCATTGCATAACTAGCTTTGAAAATTGCTGTTATGCATGGAGCGATCAAATCTATTCCTTTTTGGAGTAGAGCCGGGAAGATACCGTCCCATCCAGGTGATTTGTAGGGCTGAAAACTATTTATTGCCCATTTTACTTTTTCCAAAGTAAAGATTTCTCTTGCTAACCTTCTGCTATCCCTGCTGGAATGTAGATTTCCATTGGCTGGGGATTTAAACTTTCCCCGATGTTCTCAGTATAAGCACCGTTGGACTGTTTTATAAGTCCAATAGTATTTGAGTGGTCCTTAGACAGAGCCTTCTGAATGCGCGCTGCTGGGGCCGTTTTATCGATCCCCTCGCAGAAGCGCATCCATGACTGTCTTTTGGATTTCCTCAATTCTATATTGTACTTGGTGAGGGCTTCTCTATAGTATTCCCATAGGCCTGTTCTTTTGGCCTTATTGAATGCTTTCCTGGCTGTGACCTTTAGTCTCTCCAGTTCTGCATTCCACCAAGGTACGTCTCGAGAGACAGTTCTTTTCTTCAGTGGACAACTAGTCTCATAAGAGTTCGTTATACACTGACTTATGTGGTTAGAGGCTGTTTCTAACTCCTCTGTGGTAGCTACTTCGTATTGGATGCCTTCTAGCTCGGTCCTTAGTACCTCTTTGTAGAGGTTCCAGTCCGTCTTTTTGGGCACCCTACATTTCACTACTTCCACTTTTTTGCTCTCTATATCAAATGTAATCGAGGCGTGATCTGAGAAGGATGCCTCCTCCATCACTTTCCAATTTCTTAGAATTTGACTTATAAACACAGTGGCCAATGTGAGGTCAAGAACCTCTTGGCGAATCGCGTTTATAAAGGTTGGTTTTTTACCTTTGTTTATAATGTCTAGATTGTTAGAACAAATATAATCAAGTAAATCCTTACCTCTGTTATTAGTATCCGTGCTGCCCCAGATCTCATTGTGCGCATTTGCATCGCAGCCCAGAAGTAGGTCTTTGTTCCCCTTTTGACACCAGCTTATGAGGCGTTGTACTTCCTCTGGTGGAACCTTGGTCTCATCTCCTGGAAAGTAGGCCGAGGCTATTACTATGCTCCTCTTGCCCCCCTCCGTTGGAATTTCGACCACGGCGGATGCCAGGTCCCTGGTGTTGAATTCTGGAATGGGAACAAAGTTAATATCTTTCCTGAGCAATAGTGCTGCTCTTGGATTTCCATGCCTGTAATCGGCAAGGACATTAGCTGTCCTTTCAGGGAGTCCCTTGATTTTGTCTCCATTTATCCAGGGCTCTTGCATTAGCCCTATGGAGATTTGATTCTTTATAAACCTGCAGTATAAGGCACTCGAAGATGCCTTTGAGTGCTGGAGGTTTATTTGGATGCACTTCACTTCGGGGGCTCTTTTCTCGCCCCTTTTCTGCTCCGATTTTGGACGTTTCTTTTCACCGCTTACTTTCAGCGGTTTTTTGGCGTTTGCAGCAGTGCCCGGCCCACTTCCCCTATTGCCCGTTTTGGGCACTTTGGGGCGCGTACCAGAGCTTCCCTGCTGCCCTTTTTCGGCAGAGTGGAGTGAAGTGGAGGTTGCTGCAGATGTTGAAGCATCTGCATCTGGCCCCGTAGTAGTTTTGGGCTTTTCTTGTTTGCCCTTTTTCGGGCGGAGCTGAATCTGCCCAAATCTATAGCCGATCCTGTAGTTCAGCTTTTTCAGATTTTCAGCTGACTGAGGGTCAACTGATAGAGTTACCTCTAGAGATTGGCCGGATGCAACTTTGCGTATAATCCGCCAACTTGAGGCATTAAGGTCCTCATTTTGGGCTTCCATCAGACCCAGGATTTTTTCATCCGTATAGTCTTGACTTCCTGGTATGTATGCCACAAGAATCTCTGTGTGAGGCATTTCTGCCTCTGACGCGATCTTCAGTGTGGCGCCATCCCAGGGTTTAAGTTCGGCCTCTAGGCCCTTTATCCATTCGGCTGTGGCTGCATTGGTACACGTAATACCGAGCCAGCCTGGTCTTTTGTGGATTTGTTGGAATTGTGGCTTTGTAGCAGCCAATTTTCCTTTCTCCACTATATTATCCACTATTGCTTCCTGAATGGCTTCAAGTTGTTCCATAGTCAGGAGCTCTTTTGGATATAAGGAATGCATGATTCCTATCTTAACCCCGGTTAAGGCCTGGCTGAAGGTAGGTTTAGCCACCCCATCAGGTGCCGCCCCATCTTCATCGGTCCTTGCCCGCTTTTTATCGCGGGTTTCCGGGGTAATGCCATCCGATCTGTTCCTTTTGGCAGTTTTAGGATTATATCCTTCACGGGCAAGTTCCCTGGCTTTGTCAGCCGGTTGACCCTTTTGGATGAAGTGTTTCATCCGCTTGCGCAGCTCCACTGAGTCTTACCCTTTTAGCCTTTATTTGTAGGCTTTGTAGGGCTGTGTTGACTTCTTCGTCGCTGCTCGCGAGAAGTATCTCCTCTGTACTTTGGTCTGGATTTTCACCCAGTTCCATTGGTATAGTCTCCTCAGCCTTTTGGCCAGGATTTTCATCCTGAGCCATAGGCTCTAGGATTGGGTTAAGGCCTTGGGGAGCCTTTGTTGTTGACTCTGTTGAGGGCGAGTCTCCCTTTAGTTCTAGATTTTTCTCCATGTTGTGCGGACATCCTTGCCTACAACTGTGCCAAGTTTGGATCGTGATCATACCAAAATCGCGTGTAGCAACGCGGATTGTTCAATGGCATAATTGTTTAATTTAGAAATTAAACAGGTTTTTATTGGTTGGTTGGGTTATAGTTTAGAACCATCCTGTATATAAATAAATTTATCATATACGCATAATTGTCAACCTACTTAGGAAAGTGTAAATAAACGCTAAAATGCATACTAACACTTTTCAGTAGGTCAATTAAAATAATTCATTTCCGCATTGTAATCACATCAACATATAAAACAATTAATCATCAGTTAAATTAATGCATTTAAAATTATTATAATGGAAAATTTATATCATAAGTCATCAGATTAATACCTTTAATTTAATTGGAATGTGATAACCTAGCTATTAAGTTTTTGTATAAATACCTGTATTTAAAACTTAATAAATCAGTAGCATTTAAATTTACAACTTGAATGTTATTCAAACCAATAAGTTAGGAAAGGTACTTCTAGCCACTTTTCCTAATTTAGATTATCACTAGAACTTACAACTCTAGTGATTCTCAATTCACCTAAATTAAGACGGGTACTTCTGGCCACCCTCATCTTAATTTAGACAATAATCAAATACTTTTTTTTTACTTTTTGAATAAACTTGTTTATAATTTGCTGAATTTTTTCTTATGTTACGGTCAAGTTTGCTTTTGGAGTGCAAGGTGGGCAGGGCAACATAAGAAAAGAGTCTTGGAACAAAACCATGAACTGATCAAGTCACTTTTATTCCGCCGCTGTGTATTGGGCAATCCGATATCGCTTGGACGGTAAACAGTTGCAAGGATTTAAAACACTTGCCCAAAAATTGAAGATTTAATTTGTAATCCCCCCCCCCCTAGTTATATAACGCTAAATTGATCCATTACTTCCCTCTCCAGGGCGACCTTCAGTCCGACAGTTAGATTTATAAAAATTCCTATTATTGGTTCAGAATTAATTATTTTCAGTGGCGTAGCTAGCATGGGTGACACCCGGGGCGGATTTAATGGGTGTCACCCCCACCTAGGCTGATGACCTTTTTTTATGTGCATCCCCAAAAACCAAAGTAATTTTAGTCAGGAAATTTAAATAATTTGGGGTCGGGTGCAACCCCCACCTAGGCTGTTGACCTTTTGTTTTCAGGTGTCACCCCTAGGAACCTAAAAAAACTAAGAAACGAGGCAATTTTACTCAGGAAATTTAAATAATTTGGGGTTTGGGGTTTCACCACCCATCTGGGGGTGACACCCGGGGAAGTCCGCCCCCCCCCTAGCTACGCCACTGATTATTTTGTTACTTTTCTAATAGTGCGCGATTGCTACGGTTGTGCGGTCTTTAAAAGACCGCGTTGAGTGACAAAATATTTTGCTCTTCAATTTTGATCTAATAGTAATTTTCCGTAAAATAAAATTAAGCGAAAAACCGTCCCGAGGGGGGGGGAGATGAAATCCCTAATTCGAGGAAAAGCCAGCTAGTGATTTTAGGGAACTTTAGGAAATTCTTGAGCTTTTGCAATTGTAGCAATGTTTCTTCTTCGTTGCTTGGATATTTTAACTCTCAGAGAAAATAAATAAAGAATGGCAAAAATATACACGCGCTCTGATGGCTGATGGAAAAACGTATAACATCTTTTCTGTATGGAACTTAGTTTACTTTATTTTCAGTTCATTAATATTTTCTTTTGAGTGAACCAAAACCGAGATATTGACAAATATTTATAAAAATGTCTTCTTTCGCGCGGTTTTTCCAATATGGTGGCCAAATTCAAAGTCTCAAGACTATGTAAAATTTGTATCTGTTTAGAGGTCAGAATAAAGACAATACAATTTATTGCAGCCTGCCTCCAATTAATTCCATAATAGCCCTTTTCGGACGCCTTTTGTCGACTGACCTAAAAGATTTTGAGAAACAGAAAAAGGTGAGCTTCAAGTTGACATGAAAGACAAAAGAAAGGGATCATCATTTCGATTGAGAGCCCGAACAACCGAGTATGGAATGACGTCCACGATTTTTTTCTCCACAAAAATTTCTTTTTCCTCTTTTTGCCTTCCCTTTTTGGGACGGCGAAGGAATTTTCCTGAAAGATTATTTTGAACATGAAAAATGGGGGAATCAACTATTGTTGACCACCCCAAATAAATTTAAAATTTTTCTATAGCAAAGAGGAAGGTATATAGAGTATACTGTAAAAATTTCATGAGCGAATGTATTGTAGCGTCTGGTGCTTTGAAGATACACGAGTACGCACACAATCGGTTTATGGACACCTACCTTTAATTCGACTCTTATACTTCTCAGGATAATATGCGTCGGGATCTGATTCAACCAACACTTTTTTATACGAGCTTATGTCGAACGAAATTCTTGACTCCAACAAAGATAAAACTACAGTTGGATTCCGTTAACAAGTTTTTAATCAAATAAACAAACTCCAACATATAACATAGAACCCCCAAAAATCAAACAATCTTTATATAAACTACTATACTACGCACTGATTAATAAATGGTAGCTAACCTGCGATTTGTATCGTGCGCACAATTTTCTTTTTTCTCTTTTCTAATTTCCAATCTCCAATCTGCTTCTCATAGATCGGATAATTTGGTATCCGTATCTCCCCTACGTATCTGTATGACACGATCTCGACCACAACCTTCGTTGCCAACACCTTTCGTATCCCGCTATCTTACGGAATCTTAAATTCTCCAAGGAATTAATCTTCTCTGCTAGTACCACCGTATTTCGTTCACGAATATAATTTATCTCAGTATATTTTATGTGAATCTCACTTGAATTCGCGAGTTTATCTCACAGTACTAAATACACGACCGTCACCTTTCGTGATCTCAATGGAACTGTTTATTTACTTTTATGTAACTTGCGTTACTATATAAATTTTGTTTTTAAACTGGAGCTTCTTATATTCTCGGTTGTTTGTACATGGCCGACGGTTCTCTGCACGTTTGATTAATTTTGGCATGTTGTATATAACGTTTACATACAACATGCAACACGAACAACTTAAAATTAATTCAAACGACAAAAAAAAACAAACACATGCGAATAATGTGTTTGAACCTCCGGTCTCCAACTGTAATTCTTTCCTTGTTGGTACGACTCTATCCTCAACATGGATAGCGCGTATCACAACAGTATATATAACATTTCAAGAAAATTCTATTTGAAAATAGCTAAATTTTACATGTAAAATGCATGTTTAGGCCACGCCCATAACCGAGGTTATAAATATAAGGTACGATGGGACGGCCAGGAGCGCATTTGTCAGTCGACTCCCGTGCGTATAACATGGTAGGAATTATGAGTGCACAAGATTGTTTCGAAAAATATTTTAAGAATAAGGTCTCTACATAAACATAAACAACTATGGGAAAAACCTAGGCCCTTCGGGGCTTCGCCCCGGGGCCGGTTTTGATGGCCCTAATTACCTTTTTGGGTGGATCTGGCACGGCCAGAACTGTGCGCATCAAAAAACCTACTCTACGCCCCTCCGGGGCTTCGGGCGGTTTTTCATGGCGTGAGCCGCTCCGCGGCGGGTGCTAAACATACGAGAAGCGCCATAAATCAAGAAAACCGGGATGAAAGAAACCGGGACCTTAAACCCCCAAAAAATCGCGTAAAAACAAAAAATAGTCGATGTTACAGGTACGAGAGACATGGTGCTTCTGCCGGTGCGAAATACTCTAAGTGTTAGGGTCATTCAAACTGCACGGACTGTGTAACGATATAGACCTATTTTAAAGATCGCGCCAACAAAAGACACAGTGGCAACATGGCAGGGATAGGCAAGTAGGCAACATTGCGGAAAGAAGCGGACGGAAGCGGATATCTAGGTGGGGTAGATAAAAGGGACGCTAGGAAAGACGTAGGGGTAGTAGGTGGTAGTTGGCAGAAGCTGATAGCGAGATCAAGTTGTTTGTAAATCTTAATTGATAATTTCTGTTTTGTGTATTGTGGGTACCAGCTATTTATAATAAGGTGAATATTATTTGTATATTTTATTTCAAAGTGGATAAGCTCGACGCTTCCAATTTCGGTAAAGTAATTACTGCATATTATTAAAATATGTATTTAAATGTTAATCAGGTTACCTGAAGGCCTGGCAGGCAGTCCACCGAACTAAAGTTTCCATTAATTTAAATTAATGATGCTGCGTATAGGGTCGGTCTGATGACACAAGCTTGAACAACCACCCCTATATGATGGTGATCTGATTGAATTTGTTGTTACGTAATGTAAAATAAGTGAAAGTAACACTTATTATTGGAAGTGACGAATTACCGACTTTCGTTTTATATAACCATTGTCCGAGTTGATAAAGAAAAAGGTTTTTGTTTGAAACCCAACATGGCGTCGCGTCCCTAGCTAAGATTGGCGGGACGACAATGCTAATATGAATAATTATTATTACATAAAACAAGATGTTTATGAATTTTTAAGTAACAAAGTTACGAGATCTAAATGCACTATGATTATAATTTATAATTAATATAAAATTTATATTGTATAAATTTTGCCCACGAGGCCACAAGACCAAAATAAAAACAATTGAGACATTGAATTAAAACAAATTAACAACCGACTGTGTGTTTTTTTGTGTAAAGTATGTGGCATTTCCATGTGACGTCACGAACACTTATGTATGTAAAATTCTTAGGTCAGGTTTACGATTAATTCGGCAAATAAAATAAACGGAAGGTACTTACAGTAATAATTTTACACTACACTCTGTACGGTTTATAAAATGTAAAAAAATTCAATTTTCACCACTAAAAACACGATTTATCACAAACTTTGTATTAGTACGCCGACAGCTTGACAGCTCGTCGGTAAACACTGTGACGTATTTGGAAACGCCTAATTGTATTTTCTTTCTTTCCTTTGATTCATGAAATCGTCCGTCTTGGTGTTCATTTGCCCACATGGTGAACTTTCAACGAATTTGGGGTATTTTGCAATCAAGCGGTTTTTAGGTTAATTACACAACCTAGGGTGCCTTACATGTAAGGTGACCATTTTTTTCAAATCAAAAACCAGTACACATTTTTACCCAACGCACAGGTTTTTCAGGAGGGGGAGGGGTTATTTGGCAGTTGATCTCGACATGTCAAAATCGGTATTTATCATTATCATTTGTTGGATTACTAATTACTGCAATTACAATACCTACCTTTTAGGCTTCTATACAAAGTATAGCAAGAAGCCTTATGATCTGGCTCCGTGTCCGTCTGTCTGTCCGTCTATCCGTCTGTCCGTCCGCATAATTCAAAATCATACAGAGCGTTTCAAATCGTGTTGGAAATACTCTGTGTGTATAGAGGTCTAAGAACTGGGTAGCCAGTGCGCTACTTTTAGGCTTCTATACAAGGTATAGAAAGAAGCCTTATGGTCTGGCTTCGTGTCCGTCCGCATGTTTCAGAGCCAATCATAACGTTGATCAACTGATGCGTTGTTATATTTTCAATACATCGTCTATATAGTATTGCGTTAATCTGTTAATCCGTTGCTTCGATTCGCTAATGCAATTTATAAATACGCAAATGTTCGAAGGAAATTTACTAAGTTAAAGATATTTTCGAAGAGGTCTCCCTATATAAACTACTTGTTTTACTTTGATGTGAAAAAATAATTTTTTATTGATGTGGTTAGTGAAGTTAAGTTATAAATAAAAGAGAAAGGAGAGGATTGGTCCACCTCAAAAAAAGGACCATACATTACAGAGAAGTAAAATTTCTAATAGAACGGAAAAGTTTGATTGTTATTACTTATATAGTAAATGATAATTACCAACCGCAAAAAATTTAATTGGTGCAGATTATCTGATTATTTCAAGTGAAGCTCGTGATGGTTTACAGTTTCTTCTTCAGGTATGTTGAATTTTAATATGTGGAGTTCTACTTGAAATAATTAGTTTACTTCTTGTTAGATTTAGATCAACCTATATACAGATGATTAATCTATTAATCCGATGATACAATCATCCGATGATACGATGATACGATGATCCGATGATCCGATGGTACGATTATCCGATAATCCGATGATACGCGTACAACCAATTATGATTCTATGGTTTTCTACAACCGTTAAATGTTAATTAAACATTGAAAATCAAGTAAAAATATATAATATATTATTGCGTATAATATTCCATATAAATATATAGTGTCAAATTAAGAACGGTTATAATATAGAATGTTTCAGTTATCGATTAACAGATGATGTGATAATTTCTTATTGCGATGTTAAGTCACCTTAAGGTCGGTTTTACAATTGTCTCTCGACAACCTTGTTTGAGGTGGATCCATCCTCTTCCTTCTCTTTTATTTACAACTTAACTTCACTATCCACATCAAGCCACTGCTGTGGTTAAAATAAAATAATAAATAATTAGTGCAGATTATCTGATTATGTGATGTTACATTATATGGCGACCAAAAATAACCAGATAATAACAACTTTCCACACCAGAAAGGTAGCTGTATAGAAGCCTAAGAACTGCCGCTAAAGCGAGTTCCACCTTGTTATTCTTAAATCATCGATCGGTAAAACAAGATATATTAAACATTTACATATTGCTATGACCTCCCCTATATAAAACTTATACACGTTGATTAAGTTGGGCGCCACATTCGAATGAATGAAAAAATATATAAAAATGTAAATATTAAAATTTTACGTGGTAAATTTTATTGGAAAGTTCACCAACTTGACCCTCTTGTATAGCTCAGCCTAAGGCTCTCTCAGAGCTTTGCAGGTATTTAGATAAATTAAGGGATGCAGCTTATTGAGTTGAGAAAATTTAATTTTATTGAGTGATAGAAAAATGTTTGTTGAGTTAGAATGAAATGCTTAAATGTTTTGACCAGATAAAACGATCCACTTTTGTTTTTGAATGATCTTAAAAATTCAGAATACTAACCTGTAAAAGTTTAATGATAATAAAAAGATTGGATTAATTCAGAAATGCTTTTATATTCAAAATAATATCGCAATGCGCAAATAACAAAATTTATACAGATAGCCTATCTGTTACCAGAATGTTTACAAATAAAAAATCAAAATAACGTAGAATGACGATCCTCTTCTTCCTTCTACCTTCAAATGCTTAAATAAATTTAAGTCTTGCCGCTATACAAAACGGCTTAAATGTTTATGTAATAAAATTTGTTGCTCTTGGCGAAGCGTAGAAAATTAAATAATAAAAAATGTTTTGTTGATGAATGTTTATAAAGTAGGGTAGCCAAAAATTCACCTGCTAAGGTCTTTTCTTGGCATCCTTTATGTAAAATGCTGAAGGCGTAAAGTTAATAAAAATAATAATTTTCAAATACCTTTGAATTCTTTAATCCTGACTTGTTAATAAGTCTGCGTAGATAATACACAATCTTCGTTATCACTCGCGCACTATGTGACACTTCCAATCTCAGATGTTGAATGGATACCCATTTGATGTGACGCTTCCAATCTGCTCCCGTTTGAATTGAGTTGTTGTGGTAGTAATCATCCAAATTTGACTTTCTAATTGTGTTATTTAATTAGATTATATGCTGGTAAGTAATTTCGAATTAAATTATTCTCAGATATTCGAGATTTGAGTTTATTCTTAATTTTCAGTTGATGCAACTAACATTTGCCATCTTGGATTTCTTATCGACCAAGTTTTGATAAAATTATTGGATCACGCTGCACGTCTGTCCACTTCAAATATTCTAGTCCAACTAACTTTGCTTGCGCAAAATACTAATTTGATGAGAGAATAGGATGTTGGGATAGAGGAGACCAAATAAAACTAAAAGTTTGCTATAGCCAACGTTTCGGCGTTATTATTACACCATCTTCAGGGCTAAAAGATACAAAATGTTACACTCAAAACAAACACCACTGAGAGGCAGACTCACCAAGCAAACCAAGATGAAAAATGTTTCTGGTCATATGTTGGTATGTCGAGATGAAAAACGGTATGGAGGATATGCCTACACTACAACTATCGTCAAAGTTGTTAAAAATTACATAAAAATCATATTGTAACATAACAAATTTAAAAAGAATAAACGGCAGTAAGCCGTTATTTGGTCTCCTCTATCCCAACATCCTATTCTCTCATCATTGACCTGGGAAGAAATCTAATATCAATCATACTAATTTGAGTTGATTTTCAACAACTTGTGAGTCAAATTTATTCCTTTTGTAAATTTTATTTTAATGTTTTCTGCAATTTTCAGAGTCGGTTCCATTATTGGAGAGATCACTTATATGCTGCTTTTCTGTTGATTTCCATCACAGTAGTCGATTTGGAAGCCATTTGAAGTAGTGGATTTGAGTATTTCCGTTATCACATTTCTCTTATCAAACTTTAATGGATTTTGAACCTTATTTACCTTTTTACAAATTTCGGAGATCAATTTATGGTTATTACATACAGTTAGATATGACATAATTTTGGTTGTAAACAGATTTTCACATAATAAGTTATTTACAGAGATATTTCAATTTAAAGTTCACAAATGTAAAGGTTATGTTTTACAGATAACAAAATTGTAACAAATTTCATCATTTCTGATTTAAAGTATCTTATTAGAAGATTTTGGCTTGTTCATCTTCAAATTGAATCTATTTAGCAGGTTTTAATATAGCATTCTTATATTTAAAGATCTCTATTGGTCTACAATATCATAAAATAAGTTGGATGTGTTTATCTGTTCAATCTAAAGTTAGAAGTTAGCTTAATTTTTCTTAATATGACAATTAATTCAGATTTACAACTATTTGCGTTGTGTGGGGTCATTTTAAATCACAGCAATATGTATAAGGTTTTTTCACAGTTATTAGATTAATTTTGACAGGTGTCAATAAGTTGCATGGAAAATTGTGCTACCAAAATGTTTCAATCAATAAATTTAAATTTCAACAATCAAAATGTTGGCTTAGGCGGCTTCTGCAAATATAACTCAAGGAAAAAAATAATGTTATTAGTCTAATAATTAGACGTCAGCCAGAACAATATTTAGATATGGGTAAATCTGTACTGGTTTTATTTTACAACTGACCAGGACCAATGCCAAAAAAACCAGTACTGTACTGGTAAAACCAGTACGAATGGTCACCTTACTTACATGGGTTTTAGTTGGTTTTCAAACGCGGCTGCGTTTGAGGTTAGGTACGCTCGCTTAGGCGTGAAGTTTGATTTGCGTTCAGTGAGATGGGAGCGGGAAATTCAAAACTTGGTTGCAAAATTACAACCGTCAACAAAATGAGCGACGCGCGGAATCTCGTTAAATTTTACATGTAAATTTGCAAAGTTCAAATTCGATTTACTCAAAATTTTGATAATATCATCGCTTGTGAAAATTATATCAGTATAATATATAAACCTTCCTCTTTGTAATAGGAAATTTTCAATTTAACTGGAGTGGTCAACAATAGTTGATTCGACCCTGAAAAATTAGTTGAAAAAAATAATTTTAAAATTTTTAGTAGAAATATAAGAAAATTGAGGATTTATAAAAACCATATCTCAAAAACTGTTGAGATTACAACATAATTTCTTAACTTTTTTTACGTGGAATTTTTTTCTTTATATTTTAAGTTATGTTAATTTTTTACGTCAGATGAGCCCAAAGCGAGCGATTTGCAAAAACGTGAAAAGTGGAAAACTTGGGTCAAATATTGATTTATAAAGCGTGTTGTTCTGTGCGGGGATTTACATAAAATTGAATCTAGGACCACTTAGATCAGTCTCTGCGTTAGATTAACAGGAAAAAATTTCTACGTCAAAAACTAGACGTTTTTGGGGAAAATAACTGGGGATTCTTTGAAAAGCTGATATTTTTGCTTAAAAACGGTCAATCCAAGATTTGATGATGATTTTTAGACCATTTTTAGAAACTCATCGTGCAGGGCAAGATCGAGAGGGCAGAGACCGATCGGCATCAGCACATGACTGTACCATACGTCACCAAAATTAAATCCCCCTCCCACACACATCAAGTTTTCCTGGATCCACCTCTGCCCCAACTTCCTGATTTAAATTTAATGTAATATTATAAGTTTTTAAAAATCACAAATAAATTATTTGGATTAGTCATTTTGAAATTTTTCCAAAAACCTCCGACCCCCCTTACATTTACGAATTACCTCAAGTTTCCCTTCTGGAAACAACTCATAAATAGCGGCGCAGTCTCTCAAGGTTTTTTAGTCGAAATAAAAATTGCATTAACATCATGGAACCGGAAGTAATTAAAGTGAGTTCACTTTTCAGTGACCCCAGTGCGTCAGTTGCAAATTTTTCAGCAAGTAAAAAAACTGCGAAAATCGGTAAGTGTTTCCGTTTTCACCTTTATTGAGAATTCGAATAATAATTATTATGATTATAAAATATAATTATGATCACTTTACGTGCATTCAGGTTACAGAATACTGAAAATTGCGGATTTGGAGAAATTATTTAAAAATTACATAAAAAATTACATAAAACAAATAGCCTATGAAACGCTGGGGACGAAAAACAAAAGGAACGCAAGAAAAAGAGGATTACAAATATGGAACGAAGAGATTAAAGAGGCAATTGAAAGAAAAAATAAAGCCTACAAAGAATATCTACAAAACCCTTCAGAAACAACAAAGCAAAATTACCACACTATAAGAAATAGAACAAAGAATATCGTCAGGAAAGCACATGAAGATTCGTGGGATACTTTTATAAGTAAAATAGAAAACGACTTACATGGCCGTCAAACAATTGCATATAAATTAATGAAACACCTAAATGGAACAGAGAAAGACGTAGCAAACATAAATACAATAACGAAGGAAGGTTGGATAAAACATTACCAGGACATGTGGTATAATCCAATAACAGAAATGTAGAAGAATCAGAGACAACATACACACCAGAAATAGACCCTATAGATATTAACGAACTAGAGAAAGCTTTGAAAAACACCAAGAACAGAAAAGCAACAGGAATAGATAACATCAATTCCGAATTAATTAAATACGGTGGCCTGCTCCTTAAATTTCGGATATTACCTTTTCAATATGTGTTGGAAGAGATATACCATACCAGACGAATGGTACGAAGCAAGAGTAATATCCATATTCAAAAAAGGAGAAAGACACAACGCAAATAACTATAGAGGAATAAGTCTGCTGAACTCCACATACAAATTATATAGTAAGATCATAAATGAACGGCTTCAAACTATCTCGGATGCTCTTTTATTAGAAGAACAAACAGGATTCAGAAAAGGCAGATCCTGCGCTGACAACGTCTTCACTGTAAATCAAATAATACAAAAAAGACGAGAATTTAATTTAGAGACTCATCTAGCTTTCATAGATTATGAAAAGGCATTCGACCGAATAAATAGATCGAAACTATGGAAAATAATGACAAAGAGAGGATACCCAAAACATCTAATAAAAACAATACAAACCCTTTATAAAGATACGAAAATCTCTATTGATACAGGAAAAGAAATAACTACATCAATGAGAACTAATCAAGGGCTAAGGCAAGGATGCAGTCTATCACCTACTCTTTTTAATATATACTGTAGCGTTATGCCGAGTGACTTCTCGCCCTCTAGTTGGGTGCCACTTTGTAGCGTTCCGCGCACTTGCCACTCGTTGGCTGGCAATTTGTTGCGTTATGAACTTAATAAGAGCAGACTTACCTATTGGTAGACTCAATCTCAGGGTTCGTCTTTTGCTTAAGAGTCACGACCAACAAAGAGCAACACAGACAAAGATGCAATTTCAAAATTCATATTTATTAAAAACACTTAAATCAAAAAAACATGAAACACCTTAAACTAAAATTGGAAATGTAACACTCAAATTTAAGACAAAACACAAACTTAAAATTATAATTAAATCTAATCCTAACCTTGTATTTTTTTTTATGGTGATCCGGCTGGGCGTATCGCACAACAGCAGACGCACATTCACTTTCTTCTTGATCAAGTATCTATCGCCTGGTCCAAATGGTAACCTGCAATGGCTAGGTCTCTGACCTGAGACAATTCCAGTCCAATTTCAATTCCAAAATCTTTCCCCGTAGGAAAAACGGAACCTAAGTCCGTGTAAAAATACTTTGTGAAAAACTTCGTCTTTGCGAAGTTTCCACTCACAATTAATCTTGGGCCTTCTAATTAAATGCGATTAAATGTTGATCGGATAATCAATATTTAATTATATGCTCGATGATGCATCACACCCCGAACTCCCGTTGATCACTTCAATTCCCAATTATTTAAACTTTCGGAAAGGAACTTTCAACACGTCCGTCCGTACGCTCTCAAATCAATAACTCCTTTTTTAATCTTTATCTTTTGAACGAATTTAACTAACCGCCGTTTTTCTATGTGGACACTCACGTCCCAATCAAACTTGTTTATTTTTTTAATCTCCACCGTTACTCTCCTCTTTCTTTGTTTTTATTTTTTTTTTATAATCAACATTTCTAAAAACGTGCATGTCTTAAAAACATAACAACGAAACAATAAACAACAACTTAACATTAACAATACAATACTATTAAACGATCTAAACAATACTACGCTAATTAAACTAAAATTTTGACATGTTGAAACCACATCTCGTCCGCGTCGATCGCTGTTGATCGCGGCTCTTAAGATCTAGTGTGGACACAACACATCCCCCCTGCAAAGGTTGAACCAATGGTTTGTACTCTCAAGAGGTACTTCAAACCATTGTTCCACTCTTTGCACCGCTCTCCCTCATGTCTTTTTTCTCTCCCCCCTTCTTTCATTCATTTCTTTCATACCTCATTCGTCTCATTTATAGTCACTCATTATCATCACCTTTGCTCGTGGTATCTGGACCACACATTCATTCAACAATTTAAAAATTTCATGCTTTCGGGTTACTTTCGTGGTTCGCTTGAATCCGTTCAGCGCTCAGCTGATACCGATATATTTTTTATTGTAGCCTCAGCTCTCAATAATTTTCCCCTTGTAGATCTCGACGATTCATGTAGACATCTTGTCGATTCTTTTCTCCCCCCTGTCCCCCGTTGTCTTAAGACGTTACACCTTCTAGGTCATAACTAGTCCGCAACTTTAAATTCTTCTGGTAACTCATATCACCAGGCATTTGTCCCCCCTTTTTTGAACCACTTTTGTTTGAAACCCCATGATTAATCTGTTGAATTTTCTTTCCGCCTTTACTCCGAAATACTGTTGGTGATGACCTTCTGACTGTCTTGTTTGATCTGTCACTCGACGAAAGGATATAAAAGATTGATATGAAACCTTCCTCTTGTCTCCCCTTCTTCATATCCCAGTACATACACGTTGTCGTTTATGACTTGTAATACTTTGTATGGACCCTCATAAGGCAGCGCGAGCTTGGCGCATATATTATTGCCCCTGTTTGATGTCCTCAAACTTTTAACAATTACCTTGTCTTCTTTTTATTTAATTTCCAATATTTGCCTAAAGTGGATTGCCTCTTTTCGAGTGCATTTGAATTCAAAGATGGGCCTAAATTTGATTTCTTTTAAATTACTAATCTTCAAAATTGGGCCTAAAAATGAATTGTTATTTAATTTCAAACTTGGGTCTAAATATGAATTGTTATTTAATTCGCTTTCAAATGATGAAACGCGTTAAAATCTAACTCCATTTGACCTTTCTTTTTGAAGTATTTATAATTCCTCATTATGTCATCTGTCAAGCGATAATTTATGCTACCAGAAACCATAATTTTCTTATTCCTGCTGAGCCATACCTCAGTTTTTCCCTTTATAGCCTCCCGTATGATTGTTTGTCCAATCATGCATTCTATTTCATTTAGGTCATCGCCCAAACTTTGAATGAAATTTTCGGATTCTATTTGGTTGCCCCCATTTCGAAAACTGTGGTTTTCCATTTTTTCCACTGGTTCTCCTATTGATTCGTTTTTGACCGAATCCTTTATGACATCGATTTCACCTCGAAAGCA
The DNA here is from genome assembly GCA_932274525.1 of Podabrus alpinus. Taxonomy (NCBI): domain Eukaryota; kingdom Metazoa; phylum Arthropoda; class Insecta; order Coleoptera; family Cantharidae; genus Podabrus; species Podabrus alpinus. Next base: position 7,998,477 of record OW026452.1, read on the forward strand.
TGAAATACTCTTGTCAATTTTATCCTCCGTTTCTGTCATTTTGACATTTACCTGATCGAAACGTTTATTTACCCCTTTTTCGAGGCCTTTTACATTTTTGTCGTTTAAGCCGACACATTCCTCTACCCGATCGTTCACCAAGGTTATTACCTCCGCAATCTTCATTTCTAATGTTTCATTTTCACATTTGACCTCTGATTTCATATTTGTCAATGAATCATTTATTTTTTCACACTTGTCAATTACTGCGTCAAATTTTATTTTGACCAGATCAAAATTGACTTTATTTTCCTCATTCAAGCTTTTAATGCTTTCGTTGAGACCCCTTAAATTTTCATTCACTCCTGCATTCTGAGCGTCCAGGTTGTCGAATTTTTCCGTGATTTCATTTTTAAAACCTTTTAAACTGTCATTCACACTTTCATTTATACTCGCATTTTGATTTTTAAAACCTTCCATCATCATTCTCATCATTTTTTCCATCGGATCTTCTGTCATTTGTGCAGGCATCGGTTCCGGCACCGATTGTTCTTGGATTGTGATCTCGGTCTCTCCCCCGTCATCGCTACTATCCCTATCTCCCCCCGCTGCATTCACACTTTTACTCCTGGTGTTCATTCTCTTTCCCCTTTTTGTGCCAATTGAATGTATTGTTGTTTGTAGTCGTGTACTCTTTCAAAAGCCCGCTCGTTGGTCGTCAATTTGTAGCGTTATGCCGAGTGACTTCTCGCCCTCTAGTTGGGTGCCACTTTGTAGCGTTCCGCGCACTTGCCACTCGTTGGCTGGCAATTTGTTGCGTTATGAACTTAATAAGAGCAGACTTACCTATTGGTAGACTCAATCTCAGGGTTCGTCTTTTGCTTAAGAGTCACGACCAACAAAGAGCAACACAGACAAAGATGCAATTTCAAAATTCATATTTATTAAAAACACTTAAATCAAAAAAACATGAAACACCTTAAACTAAAATTGGAAATGTAACACTCAAATTTAAGACAAAACACAAACTTAAAATTATAATTAAATCTAATCCTAACCTTGTATTTTTTTTTATGGTGATCCGGCTGGGCGTATCGCACAACAGCAGACGCACATTCACTTTCTTCTTGATCAAGTATCTATCGCCTGGTCCAAATGGTAACCTGCAATGGCTAGGTCTCTGACCTGAGACAATTCCAGTCCAATTTCAATTCCAAAATCTTTCCCCGTAGGAAAAACGGAACCTAAGTCCGTGTAAAAATACTTTGTGAAAAACTTCGTCTTTGCGAAGTTTCCACTCACAATTAATCTTGGGCCTTCTAATTAAATGCGATTAAATGTTGATCGGATAATCAATATTTAATTATATGCTCGATGATGCATCACACCCCGAACTCCCGTTGATCACTTCAATTCCCAATTATTTAAACTTTCGGAAAGGAACTTTCAACACGTCCGTCCGTACGCTCTCAAATCAATAACTCCTTTTTTAATCTTTATCTTTTGAACGAATTTAACTAACCGCCGTTTTTCTATGTGGACACTCACGTCCCAATCAAACTTGTTTATTTTTTTAATCTCCACCGTTACTCTCCTCTTTCTTTGTTTTTATTTTTTTTTTATAATCAACATTTCTAAAAACGTGCATGTCTTAAAAACATAACAACGAAACAATAAACAACAACTTAACATTAACAATACAATACTATTAAACGATCTAAACAATACTACGCTAATTAAACTAAAATTTTGACATGTTGAAACCACATCTCGTCCGCGTCGATCGCTGTTGATCGCGGCTCTTAAGATCTAGTGTGGACACAACAATACATAGACGATCTAATGAGAAAATGGAAAAAAGAAGTGGACCCAGGTATCAAACTGAACCAACGAGTGTATTTAAATTCTGTCCTGTTTGCCGATGACCAAGTTATCATACAAGATAACGAAGATAAATTACAAAAAGCAATTTACCGGCTCCATATATTAAGTTCCAAATACAATCTTCGTATATCAACCCAAAAAACCAAGACAATGGCCTTCCTAGGACCAGATCCAATAAGAACAAAAATTGTAATTGACAAGAACATTCTAGAACAGGTGTCACATTTCCAGTTCCTTGGTTGCGATGTCACATATGAAGAAAATAAAGATATAGGTAATAAAATCAGCAAATACCAAAGAATATGTGGCACAATTAGAAGAACATTGGGAAGAAAAACAAGGAAAGAAACCCAATTAAAATTCTACAAAGTAATGGCTGCTCCTACCATACTATATGGCTCAGAGAACTGGACAGTAAAAAAAAGAGACCTCCAAAAAATCCAAACAGCAGAAATTAAATTTCTTAGGGCAGTTAAGGGATCTACAAGAGAAGACAGAATCAGAAATGAGGATATAAGAGAAGAACTGAACATATACTCAATTGTGGAAAAGACCCAAGAATATAAAGAAAACTGGAAGAAGCACTTAACACGAATGAAAAACAGCAGAATCCCAAAACAAGCACTTGATTACAGCCCTGGAGGAAGGAGAAGCGTTGGTAGACCGAGGAAACGATGGTGAAGCCGGAACAGGCAAATGCGCCTAAACCTGGAAAGGCAGAAGAAGAAGAAGAGAATTTAAACCAAAGAACGACCAAGCCGTTAAAATTATGAAATTTGTAATTATCGATATCTATCGTTCGTCCTTCGAATGCCGACTCGATAATTGACCGTCAATACTAAAAAAATACTTATAAGATTGAAAGAAAACAAACTTGAAAGCTTTACCCATAATTGTAAAAATAATAATAAACAAAATTTCGGAAATAGACTTCTTGGTTGATAGCTTTAATATAAATAAAGAATAATAGCAAATTACATGAAAATTGTCTTTAAAGTTTAACAGCAAAATTAATTAATGAGGGGTCTGGAAGTAAAAGGGTTCAAGTGCACTTTTAATAGTTCTGAGAAACATGGCTTTAAAGTTAACTGGAAATTCAAAATTCCAGGAATAAGTTTAGAAAATACAATTTTACGACCCAAGGGGACGTAAAATTTACTAAAATCATTTTACCTCTAAGTTAGGATACCCATTAGCACAGATCTGTGCCATTAGGTATGATATTCTGCACTTAGATCATTTCAGGTTCAAGTGCACTTGAAACCTTTTTACTTCCAGACCCCTCAATTATAAATATATTTTTAAATAAAACACCCTGTATCCTGTATTACCCATTTTAAATTAAAATTACCAATTTTTAAAGCAATTTTCCGTTGAAGTCAAATTCCTTTTGAAAACATAATACATTTAGTTTTCCGAGTCCGAGGGTTGTAGCGAGAAAAATGTTTTCTCGCGTCACAGCTTTCTTCGTTTGGGAGTTATAACGAAAATATCGTCCAGAAAGTTTGACATGATCCTCGCCGGATTCTCCTCTAATTGAAGTTTTTAATCACTCCACCGTGGTTTTTCGCCTATAACTCGCTTAATTGAATTGTTAGAGAAAATTATTATCAAATTAAAATTATATACGGCACAAAATTATCTACAAACTCCATTTTTCAGATAATGGAAATTTTATTCAAAATAAAAATTCAAAAACTTTACTGCAATTTCAAATTTTTAAATCAAATGCGATTTGGTTTTTCGAGATTACTTTTTATTTCAGTGAGAGTACGGCGTAGACACATTTTGAAAAACTGATTTGTTGGAGCAATTTGTGCTTTTCAATTCTGATTTTGTGAGAATTTTACGATAAAATTGAAATTAGGCGATTTATCGTCGAAAATCCGCTCTTGGACTTACATCCGCAATTAGTTCAATTTTAAATATCTACTTTAGATTATATTAATTTTTTTTTAATTATTTTATTTTATTTAACGTTTACAAGTTAACCGATATTAATAAAATTTAGAAATTTCACTATCTTTTAAACGCTCTAACGTTTTACCTTTGAGGTTCAAACGATGGGAATTGAATAAAAATGGTGTCAATCGATAGAGAATCGCTTGAGCTTCACTCCCCCCCCCCCCTAATGCAAATTTCTAATGTAATTTGTGGTAATCGTTTGAGCTCTAATGAGTTTCTATTCCCGTCGTTCGAGTTTCAAAGGTTTTTAATAAAAATTGAATTCTGTAGAACAATTTTGGAAAAACAACACCCAAATTTTGAGCGCTACTTGCTTGGACCATTATTAGTAAAATTTAGAAATTTCGCAATCCTTTAATAGCTCTAACGCTTTACCTTTGAGGTTCAAACGATGGGAATTGAATAAAAATGGTGTCAATCGATAGAGAATTGTTTGTGCTTCACTCCCCCCCCCCAAATGCGAATTTCTAATGAAATTTGTGACAATCGTTTGAGCTCTAATGAGTTTCTATTCCCGGCGCGGCATTTGAGTTTCAAAGGTTTTTCATAAAAATTGATTTATGTAGAACTTTGCAAAAATAAACCCCAAATTTTGAGCGCTACTTGCGGGGACCATTATTAGTAAAATTTAGAAATTTTCCAAACTTTTAAACTCTAACGGTTTACCTTTGAGGTTAAAATGATGGGACATAAATAAAAATAGTGTCAATCGTTAGAGAATCGATTGAGCTTCACTCCCCCCCCCCTCAATGCGAAATTTTAATTAAATTTGTGGCAATCGTTTGAGCTCTAATGAGTTTCTCTTCCCATAGTTTGAGTTTCATAGGGTTTTAACAAAAATTGAATTCTGTAGAACAATTTTGAAAAAACAACACCCACATTTTGAGCGCTACTTGCTTGGACCATTATTAGTAAAATTTAGAAATTTCACAATCCTTTAAACGATCTAACGTTTTACCTTTAAGTTTCAAACGATGGGAATTGAAACTCAAACGATTCTCTATCGATTGGAATCAATCAAACAAGAGCTGTAGTTTCAACAGCTCAAAGTTTTCGCGAATAACTTCACGATGCCTGCGGTACAAACGATATATAAGGAATCTCATTGTTAAACGTTTGCACTAAATTCAATAAAAATTTTGTAATGGGCGGTGGGAGGGTGCGGTGAAATGTCACTCAATTTCACACTTTTTCAAACGCTCCTACATTTTTTTTATCGGGAATGAAGCTCAACCGATTCTCAATCGATTGGTATTTATTTTATTAAAAAAACAACATCTTAAATAAAAGAATGTCTAACCCCCCCCCCCCCATTTGCATTAAATAATAAAATTTTTATTAAAAACCTTTGAGGTATAAACGATTTTTATGGAAGCTCACTGGAGCTCAAACGTTTGACAATAATTTCATTAAAAATTCGCAATGGGGGGGGGGGGGGGGCGGTGAAATGTCACTCAATTTCGCACTCCTTCAAACGCTGCTACTTTTTATGGGGATTGAAGCTCAAATGATTCTTGATCGATTGGTATTATTTTTTTAAAAACACTACTTCTTAAAAAAGCATTTCTACAACCCTTCCAAAATTGTATTGAAGAATAGAACTTTTATTAAAAACCTTTGAGGTACAAACGATTTTTCTGGAAGCTCATTGGAGCTCAAGCGTTTGGCAATAATTTTATTAAAATATTCACAATGCTGCCCCCCCCCCCCATTGAAACCAATTGAAAAAAGCACGAAGCGCTACTGTTAATGAAGTTCCAAAATATTGGAAGTTGCTGTCACCCAGTGTTGTCAGATTTTAGAAATCTAAGACGCCAACTCGTTGCCGAAAAAACGCCCAAAGGCGCAACTAATTGATCACGTGGCGCCAAAATTGAAATTTATTGTTAGTTTCTGTAATTATCGAATGGAATCAACTTCATGGGTAACACCCAGGGCGTATTATTTCTTGAGGTGGCACCGCCTCCTAGGTTGATGACTTTTTTTTTAAGGATTTGCACTCAAGGAAACCGTAATTGCGGTTTGGGGCCGTCCATTAATTACGTAAGGATGATTTTTGTAATTTTGGAGCCCCTCCCCCCGCAACGTAAGGGTACGTAAGATTGTGGCAACCCCCCCCCCACATCTTACGTAAGAATTATTTAAAAGAAAATTAAATTTGACCCCCCCCCTTATATGTATTTATAAAATTCTTCTTCTTGCGGTGCCTATCCGTTTCGGATGTTGGCGATCATCATGGCAATTCGAACCTTATCTGCGGCCGCTCTAAAAAGCCCCACCGTCGTAGTATTGTACCAAGTTCTTAGGTTTTTTAACCATGATATGCGTCTTCTACCTGGTCCCCTTTTACCATTCAACTTTCCTTGCAGGATGAGTTGTAGCAATCCATATCTCTAGCTGTTCCTCGTGATATGTCCCAGGTATTCTATTGCCATTTTGATTATTCTTGGGATTATAATGAGGTAGTTTCCCGTTGCTTTCCTCATCGCAGTCTGACAGCCGATTAAATCAATAATTGATTGTCGCCTGTAAGTGTCTGAAGTATTGCCTAAGAAGATGCATTACATTTTTCTCCGCCATATACTCAGTGATGGCACAGCTGCTGCCCTATGACATTTGTTATTTTACCATCCCTAATAACTGGGTTGCCACTTCCGCCATTTTCGCCGAATCGAACTTTTGTTCATCGCCTCCATTGCCGTTGTGGTCTTCATCCGTAACCCTGGACAACGGTAATGCGATATACACCGCAATACTGGGTCCTCGCCAGAACTTTGCCACCGACTTGTGTCGGGCCCACCCCCGCGACGTGGACGCGCCTGCTGAGTATTACCTAAGTGAGTTCAGAGACGAAGACTCTGTTTCCCCTTAGGCCGGGTTAGTACTCGTGTATGAAACCACGAATAGAGGCCAAAGTTTGATGCCATTTTCTAAAATTCACACTATTATGCCACTATGTTTAATGATTTTTAATTTTTAAGTACTATATTTATATTTCAATATAATATGGTATTTCCATTATACCTGGATATAATTACCAACATAAAAAGAAAAAATTATATTTGATTTTATTTAAATTTAATTTAAAAAAATATTTTAAGAAACTTACGTAAGGAATACGTCGGACCCCTCCCCCCCTACGTAAGGGTCCGAAAGATATCCAAACCCTTACGTATTTAATGGATGATCCCGTTGCGGTTTTTGAAAAATTTTTATCGCAAATTATCTTCAAAAGTCGACCAATTTGCGGTAAATCGCCCAATCTGAAAACACTGCTGTCACCCGGGGAGTCTGGGGGTATTCCATCCCCCCAGAATATGGTGATCATGATGGCCATTAAAATGAAGAGTAATATTACTTTTTAAAAGTAACGAAGTTGACTGATTTTTCGGGCCTTTTGATCATCGATGATCAGCATTTGGAACAATGCATTTTGTTCAAGTTTGCGTCTATTCTAATGGTGGTCAAAACTATTGAATTAAAATATTTTGGTAGTAAATAAGTAAATTTATATTTTTCTTTTTCTTTTAATTTATATTTTGTGCCCTCCCTTAAAAGAAGTCACGAGTCGCCACTGGTTCTAGTTTGACTACAGTTTATAATTATATTCTGGTTCGGCTCAAGAATATTTTTGACTACGGACTAGTGGTAAGAATTTATCCTCCTCCCCCGCGCCCACAGCAAAAGAATTTTTTCGGTGGAAATTTTTTAGAAGTGGGTGTGGAAAAATTATGCATTATTTTCTTTTTAATTAATTATGGTAGTACTACTATATAAATAAAATGGCGTGTATTCTATATATAGTTTCTTGTATTTGTTACATTATGTGGGAGTCCCCCATAGACTATCCCTTCCACGCCGGTTTATCAGTTACACCAGGTTACACGTATTGTAGAAGTGAAATGGTATAGAAGCCGCCAGTGTCAGTGATTTTTCTTAACAATTTAATTAATTTTAGAAAATAATAACCTTCGAAATAGTAAGTGTTTTTTTATTTACAAAACTAAGTACTCCTAACAACGAGAAATAAACAAATAAAAGCTGATTTGATAACATAATTATATAGGTAAATTAAAAAAATGTACAAAAGTAATTTCGTCCTAACTAACGTCCTAACTAACAAATTGGTTTTCGGGAAAGAAAAAGTTTATATGGATGTAATTAAGCCATTTTCATATCATATAACAGAAGGTATTGAAAACAATTTTATAATGGAGACAGCTTCATGACATCTTCATAAAGTCAGTTTTCTCCTGAAAACCAACTTGTTAGTTGGGACCGCAGAATTGTTGCTCTGACTTGTGTGGGGGGGGGGGCAGAAATGTTTCACGAAATCGAAATATTCAATTTCAAGTTCATTAAAAATTATTGACCTCTTCGATTTTACGGTCACGAATGGAACATGATGAAACTGATTCTCAACTAATGGGAAAAGTTCTTGCTAAATAATAGAAATTTGGGCACATAAACATTATATAATGTCATATAAGGGATATAAGAATGTTTTTAGGACAAAATTGAAAGAACTGAAAAATAATTTTTGCTCCGAGCAGCATAGGTACATTCAAAGCAGAACAATTTTTCTGACATGCGGTATGACCATTTTGAAATAGAAAATAAAAATTCTGTAAAAAAGTGTACTTTTTTATACATTTCTTTATTATTTCTTTACTTAATCTAATTTATAACTCGAAAACTGTTTATTTTAGACAACAAATGATTATAATGTATTTTGCATATAATTTCCCACTCTTCAGAAAAGTATCGAATAATTAACACTAAAAAATCAATCTTTTGGGCAGTATGATCCTTTTAAGGTAGAACTGAAAAACTCTATTTCAGAGTGGAAACAAATAAAATTGCGAATTTTTATACATTTTGCTTAATTTAATTAATAACTCGAAAACCGTTGATTTTGAGTAAAAATACCTACTAGTAATGAATTTTGTAGATAATTTGCTAAAATGCAATCCAATTGCAAATTTTTCAGCAAGTAAAAAAACTGCGAAAATTGGTAAGTGTTTCCATTTTCACCTTTATTGAGAATTCCAATAATAATTACTATGATTATAAAATACAATTATGATCACTTTACGTGCATTCAGGTTTCAGAATACTGAAAATTGCGGATTTGGAGTATTTAAACCAAAGAACGACCAAGCCGTTAAAATTCTGAAATTTGTAATTATCAATAATGATTCTCTATCGTTCGTCCTTCGAATGCCGACTCGATAATTGACCGTCAATACTACAAAAAATACTTACATTATTATAAGTTTGAAAGAAAACAAACTTGAAAGCTTTACCCATAATTGTAAAATAATAATAAACAAAATTTCGGAGATTAAAATATTACGAATAAACTTTATTTAAATATTTATATAAAAGGTGACTCAATCGTAGACTTCCTGGTTGATAGCTATAATATAAATAAACAATAATATAAAATTACTTGAAAATTGTTTTTAAAGTTTAACAGCAAAATTAATAATTATAATTATATATTTTTAAAGAAAATGCCCTGTATTACCCATTTTAAAATAAAATTACCAATTTTTAAAGCAATTTTCCATTTTCAAGCAGTGGCGGCTCGTTATAATGAGTCCCAGGAGCCATGGCACTAGCACGCACTAGTATAACAAACCGGTCTTAACTACTCGTATTTTTTTTTAATTTTCAAAAAATATTTAATTTTGTTTAAAAAATGTTTAATCTTAAATATTTTTCTCATTTTAAAGCTTAAACAAAGTATACAAAATATGTTTATTTTTATTTCATAAATGTGCATATAATTTTGAAGGGGCAAGTGGATAAAGGGGCTATGTGACATTTTATAAAATGTCGACATCGGTGTGAATGAATGCGTTTTGTGCTATTTTTGCATACCACATGTAATTAAAAATATATAAAATGTAGAACTTATACATATAGTTAAATATATGATATTTTTAATTGCATATGGTATGCAAAAATAGCACAAAACGCATTCATTCACACCGATGTCGACATTTTATAAAATGTCACATAGCCCCTTTATCCACTTGCCCCTTCTATTACATCCTGTGAAAGTTGACCCTTATAATGAGATACCATTATCTGATGATTATATGCTCATTATCAGGGATCGAATATTAATTAGGTATTAATAGATACGTATAAGTTAACGTTTAGAATAAGATTAGTTTTAAAGTTAGTATTCATATAAGTTTCGACTTGTGAACTTCTCCTAGTAAATTGGAAATAAACGCTTTTTAAAAACAATAGTTTCATTCCGTTTACTATAATTACATATATGCCACCAAGTACTTTTTTGTAGCAAATTTAATTACTCACAAAATTTTTTTCATGTTTTGCTTATTTCCGGGCTGGAATTTCAAAGAACTGGTTTATTTAATTATTGCAAAATGCTTTTCTATCGAATGGCCCAAATTTGATCGACTCTTTATTTTAATTTGACTGGCCTATAAATTTCACGAAAATAATTGAAAATCGCTGGTTTGTAATTTTTAAATTAGTTAATTTTTTTAATATAAACAAATTTTACGTATTGGTAAAAGTCGAATTTTGTTCTCACGCTAAGATGAAGGCCAAAAATTGAAAACATGTTATCTTCAAGTGCCGACCCTTAATAATTTATGTCTTACGTTACATAAACATTTCCACTTCAGGTTCAGGTTATTCTAGCAGTAATTCTGCTATCACTTCATTATAAAACAAAGAAAAGCTCATTGGAACGGTGCGAGTTTCGACTTTGTTATTATTCCCAGTAAAACTGCGTGGAATACATTTTTATGATTCCAACTTTGTTGCGCTCAATTAATTAATAATTCTGAAGACATTTTTTGTGCTAGTTTTATTGGGCATTACGAAAGTCAATTTAGAACAAATTTTTGCTATCAATATCGATTATTAAAAATTTTGTAATAGTTGAATCCGAATTCAAATTTTGATAAGACGTTGAAAGGGCCTATGTAACAAAAGTGTCAATTTTGTGGAATAAACGGGCGATAATCAAAAATAAATCGGGCGATTTAATTTTAAAAAATCAGAAAAAAATGAAAGATAATTTTTCTTCAAAATTGGATTTTTCAGACATGCGAAAAACATTTTGGACATAACTCCTAAACAAATTATCGGACCATGTTCAGATTTTGTGTAATTTATCACCATACTATCCTCTAAAAATTCGATCTCTTCACTTTTTAATGTAGAATCGAACGTTGCGTCGTAAAAAAATTATAAAGCACCGAAGGAAAAACATTGTAATTAAAATTTAAACGGTTAAAACTTCTTCCGCTGACTAAATTTAAATAGAAGCATGACATTTTAAGTTTTGCAATTTTTTCAGCGTCCAGAATACCAAACCTATATGGGTGCAAAATTTAAAGTTTCCTGATTTGAAATATTTTTACTTCATATTGAAGTGAAATCCGGCCTTGCAACGCGCAAAAATCTTCTTCTTAATTGCATTATTCCTGGAACCCCAAACCGCCGTTTTTGGTTTTGAAGTTCTCAACATCTGTACCTAATTTTTATTTCAGAATCCTTTTGGAGCGTCAATTTTAAGTTTGCCCGCTGCTGTAATATCAAGTAGCTACGGCACTGTTTCGCATTAATTTGAAATTAATTTTGCATCAATTGCCAGATTATTTATACAAGGTTACCTATTGCTGATGTAAAATAAATCAAAAATCCGTTAATTTGCCTCGCAAAGTAGGGTGGGGGCGCACGTATAAAAGAGGCAATAAAAAAATTTCATATGTACAGGGTGCCCAATTTTTAAACTTCGCTATGGAGATCTCGATTGTCTTAAGCGATTTGAAGTCCGTAAAATTAGGGCAAAGTTGGGTATTTTAACCTTGAACATTTGTCATATAATTTTTAGTTTTGAAGGTTTCCTAAAATATGAAAAATTTTAATTTCCGTCTGATCCTTGAACTTGAAAACTGGTTTTCAAGTTTTACGCAAGTTTAACGACATTTTTTTACGAGAAGATTAAATACGTGCTTGAAGTTATACTCAATCAAACACAAAATCAAGCATATTCCAGTCGACCAGTTAAATCGAGCTAAAAATATTAATATTTTTATCTCTGCTTTTAAATTTAAAATTAAACAATAAAGCTCTTATAGAAGGTGCCAATGCAAACTAATTAAATAAATTTTACTTTAATAGACCACCCTTGGGCGTGCAAAACTATGCAATAATAAACATTAACCAAAATAATAGCGGGGATCTCGTCAACTGCGCCGTCTGGGAATTTTTTACTAACTTCTTAGAGGTAAGGGTTGGTTTTTGACACCTCTAGCCTTATAAGCTGGTTATGAAATTTGGAACGTAGATTTAGGTCAAGTAGATTATTATATACAAAATTTAGGAGGAAATCTCGTCAACTGCGCCTCTGGGCAAATTTTACTGACTTCTTAGCGCTAAACACAATAAATTTTATTACTATTTGCAGGATTATTGAAGCCTGCTGAACCCCAAATTAAAACAATAAATAACCTTGCGTTAAAAAAAAACTATATTTAAAAATAAAAATTATTTTCAAGCATTAGTTTTTAAGACGCAGAAAATAATAAATTTTATGACCATTTTCCGATGAATTGAAACATGATGACCTAACAATTTTATGTTAAGAACGAAACCTTATTTAAAAATTAACATGTACCGGGTGTTTTCATAAAAGAATGATATACACAGTTAACACTCTTAATTATATTAATCTTTCATTTCTTTGCACAAAATTTCATCTTATCACTTTTATCATTAATTCGCGATACGAAATTCATATGAATAACTCTCGAAACACCAAAAACAGTGAAGTGATATTTTTTAAAAGTCATTCCTCCCCCCCCATTATTTTTTAGCTGGAAATCTTAGCTATCGCCTCGAATAAACCGCAGGTTGCTAGCTAAACGGTTCGCGAAATATCTGCTATTATTCAAAGTGCTAACTTCGTAAGTTAGATAGCCCTATTTGTATTTGGCTATCCACTCGAATAAACCGGGACTCGCTAGCTGAAGCCGTTTTCGAGATATTCATTTCTATCAAAGTAGTACTTTTTGAAGCACCCCCCCCCCTAAAAGTACTTCGATATAATCACAGTTATCTCGCTCATCATTTTTTGTTCCGATAGGGGGGGCTAAATACAATTTAATTTTCTTGTTTAATAATTTGATTATTATTAACAGCGACTAGTGGTTTACTATAATTATTATTATGAGTGGGGGGGGGGGGTGAAAATTAAATTTTTAACTTTGTATAGGCAAACGTTTTTAAACCCTGTAGCCGCTCCAAAGTGAATGCCGAAATTTTGTGACCACTTTGAAGCGCCATTTCACCCCCTCCGTTACGTCCCATGAAAAACGGGAAAATTTTCCCGTTCAATCCTCGTAAAACCACACGGGTATGCAAAATTTCAACTCTCCACGACCCTCGTTAGTCCAGTCAAATTAAGTTTTCAGCTCGGAAAAATTCCCACCTAGCTGAATTTTGGTACACATCTTTATGACATCGTTGTAAACAATATGTAAAAAGTCGACCTCGATATCATGTCCGCGTTAAAGGTTATTCGAGGTCAAAGGTCACGAAATTGGCATTTTTTTTAATATCTCGTTTTTTATTAGTCGTACAATAAAAAGTTTTAGATACAATTTGTAGAGGAGGTAATTATCTACAAAAATGGTCTTATGACATTTTCACGTTAAGTTGATAGTTTTTGCACAAACACACGACCCACCCTTAAAATGGCACAATATTGATTCGTTGCAGGGAGAGATATGTTTTCGGGCACGGGAAATGCTTTTAATAATAAATTAATTGAAATTGTGGCCAAGGTTGGAAAATGAAGAGAAAAATAAATTTTTTCAAAATTTGCCAAAGTTATAGTATCTTCCAAGTACCGAAGGCGAAATTTTGGTTTGAGCTTACCGAAGGTCCGGGCAAGCTGAAAATTGGCAAAGATGTATATTGAAGTGTTCTAATAAACCCCCAAAATTCTCATAAAAATCCCAAGCCGGCGTTCCTCCAATTGAGGATTTTAGCCCCCTAGGTGCGGTCTCGCCTATAGCTCACATATTTTTACTTTTACGAAAAATTACCATTAAACAAAGTTTAATTTGCCTATTACAGTATGTATTATTTGTTTAATGGTAATTTTTCGTAAAAGTAAAAATATGTGAGCTATAGGCGAGACCGCACCTAGGGGGCTAAAATCCTCAATTGGAGGAACGCCGGCTTGGGATTTTTATGAGAATTTTGGGGGTTTATTAGAACACTTCAATATACATCTTTGCCAATTTTCAGCTTGCCCGGACCTTCGGTAAGCTCAAACCAAAATTTCGCCTTCGGTACTTGGAAGATACTATAACTTTGGCAAATTTTGAAAAAATTTATTTTTCTCTTCATTTTCCAACCTTGGCCACAATTTCAATTAATTTATTATTAAAAGCATTTCCCGTGCCCGAAAACATATCTCTCCCTGCAACGAATCAATATTGTGCCATTTTAAGGGTGGGTCGTGTGTTTGTGCAAAAACTATCAACTTAACGTGAAAATGTCATAAGACCATTTTTGTAGATAATTACCTCCTCTACAAATTGTATCTAAAACTTTTTATTGTACGACTAATAAAAAACGAGATATTAAAAAAAAGGCCAATTTCGTGACCTTTGACCTCGAATAACCTTTAACGCGGACATGATATCGAGGTCGACTTTTTACATATTGTTTACAACGATGTCATAAAGATGTGTACCAAAATTCAGCTAGGTGGGAATTTTTCCGAGCTGAACCCCGTTTTTCGTCTAATTTGACTGGACTACGTAGCTATACGCACTAAATTATGAATATGTGAGTGAGTGATTTGTTCAAATTTATGGGTAATACAAAATTTGGATAAAAACTTGGATCAAAATTATCCAAGGCAAACTATATTTTTTTAACAGCGCTTATTGTATTTTTGCATTTTAACAATAATTTAAGAGGGAAATATCAAGTGTGGGGTATCATAAGATGCGGAAAAATAATCTCTTTCGATTGATATCAGTTTCAATCTCATATGTTCCACCGGGAAGCGGCAATGCTCTTTAACAATTTTCATTCCCCTAAAAAAGGGGTTAAAAATGGACGGTTTTCAACCAAAATCTAATCAGCTCTTTAGACAGTTACTTCAAACTAGTGTATAAAATTTCAAATCAATTGGTGCACGCGTTTGTCTGAAAACGTTGACGATAGAATAACCACACATCACACTTCATACATCACACTATCACACATCACACATCACGTGATCATACATGCGCTATTATTAAAGGCGGCAGTTTTGAATATAATATCTCAACAGATTTGCGGACAAACCTAGGGGTTTTAACTCTAAGGAATCGGGAGCTAGCTTTTTGAGAAAAAATTATAACTGGATAGGGGGTAACGGACCAGCTGATCATAACGTTATTGAAGAATTAAAAATTTATCATATTGTAAAAATAGTTTAGCAAAAAGGAAGCCAAAAATAAGTAATCATTGATAAATTTTGGGCATAAGAAGAAAATATTTCATTTGAAGCCGAAAAATACATAGGAGATTGGCATAATTTGTTTATTATGAGCGGCCACAGCAAAATAATTATGTTGAAGGAATTTAAGGTTTTCGTTCAAATTGAAATAAAATTTTGAGGCACTATACAATTTCTTATCAATATATAGGCTGATACACAGAGTGGTGTTTTATAGTAACTATTAATACGTGATTTCTTTAATTGTGCGGCCTAAACGCCGCACATGGAGAGAGATCGAACACTCAAAAGATCAATTTAGCGTTGCGAACGGATAAAGGAAGGTTATTATTATATGTAGTATTGCTTTACTATTATTATATTATTAACTACTAATACATAATTGCATAGGTTGTGCGGCGAAAAGGCCGCACTAATGGGATATAAATTCAGATCAACGATTTACGGAGACAGAGACGAACTCCGATAATTTGTTTCGAAGCGTAATTTCGGGGTAGTTTAAATTAAGGCAAAAAAGAGATTTAGCTTTGAAGAGGGACGTTCACCCCCTTCCTGCGGAAAATGATGGGGTATACGAATTAAAGAATCGTACAGATAAATTGGGCGGTGTTATGCAGAAAGCTACCAAGCCACGTCTGCATAAATCCGAGATAATTAACAATTAGTACAGTATTAAATTAAAAAAATAAGGAGGTAACTTCCTGAAGAAATTAATAAGTTATCCTGTGGCTTGGATGTTTTCAGCAGAATGTATAATGAACCTTACTGGCTCCGTACCTTCAATAATTGAAAAAAAAAAAAAAATGTGGCTTGGTAGCTTTCTGCATAACACCGCCCAATTTAGACCATGTTATATTTCGATGATAATAATTATTAAATAGTTTATAACCAAAAATTGTAATCGTTCCGCGATGACGCCTTTCGGTGTTAAGTTTTGCTGTTAGGGTGCGCTGATTGGCATTTATTACTTTCTCGTTCTACCAAGAAATCATATCGTTTTTCTTACTTTTAAAATATTTTTCAGTTAAAATCATATCTTTCAATCATGGAAAATTGGAGAAAACGAACATATTTCGGCCTGTCAAGGGAAAGGCGATCAGAATTTCATTCTTTAGAATATTTAATTGCACTGAGCCGTGGAAATTCTAGCGAAATTATACTGAAACTGAGTGAGAAGCTGGATGATTTTGTCAAATTCTTAGAATCGACTTTAGAACTTGATTGCGTTGTGCTGACAATCGCCATTCTGTCTAAAATGTGTTCATCCTCTTTTAGACAAAGCAAAATTGCCATACTAAAAGTAGCAGCAAACGCTTCGTTTTTGGATAAACTAAATACAAACCTACGGCTTCTCAAGCATGAAAAACGGGGAAATCAAAACCGGAGCAATCATTTTTGGAAAAACCCAGAAGAATTCTTTGTCAATTTGCTTTTTGTATGCGATTCTTTCACCGAAATTATCTCATATCAGGGTTGCGAAAATTTGCCAAAACTGTTAGAAGCTATCGAGACGATTGTTCCGTATCTGGAAGAGCGTCAAAATGTCAAAATAGGTGAAAACACGAAGTCGAACATTGAAACTTTGACCAAAAAGTTGAACCTGTCGGAACCAGGGAGCAGAACACAAGAAAGTGGAGATTCCCCGCATAGTAATTTTAGAACCTTGATGGATGTTAATCCAACCAGCGGAGAAATCTTAACATCTAATTGTGAACTGGCCAGCAAATATTTTGTTCAAGGTAGTTACGACAATGTGGAACACTATTTGGACGTTCAATTTAGGTTGTTGAAGGAAAATTTTCTTAGGCCATTACGAATAGAGATTGTAAAATGTATTGAATATGTGAACGGCATATCGGATGTACGTCCAGTTACACTTTATTTCGATGTTGTCTTCCAATCAGAGGTTTTTAATTTCGACGGAGTTGCAGTAATTCTAAAGTTTTCCAGGCAGGAAAACATTGATGAAGTTTATTCCTCACGTTCTAAATGTTTTAAGAGTTCGTCACTAGTTTTGTTCACAAAAGATAACTTTTCATCGGTTTTGTTTGGACGCGTTATTAAAAAAGATTGCGAACAACAACACGTAATAATTGGTTTCGAGCTTGGGTGCGACAATTACGATACGAATGTCTCTTACACAATGGTACGGCATGAAGACTTTTTCGAATTTTATTATAATGGTTTGAAAGCTTTGCAATGTATGTCTGGGATGGATTTTCCCATGAAAAGTTACTTGGTTGATGCGGTACCTACAATAGAACAACCAGGTTATTTGAATGGACGTTCTGCCGTTTATAATATTCAAGGCAGAATGGTCGATGTATTCGGCAATAACTGGCCAAGCGCAAACGAGCTCAAATTAGACTCTTCCCAATATTCCGCTTTCAGAGCTGGATTGACCCAAAAATTTAATATTATACAAGGTGCTCCTGGAACGGGAAAAACTTACTTGGGGCTTCAAATCGTCAAAACACTTTTGCACAAAGACAATCAAAAATTTTGGTATAATGGAACTCCAATTCTAATAGTTGCTCTAAGTAACCAAGCTTTGGATGAATTTTTGGAAGGATTAAAATCCACAACGACTAAAATAATCAGAGTTGGTCAATATGTAAAAAATGAAAGGTTGAAGAACTTCACTTTAAAATGGGATCGTACATACTACAATTCTGTGACTCCTTGGAAGAGAGGAAAACGCCATTTGTTAAATCAACTTGAAGAATGTTTTAGGCGCTTGAATCAGATCAAAAATTTCAATGTTATCCATTTTAAAAAATTTGAAATTATTGACGAGAATATTAAAAACAGCTGGTTCTCCAGTGTTTCCAATGCTGACCTTATTGCATGGTTATTTTATGGAAAAGAAAATCAAGATATAAATCCACACTCAAGTAAGGTAGGTAGGGTTGGGTACAGTTCGGCGCAGCCGTTTCGGCGCGGCCGTTTCGGCGCGAGTACGGTTCGGTGCAGACCCGGTTTGATGCGGCGTGCCTGGTTTTGAATATTTTCTAATTACTTAACACGTAATTTTTACAAAACGTTCAGTGGTTAGAATTTTATGGAACGCCGTTTTACTATTTATAATTTTTGAATTTTTAGGTGTGAATTCGAGTCTCATGTTCTTTACGTTGTAAAAACCTACCCTACGCTAGCCTGCGCTCCGCTCCTGAATTGGGCTAAACATACTTGATGAATATTAATCCACCCCAACCGGGATCCTAGAAAACCTGGATATTGCTTTTAAAATTATTGTAGCGGTATACAGCAGTAAACCGAAAAAATTGTAATATTTCATACATGTTACTTGTACGAGAGGCGAGGTCCAACTGCCGGAGTGAGAATTTCTAAGTGTTAAGGTATATCAATCTACGCGTACTGTCAATAGAATGAGCGAGATTTCGCAAATCGTCCTCATGCGCGTCACTGAATGTGTAAATTTTTCGAACTTCAAGAAAACTTTTTCTTCTGAAGAAAACTTCTGAATGAAAATAGCTCGCTCCGAATAGGGTCCGCGCCGAACCGTACTCGCGCCGAAACGGGTTTGCGCCGAACCAGGTCTGCGCTGAAAGGGCTGCAGCGAAACGGCTGCAGCGAAACGGCTGCAGCGAAACGGCTGCAGCGAAACGGCTGCAGCGAAACGGCTGCGCCGAACTGGTCATTCCCTTTCTGACAAATCTATTTTTTTCATCCATTCGCATAACTTAAAACAACTTTTAGATTTCAGTTATAGTAAGTGATATAATGGTGGAAGATAATCAGTTTAACTGTGAGGACGATAATATCGCTTTTGGTGAGAGGCTTCATATTTCAGGCTTTCCACAGCAAACTGTTTTAATATCAAAATCAGTACTGTGGATTCAAATTAAAGAAATTAGTAACAAGTTGACAAAATTGGAAACCCAAACTAAACTACCGGATGAAGTCGCCAAATTGAAAAGGGACTTGGTAGATTTATGGCAAATCTATTGTTATGGTAAGGTTAGTGTCTTCCTTGTACTCTCTTAGTATACTCCCATTGCACTACATGAATTCAAGTGCTGAGATCAAAATTTTTAGGCGAAGATGAGCGATCGAACGTTTTCACCACCTCCCATCAAACCTGATAATGTTGACTACCAAGCACCACACTGTATGGATTCAAACGATCGTTGGAATTTATACTTTTATTGGGTATACCTTTACAAGAATTTTTTAGAAAAAAAGATCGTCGATATTCAATCTGAACATCGAGAGGTATTCCAGAATGTCATCAACATTGGAAACATTGCCAATTCAGAGGTAATGAAAGGTGTACTAGTAGTGGGCGTGACTATGCATGCAGCCCCACGTCTGCAAGAAACTTGGCAGACCCTTAAGTGTCCAATTATGGTAGTAGAGGAAGCCTCCGAGGTTTTGGAATCGTCCATAGTGGCTTCCTTAACCCCACACTGCAAACACTTAATATTATTGGGTAATCACCGGCAGTTACATCCGATCGTAGCCGACGGTTCTGAAAGTAGCATGATGGAACGCATGACGAATAACAATCTGCAATGCCATACTTTAAACGTCCAATATTGCGTGCCGACTAAAATTTCTCAATTACTTTCGCCTCATATTTATCCCGTATTGGAAAACCATCATTCGGTTAGTCAATTTCCTACGATTTTAGGTGTCCCCTCTTGCATATTCTTTGTCCATCACGAACATCAAGAAATTGAAAAATACAACAGCAAAACGAATCTGTATGAAGCAAAATTTCTAATCAATCTCGCGCGTTATTTGAGACAAGTTGGTTATGAACCCGAGGATATCGCAATTGTAGCTGCTTTCTCTGGTCAAACTCACGTTTTATGTGACGAGGGTGAAAAGTATGAAGATCAACTGAAGGGTGTTCAAATTTTCTGCCTGGACAAGTACCGTGGCAAAGAGTGCAAAATTATTTTACTGTCTTTGGTGAGAAACAATTACGAAGGAAAAATTGGACACTTGAAAACGGAGTCTTCCGTTATGCTCGCCCTTTCGCGAGCAAGAGAAGCTCTTTACATGATGGGCAACATTGATTTGTTATCCCAAGACAACGAGGTAAGCATTTCCTCTTCACATTGTGTTTTTATTGGAGAATGTTATTATTTTAGGTGTGGCCGAGAATTAAAAAAGTTTTGGTGGAACAACACTGTGTGGGAAGTTATTTTCCAGTTTGTTGTCAAATTAATCCAAACCACGTTACCCAAATTAGAGAGCCAGAAGATTTTGCTAAGATACCAAAAGGAGTTTGCAGTGAAATATGTGGAAGTTCATTAAATTGTGGACATCTTTGCTTAAAAAGTTGTCACATCTTGGATTGTGATCCCAGTACCGAAAACTCAGTGCAGACAGATACCGAATATGAAAGTAAGAATTCAAAATAATAAAGATAATCGGGGTTCTCTGTATTATAAAATAAAACATAATATGCTTTTCTTGGACTGATTTTATTTAAGAAAATATTTTTGTTTTAAATTATTGCTGCAAAGATTAGAATATACTTTTTTTACTTATTTTTACTTTTTTACTTATTTTTGAGAATTTAGCTGTGTAAAATAATGTTCTATTTTTTGTTCAACATTAAATTTTTAATAATGTACTGATTAATCAGCTACCAAATATTTATAATAAACCATTGATACTCATTTTTTTTTATTTGCTTGGTGGTTTTGAACTCCCGCACTGTTTTGCCCTTTCGGGACTTAGTCTTTGGCACGGATGTTGCACTTTGCTGTGAGTTTTCTGTAAGTTAAGTAGGAGCTGCAGATTTTGCTTGCCACTGTGACGAATGTTTATTCGTCAACGTCAACCCTTGCACTGCCCGCTATTTTGCCGTTTGGCGTGACATGAGACACGACCTACATGACCTCGATGCCAGCGCGGAGGTTCGAGCATTGTCCGCCTTGAGGTAGGGGAAGTTTCCGGCTTCACTTTTTGGTGTGGCTCTCGCGAGAAAAGACGTCCGTTGGTGTGGGTATTCATATAATTCGAAGATTTAATCGTTTTGCTGGATCTGGAATTCGAGGGTCATTATTAGCAAGTGCGAGAGTGATTCTGGGTGCGAAGATTTTTGCGCGCTTCAGCGAAATTGCAAGATTTTTGCGTTGCAAATTTATCGGATCCAAGCGCCTTATCAAACACATTTTTACGCCGAGTTGTTACCAGTGCGCACGCCTAAACCTTGGAGTTTTTGTTTTACCAAAGTTGGTAGAATTGTTCGACCTATCATATATTTTTGGGTGTAACCTCAAATTCTCGCGAGAAGTTTAGCTGCACCAAATTTTGTTTGTGAATCCGTAGTCTTTGTTAAGTTGTGTCCGTCTCAAGTACGTCTTAATTACCCGTTACACGTTTACGATCGTCGTGTTGACCGTACAATACTAATCTACCACCCGAGGTTTCGTGGAAACCGCTATTTTCGTATATTTATTGGTCAACTCAATTGGGGGTTCAACTCGTTCTCTTGTAACTGGCAGGTCACTTATGAGAAATGTTAAAGTAAAAAGTTAGCGCTTTCAGTTACAGTTTGCCTCTTAATGCTCGTAGTTGTAATTAACGAAGCGGCTTAGCTATGTACGTTTAGTACCAAGTACTCGAGAGCGGGGTAGCGACGAAGTCGCTTTCGTGGGTTCCTTGTTGAGCTTTTCTTCGTGTAGTAATGTTCTCCGGTAGGGCGCCAATATCGAATACGGACGTTCAGTGACCTTAGTGATCCTTATCGATATAAAATAAATCAAAGTAGAAAATAAAAAGACTTCTCGTTCTGAACACACAATTTTAATATAAAGTAATTTGGGGTTAATCGTATATAACATAAAAGAATTCTTGCTTACACAGATTATATGAGTATTGAATGTTTGTATTAAAAAATAAAAATTGGTAACGATTTACAAATAATGTTGAACACAAATACATATACTTGACATGCAGAGCGAATCGACAGATGTCGCTGCGTTGGAGTTGGAATGTCGAACGGAGAGAACCTTCGCACTTGGTTGTCGTCTCTACGAATTTAATTGTCTTACCAAAAAAAACTTGCGATAAAAACTCGCACTAGTACTACTAAAAAAGCAGGAAGTACTAACTACGTCATGCAAGCAGGTAATAAAATGTTAGCTACAAGCTTGGTATTTTTTTGTTAAACAATAATCATATAGTAAGTGTTTATAACTACTTACGATTTCTCCTGTAATTACAACGGGATAACATACTATCAGATCTGATGGTTTTCTTATCCTCCTGGCCAAAGTCGTCAGGATTTTGGATGACAAAGTGTGATCTAAAATATAGTTAAAACACGATATACGATATTGTAATAACATAAAGAGTGTAGCAATAAATCTGAATTATTTGAAATATTTAAATAAACAATTAAATTCGTTTTGTCACCAATATTGCGTTTTGTTCCTCCTGAGGTATTCGAAATGTCGATTGTCTTTACACACATGGATTTCAGAAAGGCTGGCAGATGTTTAGCAAAGCGGCGATGCTTGCTGACCCAAAATGGTGGAGGTTTTGTTCGTGTTTGAAATTAAACGAACAGATGTGTTGGTGGCTTTTCGAGTTTTCTTTTCTTATTGGAAATTTTACACTTCTTCGGATTTGTCCAATGATATTAGGATCAATGTTAAAAAAGAATAATTCACCTCAATAGATTGGCTGCGGTGTTTTGCGATATTTTCCGGATTTGGAAAGAATGGACTCGTTCGATTTTGCACGTGTGTCTCGACAAATTTTCGACGGTGGTAATAAAATCGGTTTTCGTGATCATATAATGATCTTAGGTAATCTAAAAAGGCAACACTCACTCGCATTGACTTTACTAGTCATAAACTTAAAAACTTTGTCGATAAAACTTAATCGCACAATATTAAAATTAATAATTTTACTGAGCTTGAAATTTAGCGTGTTGTCGTTACTATGGTCGGTTTGCAAGAGCGAGATTTTTAGTCGAAGCGTTCGATGCAACCTTGAATGTTAGCGGTTAGCGACCTACTCTACCGACATTTTATTAAAAGATCATTGATTAAGTAAGTAAGAAAAGATGTGTTTTAATCAATGGTTTTTATCGAGCTATTAATAAGTGTTGCTAATTTATAATAATAATTGTAGCAATTAGTTGTAAATCATAATAATAAAAAATAAAATCAACTTTGTTATACAAAGCTGGTCGAAAAAATCATACATAAATAAAATTTGTAACTTAATTATTTTTTAAAATTCATAAACCCTAGAAATAAAGATAGGTTCTCACAGTGAGATCAGAGTAACAGAATTCTGTTACATTCCCCCGCCGCCAAGGCAATAGCTGCATCCAGCTATTGTATGAAAGCAGAAAAAAAGAAAGAAGAAAATCAAAAAAATCCTGAAAAGGAAAAGCTAGAGGAAACTCTTAGATAGATCTTCGAGCTATGCTCTGATGGTTGGCTAAGATCAGTTTTTTCGGACCTAAATCTCAAATTTAAAACAAAAGATATGGAAAGAAACAATGCCAAACAGCAATTTAATTTCACACATCATTGGTGCAATATGTAGAAAGAAAAGTAAGATTCGAGGAATCTTTTTGTGTCCCCCCTGTACATCATGAAATTATATAACAGATACCTAGAAAGAAAAATAAAAACATATAATAGAAATAGCTGGTTTAGTTGTCGGTTGCGGATATCGATTCAATTAATTATCCCGGTTCGTTTTGGATTAACGACTAGCGTTATCTCAAAACACCTAGAATCGGATAATTGGGAAATGTCGACGAGTTTGTGACAGGACGTATCGTTCTGTCTTCAGAAATACAAAAAGTTGAATTTACTCGTCTGTGGACCTAAGGATCATCCAGTCCTTACAGAAAGGTTCATAATTTTTGTGGCCAAAAATAGATTGGGCCATAATGGTTACTTCTCGGAAAACTCCGGACAGAAGTCATGATTGTTCGACAGGACAAACAGGAAAAACGAGTGAATATTCCTGTAGCCATAAACGTCGGACATATCACAAGAGGAAAAAGGATGTTGTCTTGCTCTGAGGCAATAACATACAACGTCAAAGAAAATGCAGATGGGAGCTGGTACTCCTAATTTTGTGTGTACAAAATCACCAATGAAAATGCAATAAAAACAAAATGCTTCAAATGGTCATCTATTGATGAATCGAATTGTCGAATCTGACTAAAAAAATCTTGCAGACTCAAAAAAGACCTAGAACCGTACAACTTCCCAGGCTATTCCTGAAATTGGTCTTCCAAACCTTCACATATAGTAGCAACGACAAAAAGGAAAATATTTACAAATGGTAGTTAAAATTAACTACATTAATGATAAAATTATTTACAACTATTTACAACACCGATAATAAAATGGAATTATACAGGATTGGATTTTAAATCCTTGATATGAAAAATACCCAGATCTTTGCCCTTCTCGTCTTTTAGACGATATGTGAGGGAACCTGTAACCTCTACCACTTTACATTTAATGAACTTTGGAGCTAATTTCTTTGAGAATTTGTCTGGTGCGCTGGATAAAACGAAGTTTCGCTTCCAAACAATATCCCCACGCTTAAAAGATAATGGTCTTTTGCGGAGATCATAATGAGCTTTGTTGCGATTATAAGCAGCTCTTATCTTTTCCACTACTTTCAGGTGCAAATCACTAAGGTTGTTAATGTCGGTTACCAATTGTTCACGGTTTTCCATGGAGAATTCCCTCGGCTCGGCCGAGTCCAATCTACCATAGTAGTCGCCACTGTTTGGTACCGATCTACCGAAATTTAGTAAGGATGGAGTATACCCGGTCACTTCATGCACGGCATTTCTGATAGCATGTGCTATCTTGTGGATATGAAGATCCCACGATCTGTGATCGTCTTCCACAAATGATCTTAAACAGGTACCGATGACACGGTTTGTTCTCTCGACTGAATTAGCCTGTGGGTGATAGTTCGCCGTAGGCCAAACTTTCTGAACTTTGTATTCTGTCATCAGGTCTTTGAAAAGCTTGCCAGTGAATTGGGGACCGTTATCGGTAGTGACAATTTGAGGCACTCCGAAGAGCAGGAAAGTCTCCTCTACAAACTTTACTATAGCCGATGCTGTGGCTTGTCTCAAGGGTTGAACCAACACAAACTTGGTAAACCAGTCAGAAATAACTAATAATGAGGAATTACCTTTTTTGGTTCGTGGGAAAGGTCCCATCAAATCGATAGAAATGATTTGGAAAGGGTATTTGACCTTTTTCTCTTTTCCCATGAGGCCTGGTCTCAATTGATGCGACGCCTTACTGGCAGTACAAATATCACATTTTAAAACATATTTTGTGATGTCGGACTTCATTCGAGGCCAGTAGTAGAGTTCGCTAACTTTATTGAGCGTTTTGAAAATGCCGAAATGTCCGCTGAGCGGGTTGTCGTGACAGTCCATCATAATTTCTCGACGACGAGATTTTGGCACAAGGAGTTTCCATTCAACAAGATTAGAAATAATATTGTGCTTGTTGGCAACAAATTTAAAAATATACCCATCCTCGATTTTAAAACTAGGATAAAGGTTTGGGTTTTCCTGAATCTTGTTTATGACTTTCTGATACCAAGGGTCTATATCGTCGGGTGCAACAGAAATTAAGTGGATGTTCATTGGTGCTCGAGAGAGAGCGTCGGCCACTATATTGAATTTCCCCTTTCTATGTTCAATACCGAAATCATATTGGTTTAATCGTACACTCCAACGGGCGATTCTTCCCAGCGGAGATTTGACTGTACCCAGCCATTTCAACGCTTGATTATCGGTAATGACTGTAAATCGGGTTCCTTCAATATAGGGACGAAACTTCTCTACTCCAAAGAGAATAGCGCAACATTCCTTCTCCATAGCATGATAATTAAGTTCATTTTTGGTTAGAGTACGGCTAGCATAAGCTATCACTTTTTCGTTTTCCCCAGTGCCTTGAACTAAGATGGCTCCCAGTCCAAAATTACTTGCGTCCGTCTGTATAATAAAAGGGAGAGTAAAATCAGGGCTAGTCAATATCGGTGAAGTAGTTAATAAATTTTTCAGATTTAAAAAGGCTCGGTGAGCATCTTCGGACCAAGAGATTTTCTGGCCTTTGGCTTTACCTTTAACGAGGTGTAAAATAGGTGCAGCAACAGAGGAAAAATTCGGGATAAATCTCCTGTACCAACCCGCCATACCGAGAAATCTTTTTATTTCTGTTGACGTTTTAGGGATAGGGTAGTTTACAATAGCATCAACTTTGCTGGGGTCGGTTCTAAGACCTTTCTCATCAATCACAAAACCTAGATATTTGAGAGAATCACGGCAAAATTCACATTTTTTCAGATTAATTGTTAGGCCAGCTTTATTCAATCTTTTATAGACTTGAGTCAGGGTGTTCAAATGTTCATCAAAATTATTCGACGCTATAACTATGTCATCTAAATAGACGAAGACATTTTCGAATTCTGGGCCAAAAATTGAGTCCATTAGGCGTTGGAGTGTCTGTGCGCTATTATTTAGACCGAAAGGGAGAACATTGAATTCGAAGAGACCACGTCTTGGAATGGTAAAAGCAGTTTTTTCGCGTGAGTCACGAGATAGCGGAATTTGCCAAAAAGCTTTACGCAGATCTATTGATGTCAGATACCTGGCATCGCGTAAGCGGTCTAGGATGTCATTAATATATGGAAGCGGATAAGCGTCGGGTTTAGTGACCTCATTTAATTTCCTCCCATCAAAACAAAAACGCAAAGTGCCATCTTTCTTTTTAACCATTACAGTCGGCGAGTTCCAAGCGGAGAATGATTTTTTGATTACGCCTAGACGTATCATCTCGTCTGCCTCTGCGTTGACTTTAGCCAACATTGCCGGAGAAAGAGGGTAATGTCTCTGCTTTATGGGGGTTGCTGTCCCAGTATTTATAACATGTTCAACCAGAGTGGTTCGTCCTAGTTTATTAGGAGCGAGCTTTTTGAATAATGAAATGACTTGGTCTAATTTCTGAACTTGATCATAACTCAAATCTGATCTAGAGTGGATAATTTTTTCTGTCGAAAGTGCAGTTAACGTAGACGGAATTGTGTAAGAATCAGTACCAAAATCGGTTTTAATTTTAAAAAGTTTACAAAATTCGTAACCCAGAATAAGTGGATATACTACTGTATCGGAAACAATTGTATTTAAATTTTTGGTTACGCCGTCTAGCGTTATCGGTAGAATACTGGTACCTAAAACATTTTGTAATGTGCCGTCAGCGGATTTTAAATCAATGTTACTATTATTTACATGTAATTTCAAGTTTTTTAATATATACAGCCCATCGCGGCCTAATACTGATTGGTTTGCGCCAGGGTCGAGAAAACCAAGAACTTCCATCCCCAAAATGTTGATATTTAAATAAGCTCGGTTGTCGAAAGGACGATGAGCAAAAAGCGTCTCAACTTTAGAGGGTTTGGCTCTACAAAATGATTTGACGTTTGCCAACCAATACTGCCATTCAGGACAGGTAGCCTTCATTATAAAAGGGCTAGGAATGAGAGGACTACTGCTCATTCTTGCCTTTTTGCGTTTTTTGAGCACTTAGTGCAATTTGGATAAGTAACTTCTGGAGTTCCACAAATATAACAAAAAATGCGCCTTTCGGCTGGACAAGTATGATAATAATGTCCTGACTGTGCACAATTAAAACATTTTGCGTTGGCGGGCGTCGCTCTTTTTCCAAACGTTCGAGAACTGTAGTTCTTGACGTTGGATTGCATGGTATGAACTTCATGCTTCTTGTGGGTACAAAGATCTGGGCGACGTACTTTTGGCATTGCCAATTCAGGTTCTAACGGATTTACAGTAGGTACGTGAAACTTTCGAGTGTTTTCGTTTTCGAAAACCTCGGTAACTTGTTTACAAGCTTTTACTAAATCTAACACAGTAGTGATTTTCATAAATAATAAATGCTTTTGATAAATTGGTAACAAATTTGTTTTTATGTAATATAACTCTCTTGCTGGATCCATAGGATTTGATAGTCTCGAAACGAGATTACTCATCGCGGCGATGTAGTCGCGCACTGGCTCAAATTCGCCTTGCTTACGGTTAATAATTTCCTGCCATAGAGATTCGTCATAATTCGACGGTAAATAAGTTTCTTTTAATAATTGAATTAATTCGCGCCAAGAATGAACGTGCTTTCTAGCGGATCGAAACCATGTTAAAGCTGTGCCCTCAAAAAGATCGAACGCACTATCAAATAATGCTTGTTCCGAAACACGTCTAGAAATTCTCAACTCGTCTATGCGTTCAAGAAATGCATTCAATCCTAGTGACTTATCGTCACCGGAAAATTTTAAATTCCACCTACTGACGGTGTCGGGTTTAGTATTGAAAACAGGCGTTTGTGAATAATAATCAAGATTTCTATGCGGAATGTTAACGTTTTGTGGCTGATAATTTAAGGTTTGAGGAATATTTAAAAATTGCGCTTCTTCCGATTGCGGAAGAGGATTTATCGTTACTAAATTTTGAGCTTGTTCGGGCCTTGTCGGCGTCGAACCCACGGCTTCCTGAGATTCGGACGGGCGCGTGGTTACAATAGCTTGCAATTGCTCTTGACCGAGTACATTATTTAATTCGTCTATCGACAAATTACTTAGTGCCTCACTAATATCGTTTCGGCCTGTTTCTGGCGAATCTAATAAAATTTCAACCCTCTCAATCAATTGAATACATTCGTTATTTAAAGTTTGAGCTTTTTGCTCATATGGGTCTGGTGGAGATAATTTTTCGAGATAAAATTCTAATCGAGAAGAAATGTGATCTAACCTGGCAAGATGACCTTCACACGCTCTCGTATTAGGAGAATGTGTTAGTTCCCGAACTAATGGTTCGATTTGATTAAATTTGTCTTGACAAATTTTAATTTGTTCGACTAGATTTAATTGTTCTACCGGTAGGTCAATAGACCTGCACATTTAAGGATAGTCTATTGACGCAGGCGCGAAAAAAAGGGGCGTTAGTTCGGACAAACTTTGAATCTGTCACCATTAAAATGTACATAAAACGAAGTTTTTAGTGTTGTTTTTATCAATGAATAACAAAAACCTTGGCGGTAGACCTAGAAAACCTGGTGAAAAAGGAGCGAACAAAAACTGTGTTTTTGGAAACTGCAAAAGTGATAGCCGTAAAAACTCTAGTGATTACCAATTCATTTCTTTCCCAAAGCTACTTAGTATTTCACCTGGGGTGGTGAAGTTAAATCGAAGATTTTCTTGCAATGCCTGGACATTTAACTTCAATTCTTCTGCTCTAGTACTCACAATTTCATAATCCTCGTATTTAAATTCTAGAAGCAGCTCCCACATTGTTGATTTTTCATAACTCTGGCACTGGTACAACAAGCTGTTGGTGATCTCTTGTGGTTCGTGGTTATTTGGCACAGGGTTAAATTTAACTTTTATTGAAGGGTCAACTTTGTCCGAATGCTGTCGACTGGCTATTGTTGTCCCACTCCCCTATTTCCTATTTCCACTCGCATAGCTTGCTAGTGCATGCTATCGCAGAATAACCAAAAAGAATGGTGTAATCTTCTGGCACATAGATGCATCCACATCACATGCATAGAAAGAGATGGGTCACGACGTTCGGAAACGGACAACACGACTAAGAAGAAGAATCTTCTGGCGCAAAGAGCACTCCTGCCACATGATTACATACCTTCCCATTGAGAAAGCTGCACATTCACATGTTGAATCGGTAACGCGTCCATTTATTTATTTATCGTATGGCGTGTACACAAAATAGAAAAGAAACGCGTCCATTTTGATCAAGAACGACCATTACCCGAAAGTTAATATTGTCCCGATAGGACGTACTATGTACAGTAGCTTTGGCAAAAATAATTTAATTACATAATTAAATTTTTTTGGAATTTCGCTTCCAGTAAACGCTTTCCAACCATTTATGGGAAGAACGGGGTTTTATTTAAATATTTTCAAGGTTCTAAAAATAAAACTTGATGAGTAAAACAAAAAACATCAAATTTAAACATACTTCTCGCTTAGTTTTTAGTCTTTTTTGATCATGCCAAAAGCCACCATCGATGGTAGGAGTAATTTTCGTCCCTCCCGACAAATGTTCTTTTACTCTAAAAAAAATTTATGTACTTAAGCAAAAACCGATTGAATCAAAATAAGACTTCGCTCACTTTGCAATTAAATCTGCCCTTTTTCCAGAAGCTGTTAGCCCTCTGCAGTGCAACCACCTTTTTAATTGAACAACAGAGTGTTACACAAGGTAAAGCTGCACCGAGAACTTCACTTTCATCTAAAATAACACATACAAACGGTAAGGAAGACGCCATAATTTGCACGCGTTTACGATAACCAGCAACTGCAGTTGTCCGAACTGTTCAAATTGCCGCGTCTTTAACGCATGCGTAGATTATAACATTTCTTAAATGTGCAGGTCTTTTGCCTAAGCGTTAATCTTAAAAGTGCTCGTTTTTCATCTACAGTTAAATCTGTAGTGTCTTTACCTCGTACTTCGAGTTCCCACGTTAGCTCATCAGCTAATAAACGGTTTATATGACGCATTTTGGTGGTATAAAAAATAAGAGTATAGTGCTCAATGATTGATAATTAAGATAAAATATAACGATATGTAGTAGTAGGTCGTAACGCTTGATAATAATATATAATAATATAAGGAGATAAAATATGTATTGTATTTTAGTTCAACTTTAAAATATCTGTGCTTATTAGCAAATTGTAAGCCAAGAATTCTACTTATGTGTGTGTTCATAAATAAAAATAGAAAAATTACTACCAAAGGTAACGAAGAGATGAGAAAAAATAATCGAAGCCCCGTAGTTGGTTTTCACTGATGGAGTGATAATCTAGCACCACAGGTGGGTGTCACTTTTGTAACGGATCTAGTTCCACGCTTGGGCGTCACTTTTTTGTAACTGGCAGGTCACTTATGAGAAATGTTAAAGTAAAAAGTTAGCGCTTTCAGTTACAGTTTGCCTCTTAATGCTCGTAGTTGTAATTAACGAAGCGGCTTAGCTATGTACGTTTAGTACCAAGTACTCGAGAGCGGGGTAGCGACGAAGTCGCTTTCGTGGGTTCCTTGTTGAGCTTTTCTTCGTGTAGTAATGTTCTCCGGTAGGGCGCCAATATCGAATACGGACGTTCAGTGACCTTAGTGATCCTTATCGATATAAAATAAATCAAAGTAGAAAATAAAAAGACTTCTCGTTCTGAACACACAATTTTAATATAAAGTAATTTGGGGTTAATCGTATATAACATAAAAGAATTCTTGCTTACACAGATTATATGAGTATTGAATGTTTGTATTAAAAAATAAAAATTGGTAACGATTTACAAATAATGTTGAACACAAATACATATACTTGACATGCAGAGCGAATCGACAGATGTCGCTGCGTTGGAGTTGGAATGTCGAACGGAGAGAACCTTCGCACTTGGTTGTCGTCTCTACGAATTTAATTGTCTTACCAAAAAAAACTTGCGATAAAAACTCGCACTAGTACTACTAAAAAAGCAGGAAGTACTAACTACGTCATGCAAGCAGGTAATAAAATGTTAGCTACAAGCTTGGTATTTTTTTGTTAAACAATAATCATATAGTAAGTGTTTATAACTACTTACGATTTCTCCTGTAATTACAACGGGATAACATACTATCAGATCTGATGGTTTTCTTATCCTCCTGGCCAAAGTCGTCAGGATTTTGGATGACAAAGTGTGATCTAAAATATAGTTAAAACACGATATACGATATTGTAATAACATAAAGAGTGTAGCAATAAATCTGAATTATTTGAAATATTTAAATAAACAATTAAATTCGTTTTGTCACCAATATTGCGTTTTGTTCCTCCTGAGGTATTCGAAATGTCGATTGTCTTTACACACATGGATTTCAGAAAGGCTGGCAGATGTTTAGCAAAGCGGCGATGCTTGCTGACCCAAAATGGTGGAGGTTTTGTTCGTGTTTGAAATTAAACGAACAGATGTGTTGGTGGCTTTTCGAGTTTTCTTTTCTTATTGGAAATTTTACACTTCTCCGGATTTGTCCAATGATATTAGGATCAATTTTAAAAAAGAATAATTCACCTCAATAGATTGGCTGCGGTGTTTTGCGATATTTTCCGGATTTGGAAAGAATGGACTCGTTCGATTTTGCACGTGTGTCTCGACAAATTTTCGACGGTGGTAATAAAATCGGTTTTCGTGATCATATAATGATCTTAGGTAATCTAAAAAGGCAACACTCACTCGCATTGACTTTACTAGTCATAAACTTAAAAACTTTGTCGATAAAACTTAATCGCACAATATTAAAATTAATAATTTTACTGAGCTTGAAATTTAGCGTGTTGTCGTTACTATGGTCGGTTTGCAAGAGCGAGATTTTTAGTCGAAGCGTTCGATGCAACCTTGAATGTTAGCGGTTAGCGACCTACTCTACCGACATTTTATTAAAAGATCATTGATTAAGTAAGTAAGAAAAGATGTGTTTTAATCAATGGTTTTTATCGAGCTATTAATAAGTGTTGCTAATTTATAATAATAATTGTAGCAATTAGTTGTAAATCATAATAATAAAAAATAAAATCAACTTTGTTATACAAAGCTGGTCGAAAAAATCATACATAAATAAAATTTGTAACTTAATTATTTTTTAAAATTCATAAACCCTAGAAATAAAGATAGGTTCTCACAGTGAGATCAGAGTAACAGAATTCTGTTACACTCTGGTGGCGTTGCCGACACCATTTCTACCTATCTCTGCTGTCCGACCATACATCCAGCGAAGCATCGGAGTCGCTCGAGAAGAACCAGTCAAGGAAAGCGTGATCTGTCGGCCGGGTGGCCGGAAGTCGTTTCGAGTCAGCCAGTCAAACCCAGTTTGTCGTGGACATCTCAAGCGGTGGAGTGTTTTCGTCGTCTCTCTCGGCCGGGTAAGTCACGTTACATTTTCGCTGTTTTGAGATTGATTGTTCTTGCGAGATTTTTTTATCAATTTAATAGAAGGTGTGTGTTGCTTTTGCCGCCTTCATTTTTTTTGCCTTCTCGAGGCGACGCTTTGGTTTTCCGGCAGCAGATCAAGTACACGCTATTTGTTTTTGTTGACGGATCCCCTTAAGGGATTCGTACATCTTTTGTTACTATTATTGTATCACTCGATCGCTTGTCTACCCGTTGTCAATATTGTTGACTTTACAATTTTGTGTGTCATTAAAATTGTTAACTGTATCACCGTTTTTTTTTATTTCCCTTACAGAAGGGTATTCTTTTGGAAAGCTTTCAGGAATAAGTTCGCAATCAGAACCTGCGGCTCTCGCATACCGAAGTTACCAACATAGAGCTAGCTTAATTTCAATCAGGGCTCACCACGTTGTAAAGTGGAGTGCATAACTTCACGTGGAGGGAATCTTTCTTTCTCGTTAGCCACCCTCTCATTAGGGGCGGGGAGAAACGAAAAATCCTACACCACCCTCTATTTTCCTTCTCGTTAGTTGGTAGATGTTTATCAGCCATTACTAATGCAGTGTTGGACATAGGCCTCTTCTTTCTGTGTCCATGTTTTACGGTCCGCCGTCAGTCTCATCCAAGAAAACCCGCCAATCCTTTTCAAGTCATCTGACCGTCGCATCTATGTTTGTCCTCTTCCCCTTTTTTCCGTCCTTAGTCTCCATTGTTGCACATCTATGTCCTCATTATATGGCCACCCCACCTCAATTTGAACGATGCTCATTCCATAATAAATAAGCTCCGGGTCAAGCTGGAGGGAATTCGCTCCACGGAGAGACCAAACAAGGCTGGTGTACCACAGGTTTCCCTGCTCTCGCCACACCTTTTCAACATCTACGTGAGCGACATCCCAAAAGCTGCAACGACGGATGCCTCTTCAGCCCTATACGCCGACTACACTACAATCCTTTCCAGAATTCCAGATTCCAGAAATCCGGACGAAACTACGGGTGGCAAGCACCGAAGAGATCCATTGTTATATGGTGATCACAGATCGCACCTAATCAAGATTAATACAACTTCTTTTTCAGTTTTAATCTTTTAATTTCAGACAGGTCCCCGTTTCCATGTTTAACAATGAGCATTGTTGCATTCCGAGCCGAAGCGATTGTAAATTATTATAATACAATGTTATACCCACTGACAACATTGCGATTAGAATTTGCAATCGCCAAGTTGGGAATGCGACTGTGTTTGTGGTTAAACTTGCATCACATCTGCATTCCTTTAATTAGGTCAACCGATAGAAACGAACACAGACGAGAAAACCCTCAACTTTCCAAATGTTAAGTATCATCAATTAGATCGAATCTACGGTTAGGGGTTGAAACTTTTGTTTTTCACGACGCGTCGTGACGTCGCGACGGTGTGCTTTAAGGGTTGGAGCCTTTGAAACTTACCTTTCAATCGGTGCGACCAAAAATGAAGGACTTAACCGTCTCTCAAGTGAAACTTGATTTAATTATCTAGAAATCTCGTATAGAACAACCTTCTAGTCCTAATTGTCCGCACAACAGAGAATTTAAAGGATCTGTAATGAAATGTTTTAAATTTAAATTCTAAATATTTCGCGTCGGAAATATTAGAAATAGCAAATACAGATGGCGACCCAAAAGGTTGATAAAGCATCGAGTTTTCATTTTTATGTAAGTTATTTTAAGCAAACTGTATTTGACCAGGATTAAAAACTGACGTGAAGCCCTCAAGTGCACTATCTATGTTATACACTCATCTATTAATCATTTGATCTAAATTACTAATTAATAAAAGGCATTTTTGTTGAAAGTGAATGCTAGGATGACTGGGATACAGAGTTAAAAATACGAACAATGGTTTTATTTATTTATTATTTAGTGAAATTAATATAAATTTTAAATAATATTAATTAGGTACTCTACTACTAAAATGACATCACAAATCACAAAACGAGCCCTTGTAAAATCTGTGATTAACAAAAAAAATGGTATGTGTGGCGGCATTCGAGGGTTGTAGTCCACTATTAACCCACTGCTTAAGGTGCAGATTTGGGTAGTCCTATTATATGACCAAACTTTAAAAAAAAAGATCTTCGTATTGCCGTTCTTACAATTATTGCTAGATGAGATCAATGGCAGGGATAAAAGCATAACGAAAAAAAAAACAGTAACAAGGACTATCTGACCGCGAAATTTAGGCAAACAGGGAGTTTAACCCTTAATTCAATATGCGAGACTTTCGCGATTGCTTTATTTGTGCGGCCTTAAAGCCCGCACTGAGTGGGGTCGATCAATATCTTTGTTATTCCGCCGCTATTTCTAAAGATAACGGCATCTCCACCCGAGTTTGCGCAGTTGCGTATTAACTAAACGTGTGTAAACTCCGAAATTAAATAAATAAAGGCCTTAGTCCTATTATTCCCCACTGGTTATTTTACGGACTTGGTTAGTCCTATACTAAAATTATTATAACCTACTTTATAAAAAAAAATTATCTTTGTGTTGCCGTTCTTACAAACAACTGTGCAAATTTCCATCGCAATCGGAGCCTTACAAACTAAAGAACACAAATCAGTATTTATTATTTACATTATAACAATTAATGCTAGATGAGATCAATTGCCAAATACCAACATGGACCAATCAACAGTTACAAGATTCTAATATTTGGCCGCGGGATTGATGTAAACAGTCAGTTTAACTGTTGATTCAATATCCGCGACCTTGATTATTTATCAATGGCACTGCTGACCAACCAGCTGCTTTCGCCATCTACGTAATTGCTTTGGCTGTGCGGCCTAAAGGCCGCACTGAAGGCACAGTTCAATTTAGCGTTACAGACGATCTGCGCAAATTTACTACCATGAGCGGAAAAACACATCAGACATTTTTGCTAACGATAAAATGGCATGTCAGTATACATATAGGATCACAGCTTCTATTTAAAATAATCCCTCAGTGCGGTCTTTAAGCCGCACAACCTTGGCAATTACATATTAAAATAGCGACGGAAAAAACAGATCTTCTCCTATACTTTGACAATGGTGAAAGATATCAAAACTATGAAACATTCCAAAAGAGCTCAGCGTGAAAGGATTAATCTTTTATGTTTTCTTTGTAGGGTTAAAAATAAAAGTTTTTGATTTTCTCTCTGATCTTCTCAAAACAATTGAAAACGGCCAATATCGCTAAAATTCCTCACAATAAGTAGTATAACGAACTTCTGCATGAAATACCCTTATAAAAGGATTAGGGGTCGTCCATATAGGATGTCTACGCTTTAGGGGGGGGGGGGCTTGGACAAATGTGACGTCCGAATAAAAATCCAATTTTTAAAAGTTCATTGAATGAAGTGCTTGTTTAATTCCAATATTTACTACAGCCTTAAAAATTTAAAAAAAAGTAACAATTAATGAATAGGTTTTTTAGTTTAAAAGATCAAGGTCGATTTTAGACAAATTTAGAGAGGGGGGTCTTTGATTTGTGACCATGACCATAAGACGTTCCTGGGGAGGAACTGAAAGAAATGAATTACAGTGAATCGAAATGGTATCCGAACAGAAATAAAGATAACAAGTGTAAATTTACATCTTGATGTCTGGCTACATCGCACCGTCATGTTGGATATTTTGTCTAGCTTGTATAGTTTTTAGCAGAATCACCGGAATAGTAATTTTACGATATTCTTTTGAATGCATTTCTTCTAAATTATGATAGTGGCGACACTTACTTGCTACCTGAGTTTGCGGCATAAGAGGGTGCGGGGCTTTGAAACAGTTGGTGGGAACAAAGCACATAATTTAACATTGACTTGCGTATCTTCCCCATTCCTTCAATTCTATTTAAGAGTGAAAACAAATAAAATTGCGATTTTTTATGCATTTCTTTGCTTAATTTAATTAATAACTCGAAAACCGTTGATTTTGGGCAAAAAAAACCTGAATTTTTTAAGCATTTTTTCCCTTAATTTAATTTATAACTCGAAATCCGTTGATTCTAGACGATAAGGGGTCATAACCTAATTTGTAGACAAGCGAATGATCTTTAAAAAAGTTCTAATCCATTAACCTTAAAAAATCAATAATATCGGAGCTATGGCCGTTTGAAATCACAAATTCAAAAAATTCCTTTAAAGGGATGTACCCCCCAAGGGTTTGGACTTGGGCAAAAATTTTATTTTAATATTTGTCTTAGAAAAGTGTCCTTTATCACCACCTCAAAGTTTCTCCACGGTCACGGGGACACCTTGTATATTGTGTCTTCAATGTTTTTTTCAAACTTTTCGTGGACAAGCAGGCCTACCTCTGCTTGGGCTCGCTCTTCTTTATTTACTCCGCTGTACAGAATACAATAATTTTGGCATTTGATGCTTCCCTTTCCTTTCTTTTTTGTTTCCGAGATCGAGCATATTTATATATATTACTATGAGGAGGTCGGATCGTCCCTCGTCAATAGCAATTCTTATCTTCTTTTAACGAATAACGGAATTTCCGTTGTTTCAAAAATTGAAATATTAAATAAATTAACTCCTGCCTCGGCTAAACCCTTTTGCACTTGCATAAGACCTTTTACCTGCAGTGTGGATTCAGGAGAAATTTCCTCCTTTACTTAACTTGTGAGCTATGCAAGAAGGGTGATTCGTCTTGAGGCGGCATGTACTTGGGATACCGAGTACAGAAATGCCGTCCAAGGTTCGACCACCCGGCAGCATTTACCTACGCTAAATGATGTTCGCTTGTTCCGAAGTGCCGTTGATACCTCTTTTGAAATGACGCAGATATTGACGGGTCACTCGTTTGCGCGCGAGTATCTGCACAGATTTAAGATCAGTCCTAGTGACGTGTGCCCCTGCGATTCAAAAAGTAGGCAGACTCTGCATCATTTATTGTCTTCCTGCCCGAAATACGTCCTACAACGCCACTCCTATACCTTACACTGTTCTTTCGTAAATATTTCACCTTTCAACATTTCAGAAATAATTTCCAATAAATCTATAACTAAATTTTTTATAACTTTCTGTAAATCAATCATAAACACCCTAAAACAATTTAACACCCTCCCTTAGTCTGCCTAAAATGGATTTATGCTCAACCAACAACCAAATTTCACATTTTATATCGTTCGTTCATTCAGTTTATTTTTATCATAATCAATTTAATTGATTATCAGATATTGTTAAATTCACCCACATTTGTTATCATACCCATTCATCACTACCATTCTATTGTTTTATTAATTGTTAAGTTTTTATAATGTTATATTGTTACTTATGTATCATCTTGCATAAATATACTCCCCCTTCAGGTGGATAGCCTAAAGGGGAAACAGGAAAAAAAACTTGTGAACTCAATAATCGAGAATACAGAAACTTTTAAATAATGATCCGAAATTCAACAAACTGTAATATATTTCAATCAACAAAGCAACCAATAAATACATAAATAAATGATCAAAATTTTCTTATTATTGCTACCCCACAAATTAATATTAAAAATGACCTTTATTATTCTGTCGCACTATTCGAATTTTACCGCGGATCGTATACGATAAATATAGTTTTTTAATTGTTCGCTTACCCCAAGGTCGGTAATTTTCAACATTTATCTTCGTCAGCTAGTACGGTTAACCTCTCTTATCCACTTGTGACTCGTGTTCTCCAGCTACAAGTGCATCTCAATCCAATTTTACTGGTTGAAATAATCTTCACAAATCGTTGCACTTTTTCACTAATTTTACATCTGGTAAGTAAATTTTACCTTTATTTTTATAATTTGCACATGTAATAATGTGTCTAACCACCTTTTTTATTGTTCAGGTTCCTAAAATTTGCACCTTTGCAAATTTCTCATTACTTAAATCGGGAGACCAAATTGACACATCTTCCCGTCTTTAACATTCTTGGAGGAACCCCTTTTGTTATTTTTTTATCTCCCTGGATCCCAAAATATTACATACTTGATCAACAATCTCGATGTGTAAGTATTTTATTTTCATAACTGTCACGTGTCACTTTCCTAATGTTTATTGTTCTTGTTTTTAGGTTTAACCACTTTTGACTTCCGACCCGATTATTCAAATTCGAAGCAGCCCATCATCACGTTTACCGAGATTTAACTTTTATGTTCGTACGACATCATATTCACAACTACTAACTAACGTTTTAAAACTAAACAAATTACAATTTTTAAAATTCTTACAATTAATTCATTTTAACAATTTTATGGGATCTTATTTGATTTGGTTTACATTTGATTTAAAACCCTTTGTATTCTTTGTATTTTACTTTATACCAAATGTATTTTTCTTAACCGATTTGAATTAAATTTTGTTTATTATTCTTTTGGATACGAAATCTTATGCATGTTTGCAGTTCTTTTTCATTAACGATTCAGTAAATTGCCATTGACGTACCGATCTCTGTGGATCATAGCAATATATGCTATGTCTGTTCATTTCTATAAGGACTTCTTGTTCTCTTTTGGCCCATGAGGTTATGTTCCAACTACCCATTCTAGTTATTCTTGAATTCCATTCTCTTCTTTTCCGTGTTCTCGCCGTTTCGTTTATCCGTGTATTCCGTCCTGGTTCCGAGGCATATATTATGGTGTATTGAGCGTTATCATGGTTTTATGGCAGGTGAGCTGCTAACCCGGCCTGACAACCCTCCTCCTTTATCCGGGCTTGGGACCGGCAACGTTAACCACTGAGCTACTCAATCCACCCAGCGGTCTTCGCAGGCGGAGTTAGACTCATTCGTAAATGATGAAATAATGAAAAGTATGAACATTTTGCGGTAATATGTCCCTGCGGTAAAATGTCTTGCGGTAATTTGGCCGCGGTAATATGGCCGCGGTAATTCGGCCGCGGTGAAATGTCCGATCTCGGTTGCAAACAACTACAGTCCGCTGAGGGACGATAACACCCCGGAGCTGTTACCACTTGGCTAGAATTACTCAACACTCTATGAGAAGTAATCAATATTCGGTATTTTCCCCTTTGATTCGAAATGCGACTGTCATTGAGCAGCAACGGAATATCGTCACTTCCGTGAGACTATTTGGTAATTACCAGAATTGTAATTACGCACTAGAATGCCATGTTATGTCATATATAACTACAGCCCGGCGAAGACGGTAACAGCCCGAACTGTTGCCCTTGGCTTGTAATTCCCCAAAGAGAACGTGGAAAGTAATAAATATTCGGCAATAAACATTTGAATATCATTACTACCATTGGATTGTTACGCATAAAATTTGCGACTTGGAAGGGGGGGGGTTCATATATCTATTAGAACACTCATGGAATACCCAACCTTTAGGTGTATTGGGGACTATTTTGATCAGCAGAAATCTTCGAGGTTTTTAATATACCTGAATAAACAATTTTCCCTGCTGCCAGGCTGCCATTATGGTAACGTACCAATTTTACTGGTTATCAGGTTCCTATTATGAGAAAGTAACATTGAAATGATAATCAGTAATAAGGCGGTTTCCCAGAATTTAAAAAATTCATTGCTAGAGATGGCTAATTTGCAAGCATAGTGTTAAAATTTATACGTGTATTGAATTTATGGAGTTTGGGTAATCTACAAAGCTCAGATAAAGCGGATTCTATTATGAACGAATAAAATTTTTTTTAAAGAAATTTGCCTCCGACGGCGACGCACTGAGAGCTGGCTGATCAGAACACCAGGGTCAATTTTTCTCACGGCAAATTTACTGCCAATATTTTATTGGCAGATGCATTTACACAAATTATTATCTAAAAGTGATACACATAAGTGTTGTTTTATGTTTATGAAATTCTAATTATAGAGCCAACATTGCAATTATATTCAGTTATCGATATTTTGTCCAATTTTTTCGATTTTGCTCAAATTTGGTATATTTCTAAGTTATGCCAAATAAACCTATCAGTATTTTTTGTTTGGCCCTGAAGTGAGCAGTTTACATTTTACAGCCCTCCAAAATAATTGCAACTTTTCATTCTAGGGGATTTTGTTTCGTCAAGTTTATTTATAGTAAATTTACATGCCGTAAATTTATTGTAAGAATGTAGTAAACCTCTTTGAGTAAATCTTCCTCGTGTGCTACTTTTGTGTAAGAAAAAGTCGAATTAAATTAAGTGATCCAGTGAAATCCGGAGAATACCGTGACGAAGTTTTTTAAGAAAATTGAAGAACTTCTGAAATAGGTTAGTGAAATTTAATATTTGTTATGTTCATTTTGTGGTTACATTTTCTCACTATATTTACAATTATTATCGTTAACAATTAACCATTTGTAACGATTTTTTGCAAAACATTACTGACTACTTATTTCGCAACATCCTATATACGGCATTTTTAATCGTCGGATATGTGTGCGCATGTCTGTCAATGGCCATAGCGATTAGCATTTTTTCGTTGGTGACGAGAGGAACTTCGCTCGTTGAATTTTTGCAAATTCCTTGGAATTATAATGTTTAATTATTGAATACATTATTATAACAACTGACACGTTCGCGGATTAGATAGATCAGTTTATATATGTGCGGAGCTGTCATTTTTATGCTGTCATATTATCTTTAGAGATTTCAATTATAAGTTTTGACATTTCACAACCCAAACTGTCAAAAATTACTTATGTCAACAAACATCAAGTTGATTGCTTTTTACTTGAAATAAATCACACTACCAGGACGACCAGTATATTGAATGATCAGGGTGACCTTTTGGCAAGATCCAGTTTATTTGTTTCCACTTCTAACCAGTCGGCGAAAGAATCTGTCAACATCGTATCCACTATAGGTGACTGCAGGAAGATTAAAGGAGATTCCCGCAATTGTATTGCGTTGTGTTTTGGGCATTGTAGAACCCGAGAGCGCTTTAAGGTTTGTGCCGTATTTTACTTTTTTAATCTGCACTGCAGTGAATTTTGTACACCATATTTTTTTGCTATCACAATTGCCTTCTGCAATTGTATTGATTCTTGCCTTTGACTTGGTAGCATTCATTAATTTGTTAGTTAACTGCTTGTACTGTGCATATGATAACGATATTTTTATCTTCATTAAACGATTATTTGTTTGTAGTTAGCTTTATTTGCCTGTTCAGTGATCACCTGGAGATTCTAATTATCCACGACCTTTTGCCTCCGCAAAAGAGAAGAGTTAGCTTATACGACCATCAGGGTTTTACGTCTGTCACCGAATTTACTGTTGATATTTATATTGGCAGATGTAAAGTTTTGCTTCTTCGACTCCCCAGGTCTCATTAGCTTGTCGAGCTTAGAGGAGTAAAACATTTTACATTGGCGCCCGCTGTGACGGCCAAATTTTTGATTGAATCTTCAGGGGTTGCTGACGGAAATAAGATTCGTTTGATTGTGCAGTACAACGGTTATTTTTTTGAACTTGATTTTGCTACGAACACCTGTTTTTTATTGATATCTGGTATTGAACTGATTTAGTGTGGTTTGCATTTGTTTGAAATTGATTATTTCAATAATTTTATTATCAGAAGTTTGATAATTTGTTGTGTGACAGCTCTGAGCATATATTTTATTAATATTTTAAACTGCGTTTTTGCAAATTTAACATTTTGCCACGAATTTTTAATTTCAAAATTTAATTACCTGCATAATTATGTCAAATAAGAATCTTTATGTTGCCGCTTTAAATAACGAGGAAGTCCTTGTTGAGTTGACCTTCCGTGTTGAAGACCCAACGTTAATACCTGTTCATAAAAGTACTCGTCGTTCTAATTTAAGAAAATTTTTACTGGAGGAAGCTTTTACCTCACGTTTAGCCGTTCATAAATATACACCATCTGACGTAACCGCAGATTTAAAATTATGTCAAGAAGCTTTATCAGATATTGCTTCGCAAATCGATAAACTCGAAACTCA
Source organism: Podabrus alpinus (assembly GCA_932274525.1). NCBI lineage: Eukaryota > Metazoa > Arthropoda > Insecta > Coleoptera > Cantharidae > Podabrus > Podabrus alpinus. The sequence continues at coordinate 8,041,730 of OW026452.1, forward strand.
GCTTGACTTAACTGTGTTAGACAATATTACTAATAGGCTCTCGCATTACAGTAATAGGCTAGATATCATGGAGGGAGCTGGTTTTAAAGACACGGAAAGGGGTAATTTATTGGGCATTTCTAAATCTTTACAAGCACGGGTAGTTAAATTATTGCAAGTTACTGAGGATGATGACGACGAAGTTATCACTCCCAAAGTTAGTAATCCGTCAGGAGCAGAAAATACTGAATCACCTGGTTATGCGTCATTCAGAAAGTCATCTCTTTTACCAGCCGTTGAATTGGCTGAGGTTTTAAAATCAATTTTACCTGTACGAAATAATGATCACGTTGCAATTCACAAATGGAATCTTACATTTGATGGTACGGGAGGTTTTCAGGAAGTTTTTAATTTTATAGAGAGAGCTACAGAACTTTCGAGAACTCGAGGTGTTAGTCCTCAAGAACTTTTTGCTAAGGCAGTAGAATTTTTTTCAGGTGAAGCTTTAATTTGGTACAGAACTTTAGGTCACCATATTGATAACTGGGAGAAATTAATAGAAGCACTTAAATTACGTTTTCTGTCCGTCGATTTTAGTAGAGCTTATTTAGCCGAGATAAACAGTTGCAAACAGAATTCTGATGAATCTGTTAGCAGTTTCATTGAAGCGATGTTTGCGAAATTTGCTCGCGTTTCACCTATTCCTTCTGAAATTGATCAATTATGGACAATCAGAGAGAATATGCTTCCGTCGATTTCACTCGTTATGGGTACGACCTCTATAACCAATAGAGACGAATTTATTAAAATCGCTCAAATGGCTGAACGATTAGCAAAAAAGACTCTCCCGAATGTAGCCTCTACATCTGCTTTAACTTCCGTTACTACTCCTAATGTACCTTCAACATCACCTTCAGTGAATCCTAGAGGGGCGATTACTTGCTGGAATTGTTTGGCGCGTGGTCATTCGTACAGATTCTGTTCCAAACCTACAACGACTTTTTGCTATCTTTGTGGACGCAAGGGAGTTACTTCACTGGTTTGCAGTGGTAACCACTCAAAAAACGCAGTTGGGCTAAGCGGAGTACCTGCTCGCCGCTAGCCTTAAGTATTCGAGCAGATAGGTTGGGATGGAAAGATTGGTTGGTGCACGTAGGCGCTTTTTGCGGATCAACCGCCAATTCTTCCGCCTTATTTATTCACCCCACGTCTGATCAACGTCCACACCTGAATCTTTGTGTCGGCAAAGAACGGCTAACTGCTTTATTAGACTCCGGTGCTAGTGTATCCATATTAGGTACAGATGGGCACTATTTAATAAATTTATTAGATTTAAAATTAGTACGTGACCGAAGCGTATTTTTACGGTCGGCTGATGGCACTTCGCAAGACATTTTAGGCTCGGTTGTTTTGCCTGTTTCTATTTGCGATGTGATCCGTCCCCTCAACGTTTTGGTATGTAACAGCATACGTACATGTTTAACTTTGGGCATTGATTTTTGCAAATTGTTCGGAGTTAAAGCTGATTTTGCCCGGAATCAATTTTTTGTTAATGAAGTACAGTCAATTGAGTCAATCAGAACCGCTGATGACCTCAGTTTAGAACAACAAGTCGCTCTTGCCGCCATTAAAGAAAAATTTATGACACTCTCTCACGATGGGTTAACCAAAACCCACAAAGTTCAACATCATATCGACACTGGAGATGCTGCTCCGTTGAAGCAACGTTTTTATCCACTTTCCCCCGCGATGCGCGAAATTGCTTACAAAGAGCTCGACCAAATGCTTGCGTTGGATCTCGTACGTCCAAGTAAATCTGCGTGGTCATCCCCTATGCTCTTGGTTAGGAAGAAAGATAATTCTTACCGATTATGTTTTGACGGTCGTAAGCTTAACCAATTGACAAAGAAGGACGCCTATCCTTTACCTCGTTTAGACGATATACTAACTCGTCTACAGGACGCTCGATATTTAACGTCAATCGACCTCAAAAAAGCATTTTGGCAAATCCCTCTTACTCCTGAATCCTACGAAAAGACCGCCTTTACAGTGCCTGGTCGTGGTCTCTTTCATTATGTTGTAACCCCTTTCGGTATTTCTAATGCTCCAATTACGCAACAACGTCTTATGGATAACATTTTTGGACCCCTTTTGGGAGAAAAAATTTTTGTTTATTTAGACGACATCATCGTCGTTTCTAGCACTTTCAAAGAGCATTTAGAATTACTTGAACAAGTCTACGACAGGTTACTGGATGCCAACCTTACGATTAACATGGATAAGTGTGAGTTCTGTAGGTCCAGTTTGACGTATCTTGGACACGTTATTGATAAGAATGGACTGCACACTGATCCAGATAAAACCAAAGCCATAACTGAATTTGCCAAACCTACGAATACTACGGGGGTTAAGCGATTTTTAGGTATGATAGGGTGGTATAGACGATTTATACCCAATTTTTCAACCTTGTCTGCGCCTATCACCGAGTTACTTAAAGGTCTTGGTAAACGTCAACTTGTTAAATGGACATCTATTGCTACTGAATCGTTTGAGAATTTGAAGAAACAGTTAGTTTCTGCCCCAATCTTAGCTAGTCCTGATTTCAGTAAGCGTTTTTATATTCAATGCGACGCTTCAAATTATGGTTTGGGTTGTTTTTTTAAGTCAGGGAGAAGGAGAGGAAGAGCGTGCTATAGCATACGCCTCTAGAACGTTGAATAAACAAGAGCGCAACTATTCTGTCACCGAACGCGAATGTTTAGCGGTCATTTTTGGCATTGAGAAGTTCAGACCTTATGTTGAGGGTACTGAATTTACTGTGATAACGGATCATTATAGTCTCTTATGGTTACTTAATATGAAAGATCCGGTAAACAGATTGGCCCGCTGGAGTGTTCGCTTATCTCAATATTCTTTTAACATCCAACATAGAAAAGGAAAACTGAATGTCGTACCTGACGCATTGTCTCGCGCACCTTTAGAAGTCTCTTCTTTGGAATTGTCCGAAGATGACTTAGATGTGTGGTATCGTCGTATGCTGACCCGAGTCACTGACGCTCCTGATAAGTATCCTGATTGGAGGATCGAATCTGGACGGTTGTACAAACTTATTCCGAATTCACATAATATTGTTTCCAATTTAGTTGAGTGGAAACAATTAGTTCCGAAGTCGCGTCGGATTGACATTTTTAAAGAATGTCATGATGATTCGACTTCCGCTCATTTAGGAACATTAAAAACATTCAATAAGATCGGTGAGTTGTACTACTGGCCCAGGATGCGTGCGGATGTGGCGAGGTATGTGCGGCGATGCGCCGTTTGCTTGTCATCAAAAGCTTGCCAAGGTGGACGATATGGGTTGATGGGTCAAGAAAAGCGAGTACGGTTCCCTTTTCAATGTATTTCGGTAGACTTAATGGGACCATTCCCCAGATCTGCGAAGGGTAATACCATGTTATTAGTTGTCTGCGATTGGTTCACTAAATTTGTTTTGGTGCAACCACTACGTAGAGCCACTTCTAAAGCCATTTGTGATTTTCTAGAAAATCATGTTTTTCTTCTTTTTGGCACTCCGCAGATTTGTCATGTTGATAATGGACCACAGTTCACAAGCCACGAGTTTCGAAAGCTAATGAGCGATTATAACGTAAACCATCTCTTTTATAATGCTTTATACCACCCCCAAGTAAATTTTGTTGAGCGTGTTAATCGAGTTGTCGGTACCGCTATGCGATCATATGTTAACGAGGATCACAAGACTTGGGATGTGGAAATTCACAAAATCGCTCATGCTATTCGATCTGCGACTCACGATGTAACCGGGTTTACTCCATCTTTTCTCAATCTAGGACGTACCGTACCCGCTAAGGGAGATTATTATGGTCGAATTATGGATTTGAGGGAGGAGGATTTAACTTTGGAAAGTCGCGAAAGGTTGGCTGGGGAGATGAATCGGTTAGATGAATTATTTAAAGATGTAAACAAAAGATTACACGAGGCTTACCAACGAAATGCCACACATTATAATTTTAGGAAGCGTAGTATCCGATTTAAAGCTGGAGACGTAGTTTGGCGTCGAAATTTTGCATTGTCTAATGCCAGCAAACATTTTAGTGGGAAATTAGCTCCTAAATATTTAAAAAGTCGTGTAAAAGAAGTAACCGGTCCATTGACTTACCGTCTAGTGAACGAACGAGGTCGAGAGGTTGGTGTCTACCATATAAAAGATTTAAAACCCCATCCTTCAGCTACTGATTTAGTAGTGGAACCTGATGATCAGGTTGAGAGACGACGTGGAGGTTGATTAAATACCTAGTCCGTAAGTCATAACATCTGACTTACCATTTCCTTGGGGTCAATCAGTCCCGACCCACTTTCTTTTATTCCGTATTGGCGATTATGGGGGCTGGCGGATTTCTTGTCTTGTGCAGGAATCAGGGGGGCTTTTCGGTTTTCTGTCTGCGGGGTTTGACTGTGCCTGTTCGTTTTGCTTCGGGAAAGCGTTCTTTACACTGTGCGCAGTGGGGTCGGTCAGCCTTTAGTTGGCAGGCGGTCGATTGGTCTCTCCCTGTGTGAGGCTGGAAAGGTCGTCGGTCGTATTTTCGTCGAAACGAAGTCAATTCATTGTCCCTAACAATGATCGCGAGTTTGAAGGCGACTTGCGTGAGTTCTTTACGGTCTTCAATGACATACTGTCATTCCCCGGGGTACCTTTATCTTCCCATCCTCAAAAATAGTCCAGTGTCCATGGCTTTCGCCATTCTTTGATATGGGTTTGTTGACTGGCGGTCCACGACGCGTTTTTATGATCCATACGCGAGGACGAGTCATCGCGTGTATCATTGAGTTGTGGACGCCTTGGCCACTTGGATCGTTTATCCTTTCCCATAACCCAATAACCCAATTACCTCATTACCTATTCCTATCTACCTTCCTTTCTTAAGTCACATTGGGTTCCCAAATAATTCCAAGGGGGGGTTCAGGGGTTTATTTTTTCCTGGTTTTTAATTATAACAGCTGCGGACGTTAACATCCGAAGTTCACAGTTGTACCATCTGAGATTTTTTTCTTATACTTATTTTGAATTCGTTGCTGATGCAACTGTTGGAAACCCTTTGTTGGTCAAATTTTGATCAAATGCCAATTAGTTTGGATTTTTTTATTTTTTTTCAAATGTTTCTATGTCCAAAGGACAATGAGTGCCTTTGCCCGAAACACATTTCTACTGCTGGGTGAACATTTTTTCTATTCACTTTCGAGCCGTGTGAGATGGGTCCCATGAGGTCCATCTTGTTGTTACGTGCCAGTCGTTGGACCGCCGTACATTTATTTTTCATTCTGGATACAGGTCCTATGTGGTGCTGTACCGAACCAGTTGAGAATCCCAGGGCATGATGATAGCGAGGGATGGTCTCGATAATTTTTTGATTTTGGCTACACGAAGCGTCACGCGCTCAGTCATTTTGGGTTCACGCTTAGGCGGTTTTATTAATGACGTGTCGTCATTAGTGGACACCCACCTTTTTATTATTTTATTATTTAATTATTTGGGTCATTTTAGGATTCTTTGTTTTTTTGTTTAATTCCAACATTTGTTTTAGTGCGTCTTCAACGCTTGAGTAGAACACAGTACATAGTTAAGTCTTGCTGCGACTATTATTTTCACGGCATGAAATAATGTTAGGGAGGGGGCAATGTAACGATTTTTTGCAAAACATTACTGACTACTTATTTCGCAACATCCTATATACGGCATTTTTAATCGTCGGATATGTTGTAACGTTCAAAAGTGAACGTTATTTGCGACATATCCTGTATAACTGTTCCGCGCGATAACTTGAATAGTTATCAAAAACTAAAAGAGATAAGCCGTGATACTTACATAGAAAATGGTCGATTTTGGAAAAAGACTCGGAAAATAATATTAATTTTTAACGGCTATAATTATTATTAGTAGATAATAATTCATTAGTTTTTTATTACTACCTGCACATCAAGTTGCTCACCGTTTTGGAGATCAAAACTGAGAACTTCGATTTCAAATATTTTTAAGGAGAGTCGTAGCGAGTATTTCTTTTGTGTGGCCGATTACATCTGGTTCCGACAAGTCAATTCCTAGTCACGGGTAAAACGTTGGAAATATTATTTCGAGAGCCCCTATCCGAATCCGGAAGTCAATTGGAATACGCAGGGTCAATTTCCAGCACGTGGGTCCTGGGGAAAAACACCATCGCCTGCATTTTTTGCTTGACGTGTTGACGTGGCTGTATTGGGATCACGATAATTGTGGCAGCAATTTCAATTAATAGAACAGACACGCAGGGGAGTTGGTTTGTGTACGATAATATATGCAGCTTTGTATTTTTTAGCATTTTTACCTCAAGCTTGGATATAGCAGGGAAGACAGCCAGGCCGAATCGTCGGGAGCGCTCTTGGGATTTAGCAGGGTACGCTGACCTGCATATGTAAAATATCCTTTTTTTTTCAAACCACCTTTTATCTGGAGCAGCTGGTAAGTACAGAGCTGTATTTTTTTGTCTGCCGAACCACTCTCCATTTGCGTACGGGTTTTTTTGATATCACGCTATTGGCGTATTCACCACATTGTTGTGCATCCGGATATCGCTGCGAGCAGCCGTTCATAATACAATTTGAAAGGCAACGTCTGTTGTCGAATTATTATAGCAATTTTTTTTTACCCTTCAGGTATTAAGCCCCTCAGGCAGACTTCTGTTTGGGACCACTGGTCTGGAATTTGTGAACCATTTTTTTATCAAATTGTGAATTCGAGTTAGGAGTTTCCTGTACTCTACTTTCGGAGGTTAATAAAACACCCTTTACCTCTCTTGTTTGTTTTATTGCCTCCACGGCGCCCAAACCGCAACATCTTAATTTTTTCTTTCAGCTAGGTGGAGTGTATTCTAGCACTGTCGTGCAAATTCTAACCGAGCTTACGCCCAGTTCGCTCTCCGACTGTGTGGCTAGCTGTCCAGCGGACTTAAGAGGCGAAGGTGTCAGCAATCGACGCTACATCTTTTTGGCACCCAACTTTAAGGGCCAATTCATACATCTTTTTGGCATCCTATTTTAATAGCCAGTCAATAAATATTTTTGGCATCTAACTCTAAAAGCCAATTGATAACACCTTTTTAACATCTTTTAGTTAGTTACGTACGACAGTAGCACTCTCCCACAACCACCTAGCGACTATCTTTTTTCTTCTTAGCCTTTCTCAAATTCACAATCAATAGGGGCTCAGTTACTTCCTTGCGACAAACTTGCTGTTTTTACGACTGTATTGTTACTACAGGGGCAATTTTTTTGAATTTTATTTATATCTTGTTATAACAATGCGTAATATAAACAGATTGAGTGTAGACGAGTTGACTTGGGAACTAGAAATCCGTGGTATAAACACAAATGAAAAGAATGCTGACGATAAACGCAGCTTATTACGAAAAGCAATGAGAGAGGAGAAAATTGATCCCTTGATCATTGACAAATATAAAAAAGTAGATTTTGACATTAAGGAACAATGCAAAATAATTAATTCCATATTTAATGATAAGATTAAAGCTAATTTCGACAGTTTTATGGGAAATCCTGATTCCAGCATAGCTGAAAGTCTCTTGACCCGCATAGATCATGTTTTGGCGCGTATAGCTTATAGCATTAAATATTTAGAACCGAATGAGAAAACTTTGCAATATTTAAAATCGTACCAACAACGCATTCTTCCGTTAATTGAGGCTATTGAGAGTGCCCAGTTATCTCCGAAGGCGGTTCAAAATGACCTGGAAGCCACTTTGGCTAATCTTACGCACGAGGAGATAGCAATGGTTATCCCTGCCGAAGCTTTAGCGGCGGCAGCTCAATTAGTCACTAAACCCACATCTGGGACTGTTAAACATAACCCCACGAAAGACAATGTTTTACCAGCTACAGATAAGCAACCACTTAATGAACAGGCAATATATGAATCTCCTTTAGTTTATTCGAGCCCAATTACTTCTCGTCAAGGTATGAATGACAATCATTGGGCACATACCGGTACAATTCCTCGTCCATATTTTTGCAAACCGGATACGGTGAGCAAATGGAATTTGCGCTTTAGCGGTGACACCACGGCTCTTGGGGTCAATGCATTCTTAGAACGAATTAACGAGTTGAAATTGTCCCGACAGGTTACTGATGAAATTTTGTTCAACAGCGCCTGCGATTTGTTTGAGGGAAGCGCCCTTACATGGTTTCGCGCGAATAAGGGGTTTGCCACGTCATGGACAGAGTTGGTAGAACTTTTAAGAGCTACTTACTTGCCTACTGATTACGACGAGTCCCTTTGGGATGAAATTCGAAATCGAAAGCAAGGAGTTAATGAACCACCTCACATCTATATATCCTACATGCAAAATTTAATGGCTAGGTTGGGAAATGCACCAATCCTTTCTGATCAACTCAAAGTGATTAGAAAAAATTTGCAACTGACTTATAAAGACAAACTTTTATTCCAACCAATTAATAGTATCACTACATTGGTCCTTGCATGTAAGAAAATTGCGGAGGCTGAGCGTGAGAACGAATTGTTTAGACATCACAAACCCACAATTAATCCTTTGGAACCTGATCTGGCAATGCCAGTTCCGAAACGGGCGGTGCACACGGTTACCTCTAATGCCAGGCCTTTTCAAACGCGTACGTTTGGCAGACGGGTGAAGGCTAATGCCAAATGTTTTAATTGCCACCAATCTGGACATTTGTACCATACCTGTTCGGAACCCCGAAAAATATTTTGTTACATTTGCGGAACGCCGGAAGCAACTTATGCGACTTGTCCCAAATGTTCAAAAAACGGTCCAGGACAGGCGTAAGAGGCGGCTGCTTTACACCTAGTCCCTATTCATTTACAGCCGACGATCCTGCATGGCGACGCTGGTTGGCGCATATTAAATCCTTTTTTTACCCCACTCCTGTTACTAACGCGCTTTTTGCCCACAAACCTTTTGACAACAGAGGTTACATTTTTGTAGATATTATGGGTGAGCGGATATTAGGATTAATGGATCCGGGGGCAAACCAATCAGTGCTCGGCCGCGACGGATTGTACATTATCAATAAATTAAAACTTAATATTAATACTAGAGAGAAAATTTCTCTGCAGTCGGCAGATGGAACTTTGCAAAAAGTACACGGGTCAGTTTTATTACCATTGACCGTTGAAGGCATTACCAAGACGATCTCGGCTATAGTCACTGACACAATAAGCACTCCTCTAACTCTAGGGTACGAATTTTGCAAATTATTTCAAATACAAACCGACTACGGAACGGACACTTTTACCATTCCCACACAAGTGAGCTCTCTCGAAAGCAAGTTTTTGTATTCCCGATCAGATCTTACTATCGAGCAGATTCAACGTTTAGAAGTTGTTATTTCTAAGTTCAAGTCCATTGCTCCAGAACGCTTAGGTCGTACACATTTAGTTGAACATGTTATTAACACCGGCGATGCTGTTGCCATTAAACAGCGACATTTTCCCTTGTCACCGGCCATGTTAGATAAGGTTAATGCGGAAGTTAACGAGATGTTGCGCCTAGGAGTTATACGAAAATCTTTTTCAGCGTGGAATAGCCCTATTGTGCTAGTTAAAAAGAAAAACGGCGATTTGCGTTTTTGCTTCGATGGTAGGAAATTGAATACAGTAACTAAACCCGACGCTTACCCGCTCCCGTATATAAGCGATATACTTGACCGTTTGAGAGATGCTCGCTTCTTATCTTCAATTGATCTGAGGAAAGCTTTCTGGCAAATACCACTCTCGCCAGAATCGTGTGAGAAGACAGCTTTTACTGTTCCTAGACGCGGCTTATTCGAATTTACCGTGTTACCGTTCGGTCTGCATAATTCCCCTCAAACTCTCCAACGCCTCATGGACAGTATTTTTGGGCCAGAATTTGAAAATGTTTTTGTGTATTTAGATGACATTGTCATCGTCTCTAAAACGTTTGAAGAGCATCTTACCCTTCTGGTACAGGTGTCTGAGAGATTAGAGAAGGCGGGTTTGACCGTGAATATGGATAAGTGCGAGTTTTGTCGTGACTCGCTGAGATATCTGGGTTTTGTCGTCGACGAGAAAGGTCTTAGAACGGATCCAGACAAAGTGGAAGCAATCGTTAGCTATCCAGCACCCAAAACCGCGACGCAGATAAAGCGTTTCTTGGGAATGGCCGGGTGGTACCGCCGCTTCATTCCAAATTTTTCTCAGATAGCTGCGCCTATATTAGCTCTTTTAAAAGGTAAAATTAAAGGACAGCATATTACTTGGAATGCAGAGGCAAACATTGCTTTTACATCATTAAAAAATTTATTAATAACGGCTCCAATTTTACGTAGCCCGAATTTTGACGAGCCCTTTTTCATTCAGACGGACGCATCAGATTCAGGTCTGGGGGCAATCCTAATTCAAGGACAGGGTGAACAGGAACGAGTCATTGCTTACGCGAGTCGTACTCTTAATAAGCACGAGCGGAATTATCATGCCATGGAAAAGGAGTGCTGCGCGATTCTCTTCGGAATAGAGAAATATCGGCCATACATCGAAGGATCCAAATTTACGGTCATTACGGATAACCAAGCACTGAAATGGTTAGGTACAATCCAAAGCCCTTTAGGTCGTTTAGCTAGGTGGAGCGTTAGGCTCAATCAATACAATTTTGACATTGTCCACCGTAAAGGGAAACTTAATGTGGTGGCTGATGCACTCTCGCGCGCACCCGTGAATATTCATTCCATATCGTTAACGCCAGCGGACAAGAATACTTGGTATCAAAATGTAATAGATAAGATCACTAACAACCCTGATCGCTATCCCAACTTTAAGGTTGAGGATGGCTACGTTTACAAGTTTGTCCCTAATAAACACAACATCGTGTCAAACTTGATCGAGTGGAAATTATTGGTACCTAAGTCTCGACGCCGCGAAGTACTCCATGATTGTCATGATAATCCACTCAGTGGTCATTTGGGAGTTTTTAAAACATTCCACAAAATCTCCGAAATTTACTACTGGCCACGTATGAAGTCAGATATTTCAAAATACGTATTGAAATGTGAGACGTGTCTTGCGAGTAAAGCTTCAAATCAATTGCGACCTGGCTTTATGGGTAAAGAGAAGCGGGTTAGGTATCCTTTCCAGGCACTGTCCATTGATTTAATGGGACCGTTCCCTCGTACGAAAAAGGGAAATACGTGCATATTAGTCATCTCAGACTGGTTCACTAAATCCGTATTCGTTTATCCGCTAAGACAAGCTACTGCCCCATCTATTGTGCAAAAGGTAGAAGAAACGTTTCTACTCTTTGGCGCGCCTCAGATCGTTTTGTGTGACAACGGTGCCCAGTTCAAGGGAAAGCTATTTAAAGACCTTATGGACCATTACAAGATTCAAAAGCTGTGGTATACTGCCAATTACCATCCCCAGGCAAATCCTGTCGAACGCACTAATCGCGTGATCGGTACTTGCTTAAGATCCTTTGTGGAAGAAGATCATAGCTCATGGGATCTGTACATCCATAAAATTGCGCATGCTATCCGTAACTCCGTGCATGAGGTCACCGGGTTTACGCCATCCTTTTTGAACCATGGTAGAACCGTCCCTAATACTGGTGACTACTATGGGCGTTTATCAGAAGCGGAACCGAATGAATTGTTAGTAATTGACCGTGAACAAATCGCGTCGGATGTCAATGGTTTGAGCGAACTGCATAAGAGGGTAGTTTCTAGGCTTAAAGACGCTTACTCGCGGTACAAAGGCCGTTACGATCTGCGAAAACGACCGTTAAATTTTAAAAAAGGAGATATTGTTTGGAAGCGGAATTTTGTTTTATCTAGCGCTACCAATCGTTTTACTAAAAAATTAGCTCCCAAATACATAAAATGTATAGTTAAAGAGGTAACTGGTCCTCTTACGTACCGACTTAAAGACGAGCGTGGTAAAGACGTTGGAATATTCCATGTAAAGGATTTGAAGTCTCACCCTGCTACGAATGAATAATCGACCATTTTTTTAAAATCTTTATTTTTATATGTGTGTGGGTAAGCCTCTTTTATTTCTTAGGGTTCTGCAGATCTATAAGATCTATTTTGATTTGATTCCACTACAGGTGTTTATTGTATATTTACATTATTCAGAGTACCAGCTCACACCACAATTTATTTTTAATTTTTTTATTATCTTTTGTCTTTTCGCCAAGGCGAATAGATTTTGTAGTTTTGTTTAGCGCCTACGGCCTGGTTAATGGTTTATTTTTTTCTGGTGTTTTGCTAAACAGACTATGACTTTGGAAGAATTTTCCCAAAGTAATTCTTTTTTGATATCAAAATTTTTGATTTTGAATAATACCTCTTTGTTAGGAACTGGTTAATATTCCTTTTGGTACAAACGAGTGTCGCTTATACTAGGTTCTGGGATGACATGGTTCGTGTCATAATGATACTTATTAATTTAGTTTTTTAAATTTTCAATTTAGGTGTTTTATATTAATCATAATGATTAGTTATTAACAAAGCCGGAAAATTTTGTTTAGGAATCAAATCGCCTGAAAGATTAGTGACTTACTCACACGATCTCTGTTTGTATCTGTTATTGTGTTTGTCAGATGAATATTTAGTGTTTGGGACATGTTTCGGCACCATCTCATCAAACATGATCCGTAATAACCATAAAAGTTCACCGATCTTTGAACCTTGCTCACGCCTTAGTTTGAGACACTGTCAGCTGCGACTCATCCTTTTTGCAATTTTAAAACGACTAAACTTTGTGTAATTTCCATCCTTAGTTTCTCACGAATCCGCGGCTGGTTGCTAATGACTGATTTCAGCCATTACTTTGCCAGGGGGGGGTGTAACGTTCAAAAGTGAACGTTATTTGCGACATATCCTGTATAACTGTTCCGCGCGATAACTTGAATAGTTATCAAAAACTAAAAGAGATAAGCCGTGATACTTACATAGAAAATGGTCGATTTTGGAAAAAGACTCGGAAAATAATATTAATTTTTAACGGCTATAATTATTATTAGTAGATAATAATTCATTAGTTTTTTATTACTACCTGCACATCAAGTTGCTCACCGTTTTGGAGATCAAAACTGAGAACTTCGATTTCAAATATTTTTAAGGAGAGTCGTAGCGAGTATTTCTTTTGTGTGGCCGATTACATCTGGTTCCGACAAGTCAATTCCTAGTCACGGGTAAAACGTTGGAAATATTATTTCGAGAGCCCCTATCCGAATCCGGAAGTCAATTGGAATACGCAGGGTCAATTTCCAGCACGTGGGTCCTGGGGAAAAACACCATCGCCTGCATTTTTTGCTCGACGTGTTGACGTGGCTGTATTGGGATCACGATAATTGTGGCAGCAATTTCAATTAATAGAACAGACACGCAGGGGAGTTGGTTTGTGTACGATAATATATGCAGCTTTGTATTTTTTAGCATTTTTACCTCAAGCTTGGATATAGCAGGGAAGACAGCCAGGCCGAATCGTCGGGAGCGCTCTTGGGATTTAGCAGGGTACGCTGACCTGCATATGTAAAATATCCTTTTTTTTTCAAACCACCTTTTATCTGGAGCAGCTGGTAAGTACAGAGCTGTATTTTTTTGTCTGCCGAACCACTCTCCATTTGCGTACGGGTTTTTTTGATATCACGCTATTGGCGTATTCACCACATTGTTGTGCATCCGGATATCGCTGCGAGCAGCCGTTCATAATACAATTTGAAAGGCAACGTCTGTTGTCGAATTATTATAGCAATTTTTTTTTACCCTTCAGGTATTAAGCCCCTCAGGCAGACTTCTGTTTGGGACCACTGGTCTGGAATTTGTGAACCATTTTTTTATCAAATTGTGAATTCGAGTTAGGAGTTTCCTGTACTCTACTTTCGGAGGTTAATAAAACACCCTTTACCTCTCTTGTTTGTTTTATTGCCTCCACGGCGCCCAAACCGCAACATCTTAATTTTTTCTTTCAGCTAGGTGGAGTGTATTCTAACACTGTCGTGCAAATTCTAACCGAGCTTACGCCCAGTTCGCTCTCCGACTGTGTGGCTAGCTGTCCAGCGGACTTAAGAGGCGAAGGTGTCAGCAATCGACGCTACAATGTGTGCGCATGTCTGTCAATGGCCATAGCGATTAGCATTTTTTCGTTGGTGACGAGAGGAACTTCGCTCGTTGAATTTTTGCAAATTCCTTGGAATTATAATGTTTAATTATTGAATACATTATTATAACAACTGACACGTTCGCGGATTAGATAGATCAGTTTATATATGTGCGGAGCTGTCATTTTTATGCTGTCATATTATCTTTAGAGATTTCAATTATAAGTTTTGACATTTCACAACCCAAACTGTCAAAAATTACTTATGTCAACAAACATCAAGTTGATTGCTTTTTACTTGAAATAAATCACACTACCAGGACGACCAGTATATTGAATGATCAGGGTGACCTTTTGGCAAGATCCAGTTTATTTGTTTCCACTTCTAACCAGTCGGCGAAAGAATCTGTCAACATCGTATCCACTATAGGTGACTGCAGGAAGATTAAAGGAGATTCCCGCAATTGTATTGCGTTGTGTTTTGGGCATTGTAGAACCCGAGAGCGCTTTAAGGTTTGTGCCGTATTTTACTTTTTTAATCTGCACTGCAGTGAATTTTGTACACCATATTTTTTTGCTATCACAATTGCCTTCTGCAATTGTATTGATTCTTGCCTTTGACTTGGTAGCATTCATTAATTTGTTAGTTAACTGCTTGTACTGTGCATATGATAACGATATTTTTATCTTCATTAAACGATTATTTGTTTGTAGTTAGCTTTATTTGCCTGTTCAGTGATCACCTGGAGATTCTAATTATCCACGACCTTTTGCCTCCGCAAAAGAGAAGAGTTAGCTTATACGACCATCAGGGTTTTACGTCTGTCACCGAATTTACTGTTGATATTTATATTGGCAGATGTAAAGTTTTGCTTCTTCGACTCCCCAGGTCTCATTAGCTTGTCGAGCTTAGAGGAGTAAAACATTTTACACATTCAACTATTTTTATAGAGTAGTGTATTTTAAATTAAATTAAGTCAATTTTAAATAAGCCCACCATAAAGCTGCAAGTTGTTGCCCCCCAACCTCCACAAGGTCAAAGTTTTGTTTTTGTTAAATCTAACGGTCAACCACCTGATGTTCAGGGGCAGATGTTGACCTATTGAACTGCCTCGAGTCCATTAACGATTTTGGGGTCATTCTACACAAGGTTATTCAACATTTAGTGTTGTAAATCGGGTGTGGTGCTGAGCCGCTTGGTCGACATTATGTCACCAGAACACCCTCAACAAGCGGTCACGTCCCCGATTTCTCCAACAATTTGACGAACAATTCAGAAACGTTTTCGTCACATTGCGACTTCTTCAGGGGAAAAGGCTTAACATGAAGAAATTTGTTTAAATATGACTACAAAATTTGGTTTAGGATTGGGGGGGGGGTAATTAATATCATTAATATCGGTAAAGAAGGGAGGGTTAAGTAAATTATTAAATATGTTTAACAAAAGCGAGTTATTAAGATTTGATTGACTATTTAAAATGGTAAAATAGAGCAAGAGTTGCTTCTAGGGGTTGTAAATTTTTACATGGAAGCTATGGAAATTCACGAATTAAAATTTGTATTTATTCTTTTAAATAGTCAATCCGACCTTAATAACTCATCTTGGTTCAACATCTCGGTAAATAGTTTATTTACCCCCCCCCCGTCAACAGCCAATAAAAAACCCTTTCCATTCTCCACCAATAGAATGACATTCCACTCTCCATCCCCACTACCCCCTCCCTAAACCAAATTTTGTAGTAATATTTACACAAAATTGCACACGAGCGCTACCTACCGGGACTGACTGATTTTACGTGGGTTCCGAACCACGGCCTAGAAAATTAATTAGTCTCAGTTTCACTTGGGATTCGATGTTGAGACAAATTGGCTTGACTTGAGGTTATACTAAAACACAGATATGATTAGTATCAATTTTCCAGGAATCCATCGCTCATTTTTTTCAAATCTAGTTTTAAAATTTCGGTATTTCAAAATAACTTTTTTTAAATTTTATTGTTTTAAAGGGGTTAAAGGGCTTACGGCAACTGAAATATCTCACGCCTAGTGATCCAATCACCATGCAATTGCAAGCAATTTGTTCAGAAAAAAACGGACTACACAATTAATTACTAGAAATTTTGTCCTAAATGCAATTCTAAAGGATGAAATTCACTATGTAAAATTTTTAGCTCTCCTTTTTAAACTCGAAATCTTTTTTTTCTCCTATAAAAGTATCTGCGCTGTTGGACTGTCCTTCCATAAAATCCACATTAAGAAATGAGTTACTTTACCGAACTAGTGCGAAAAGTAAAATTACTGCTTATTCATGATTTGCAGAACTAAAATTTTGCACGGGCGTAGGTTCCGCATTGAATAGTTGGAGGAAAATCAAAGAACTTCAAAAAATTATCCCCTTTTCGTTTAAGGGAGCGAGAGGGGGGCAAATATTTAACGTTATGCCCCACGACTCCATTATTTTGGCTTCATTTTGTTAATTTACTACTTCTACTAAGTTCTTGGCTTTGCGGTGCATTTTGCGAGCCTCGGGCGCTTGTTCACCTTCAACTGTTTTCAATCAATGGCGTTGAAATTTTAGGACACTTGGGCCTGGAATTTTTGACCTGCAGCACCGTTGGGCATTCCCGAAGGTTTGGCAACGGTGGCGTTGCGAGATCCAGTTTTTCCTGTATGCGATTTCCAATATATTGGTTACATCGTAAATGCGTTTGTTTTCATTGATCTTTTTAGCGACACTATAATAAGTGGGGGAGGGGACTTTTGTCCCGTTTTCGGTGGATCCTACTGATGTACTCGGTAGGAAAACCTCGGGCAAACATCTCTTTCTTCACGACTTGGACATCCAGTAGGTGAGATTCCTTCGGGGACGTTTTGTGCTTTGGAAAATTTGAATCCCTCGAATTTTAATTGGTCGGCAAGCTGGGGCCACTTGGAGATGCCCTTCAAGACGATTGGTGGTACCCTGGTTTGCTAAGCCGGTATGGGGGTGAATTTTGATGGGAGGCAGGGGGGGTGGATGCAGCACTGGGTGGTGTTTGATCGGACTGTTGGCTACATTCTGGCACCGGTTCATGGGCAATTCCATCCATTTCATCTTCGGAATCTGTTTGGGCCAGGTTGGCGAACTTGTAGTCTCTGGCGTGTTGGTCTGTGGTGAGGGGGTCACTGGTGTTGAAATCGAGACTCCTTTTTTAATGAGGCCATTGTTTCCAACAAATGGCGAAAAACCATCACTTTCAACTTCGAAGGGTTGGAAGGTCGAAATTGAATTAAATTTTCAGGGGTGGTTTGTGAAGCTGTTTTATTGGAAACATGTCCATTTTTTACGCATAACAATTAAATTAATTTTCCAAAATGATATTTCTACGAATGTTGACATTTTCACTTTCGCGTACCACTGAAAATTTGCACGAATATAATTTTCGTGTTCGATAGAAGAAATACATTCTAATAATTTTAAATAGTAGATAAACAAGGCCGATTCTAACTCATTTAATTCCATAATAGCCCTTTTCGGATGCCTTTTGTCGACTAACCTAATTCATAATTCATTTATTTTCTCCATCAATAAAATTACATGGAAAGTCATCAATATCATAAAAAAAAACAATTCAACAATCTAAAATCGCAACACCAAAAACAAATAAAAGGCAACAGCGAATTTACAATAAATAAACTATAATAAATATCAAAAATTATATTCCAAAAACTCGTCGGTCGAGTAAAACGTCGCGTCGTTAACAACAATATTTTTTTAAGCTTTCGCTCAAATTTCCTTTTACACAGTTCTCTAATCTCGGTCGGTAATTTATTGTATAATTTAACGCATAGGTGGTTCATTCCCAATTGTGTAGTTTTCAGTCGATGATATGTAATTGCGAAATTATTTCCATTTTTAGTGTTGTACGAGTGCAATTCTGCATTCCTTGTAAACTTGTTTTCGTTTTAGTGTACAAATCGGAGGCAGTCAAGTATAAAGACCGACGGTAAGGTAAGAATCTGTAATTTCATGAACAGATCACGACAGCTAGTGTTTCTTGGGACACCACAAATTGTCTAATTGCCTCTTTTTGCCTTATGAAAACTCTCTCCGATTCCGAACTATGACCCCACAGTAAAATACCATATGTCGCTCTGGAGTGGAAGTTGGCATAATACGTCATCCTTGCAATTTCCAATGTGGTAACCGCCTTCATCCTTCTTACCGTGAAAACTGCCGCAGACAACCCTTTCATTAATGAGGCAATATAACTATTCCTACCCAGTGAATTTTCAAAGATGATTCCCAGAAGTTTAAAGTTTTCTCTCTTATCGCTTATGATACTGAATGTAATTCTTTGAGTTTTACTGTTGTTTAATTTTAGACCATTTGCACTGAACCACTTCTGCGCATTCCTTAGCGATTCGGAGGTAAGACGCTCCAGCTCTTGACTTGATCTGGCAATGTTGAGAAAGTTGGTATCGTCAGCAAACAAACTTGTCTTGTTACATGGTACGTTTGATGGTAGATCGTTTATATATAGAATAAATAAAATTGGTCCAAGAATTGAACCCTGCGGTACACCCAACTCTATTTCTCTTTTAAGTGATTCTTTACCATTCCATGTTACCTTTTTTATTCTATCTGATAGGTAGGACTCAAACAAATCTAGAGCAGTCCCCCTCACCCCATAAAATCTCATCTTCTCCAGTGTGATCTTATAATACTATGGAAAGCCGTGCTCAAATCGCAGGCTGCAACTTGTGCAATCTGACGGCTATCAAACGCCTCGGCCACACTTTCCATTATTTCGACCAGAGCTGTAGTTGTCGATTTGTTAGATCGGAACCCATGTTGACAGCTATCCAATATTTTGTGCTTATTCAGGAACCCCATCAGCCTTGTTTTCATTACGTTCTCGAATATTTTTGATATAGCTGGCAAAATAGATATGGGCCTGTAGTTATTTGCATTGTTCACACAACCCTTCTTGTAGACCGGAACCACTCTTGCAAATTTAAGTCTCCTTGGAAATATACCCTGCTCAAGGCATTGATTAATAATCCCCTTTACAGAAGCGCAAATCATTGGGAACATCTCCTTCAGCAACGCTGTAGACATGCCATATACATCCAGTGAATTTCCGTTTTTCAGTCTTGCTACTATTTCCTTGAGTTCTTCTTCCGTTGTTGGATAATTAAATAATGAGTGCAATGTTTTTGTTTTATTATTGCGTAGCATATTTAAGGACTCGTCAAGTGATGGTTGCACTAAATGCAATACCGTCTTGCCAATCTGGCCAAAATAATCGTTTGTTAATAATACTATTAGCAAACATAATAATACGTTTGCTGATCTTGCCACATATGTTGAGTTATTATTTTTTCTTGCATTCGTGTGGCTCTCTCTGAGCCGTCTTTTCAGTGAACATAGTAGCTCCCTTCCTTTCAGTACCGTCCTTTCGCACTTTATAAATTGTTTGGGCTGCGTTTATAGCTTTTTCTATAGCCTTTGATTCTTCCGACTTCTTGTTTAGCATTGTATAATTGTTACCATTTTTCTTCACAACAGTTCTAGGAAAAGATGTATTGTAGCATTGTTGTAGAGCATCGTGAAAACAGTTATAAGATTCCTCAGCGTCAACCTTCAGTAGGCCTCGCCAGTTTACCTGTAACAAAGGATCCTTAAATGCTTGTATAATTTTTTTATTTATTACATGTTTCCATATCTCAGCTTTCTTTGGTTCAGGTATCTGTTTAAGCAGCTCCATTTTTTGGGCCAAGTGATCAGATAAATGAGGATCAAACGTTGACTTCGAATAGGTTTTTTTATCTATATTTGCAAACATGTTATCTATGCATGTCTGCGTGTTGTGTATTATTCTACTGGGTTGATTAAAAACTTGTGACAATCCATAGGACTCAAAAACACAAGTCAAAGTGTCTCTCTCTTTACTCGGCTTTGAAAAGTTTATGTTGAAATCTCCCGAAATGCAGATCCCACAGAAAGGACCCCCGCAGATCATTGCAAGACACTCATTAAGTATACCAATAAAGGACCCAAAACCTTCCAAAGGTGGTCTATACAGTGAAATTACGATCAAATTGAGCATGGGTAGTCGAACCGCACTCATCTCTATGTGACCCTTCAACCTTGATTTCAGGCATGTCTTGATATTTTATTCCATTTTTCAGTATTATAGCTGAACCACCATGCGAACTCGAGGCTCTCGAATATGAAGACGCCACTATGTAGTCTCCCAAATCCATGCGGTCCAGAATCCCATCCAATGTCCAGTGCTCAGTAACGCATGCGATATCGACATTCTAGTCAATTAAAACCTGTCTGAACTTGTCTATCTTATTGTTTATTGCAATTGATTGCAAATTTATATTCATAACAGTAAACCTTTTAGTAGTTGCACCTTCATAGTTGGGGCCGCTGTAAATAGAAGCTTGATTTTTATTATACCTCTCTTCTTGATCCTCGAAAAAACGTGAATCTCTTAAGCGTAACCCCCATGGGCCAATTTGAGCTGCTGTACAGACCTACTAGCATTGAGAAATCAGCACCTATTTTATATGAGATGCTTTTTGCATCTCATATAAACCAAAAAGAATTTGAGAAACAGAAAAAAGTGTGCTTCAAGTTGACATGAAAAACAAAAGAAAGGGATCATCATTTCGATTGAGAGCCTGGACAACCGAGTATGGAATGACGTCTACGATCTTTTTCTCCACGAAAATTTCTTTTTCCTTTTTTTGCCTTCCCTTTTCGGGATGGCAAAGGATACGGTACTTTAAGAAGAAGAAGAAGAGGATTTATAAAAACCATATCTCAGAAACTGTTGAGATTACAACTTAATTTCTTAACTTGTTTTTACGTGGAATTTTATTCTTTATATTTTAAGTTTTGTTAATTTTTTACGTCAGATGAGCCCAAAACGAGTGATTTGCAAAAAGGTGGAAAACTTAGGTCAAACATTAATTTTTAAAACGTGTTGTTCTGCGCGGGGATTTACAGAAAATTGAATCTAGGACCACTTAGATCAGTCCTATGGACCTTTTCTGCATCAGATTAACAGCAAAAAATTTCTACGTCAAAAACTATACGGTTTTTGGGAAAATATCAAAATAACTAGGGATTCTTTGAAAAGCTGATATTTTTGCTTAAAAACGGTCAATCCAAGATTTGATGATGATTTTTAGACCATTTTTAGAAACTCATCGTGCAGGGCAAGATCGAGAGGGCAGAGACCGATCGGCATCAGCACATGTTTTCCTGTATCCACCCCCGTTCCAACTTCCTGATTGATATTTAATGTAATATTATAAGTTTTTAAAAATCGCAAATAAATTATTTGGATTGGACATTTAGAGATTTTTCCAATAATCTCCGACCCCTCTTACGTTTTACAAGAAATAGTACCTAAAGTTTCCCCGCTCGAAACAACTCATAAATAGCGGCGCAGTCTCTCAAGGTTTTTTAGTCGAAATAACAATTATTGCATTATTAGCATCGTAGAACCGGAAGTAATTAAAGTGATTTCACTTTTCAGTGAACCCAGTGCGTCAGTTGCAAATTTTTCAGCAAATAAAAATAACTGCGAAAATTGGTAAGTGTTTCCATTTTCACCTTGATGTACGACCTCGATAATCCGGACTAATTAAAACCGCGGTCATCCGGATTAATAAATAATTCGGATTACTGAAGCAAAAGTTTTTTTATTGAAAAGAGAAACATTTAATACAAAACAACTAGAGAATAGTACATAAACAAAAATTAATTAAAACAGAAGCATACTTATTAAATTTTATATTATTTTGTGAAGTATACATATGTAATTTTTGTTTGCTTCTTTGAAGTACAAGAACATCATGCAGTGGGATATTAATTTCTTCTGCCCACTTGATGCACACATTGAAACATTTTAACTGCCTCGTCATTCTTAACAGTGTGGTTTGTATTATTTAACTCTGGATCTTCATTGTCACTATCATGATGTTCGTTTGTAGCATCTATGTCTTCCAGTGGTAACAAATCTTCATCATTTTCAAGCCAGTTACGTATTTCCACGATCGTGAGATTTTGCTCAGTGAGAACATTGAGCATATTTGAAACATCTATTAAATATTTATGGATTAACAAAATAAAATACCTAACGAAAAAATTTCGCGCTTAACAAATGTACGTTGTTTACCTGTCATCTCTTCTTCCAAGGAAATCAGATTGCGTCGCAATTCACGCAGAGGAATTAGTTCTTCAGCATCATATTCAGTGTCTGGGTCGTTATTTGCCACATGAGCCATAATTTTGTGCCAGCACTTTTGCAAAACTTTGGAGGAGACTTTTTCCCAAGCATTGCATAGTAGACATACAGCGTCCTTCAAGTTAATGGTTTTTAATAACTTAACAACGTTCTCTTCGTTATTAGATAATATATGGGCTAAAAGACTTTTCCGATAAAATAATTTCGTCAGTCTGATGGCATTTTGATCCATAGGTTGCAAAAGTGCTGTGCAATTTGGTGGTAAAAATAATGCTGTAAATTGTCCATCCTCACTAGTCAGCTCTTCTATAGTTCCATGGCTCGAGGCATTATCGACGATTAACAGGGCTCGTTCAGGCAAAGTGAGACTTCTTAAATGACTTCTAACTTGACGAATAAATGAGAAATGAAACCAGTCTACAAAAATTGCTGTAGTCATCCATGCATTCGCAGATGATTTATATTCAACAGGTATGCGTATGTTCACATTTTTAAATGCCCTTGGATTTTTTGCCTTTCCTATCACTAACAGCTTTAATTTTTGTGAACCATCAGCATTGCAACATCCTAGAAATGTAAAGCGTTCCTTACTTATTTTTCGACCTGGTGCGGTCTTCTCCTGAGAACGAACCAGCGTTCTTTCAGGTAACATTTTCCAATAGAGTGCAGATTCATCTGCATTGTATATTTGAGTAGGTGCGAGGTTTAATTGTTTTATCTTCTCTGCAAATTCAGTAAGGAAAGGATCGACGGCACTTTGATCATTAGTTAGTTTTTCGCCACACACTTTTAAAGCACGCAGACCATGCCTTTTTCTGAAGTTAGAAATCCAGCCCCTGCTAGCTCTAAAATTATCATTTCTATAGGTTTCTGTATAAAACTGTTTTGCTTTGGCAGATAAAATTTCATAGGAAATTGGAATGTGCCTTGACCGTTGTGTACAAAACCATGCATACAAACGAGTTTCCATTTCTGGATATTCGGCTTTTCGTAAGGTTTTTCTGGCGCCTGGACCGGAATCACATTTACCAATAAATCTAAAAGAAGTGACACATACTATACATAGTAAAAGTACAAAATAGTCTTTAAAATAAATCACACCTTTTGATTTTGTCTTTGTTCTTTTTTATATCGGAAATTGTTGATGTTCCTACCCCGTATTCATTTGCCAACACTTTTCCACTTTCACCACGGACTAGCCTTTCTATTATATCGGATTTTTGTTTTATTGACAACGTAGTATGTTTTCTTTTAGAAGGCATTTTAATACGTACTATGTGTATGTGTAAAAAAATGTTTATATGCTATGGCTTTATACTTAGCACATAAAATAACACGCATGGACATACTATGTAACAACCAACAGCTAAGCAATTATTAATCCTCAGACGCGATACGTAGCAGTCAAAACGAAGGCATACACTGCTTATGTGAACCCCTAGATATCTGGGGGGTTCACAGATACGATACGGGTGTTCACAATTATTACAAACGCAGATCCGGATTACCGAGGACTATCAAATCCGGATTATAAAGTACACAATGCAATTGAAATGCTTAGCCGGATTATTGCAGAATCCGGTGTAATGAAGGTTCGGATTATCGAGGTCGCACTGTAATAATTACTATGATTATAAAATACAATTATGATCACTTTACGTGTATCCAGGTTTCAGAATTCTGAAAATTACGGATTTGGAGTATTTAAACCAAAGAACCACCAAAAGCCGTTAAAAATCTGAAATTTGTAATTATCGATACTGATTTTTTATCGTTCGTCCTTCGAACGCTGACCCATAATTGTAAAAATAATAAATAAACAAAATTTTGGAAATTAATATAATATTACGAATGAACTTATTTAAATATTTATATAAAAGGTGACTCAATCGTAGACTTCCTGGTTGATAGCTCTAATATAAATAAACAATAATATCAAATTACATGAAAATTGTTTTTAAAGTGTAACAGCAAAATTTGTAATTATAATTATATATTTTTAAATAAAACACGCTGTATTACCCATTTTAAATTAAAATTGACAATTTTTAAAGCAATTTTCCGTTTTCAGGTGTTGTTATTTTCAAGATTCATTATTTATTTTTCGACTTCCAGTCAAATTACTTTTGAAAACATAATGCATTATTTTTCCGAGCCCGAGGGTTGTAGCGAGAAAAATGTTTTCTCGCGTCACAGCTTTCTTCGTTTGGGAGTTATAACGAAAAAATCGTTCAGAAAGTTTTTCATGATCCTCGCCGGCTTCTCCTCTAATTAGAGTTTTTAATCACTCCAACGTGGTTTTTCGCCTATAACTCGCTTAATTTAATTTTTATGGAAAATTATCATCATATTAAAATTAAAAGGCACAAAATTATTTCCAAACTTCATTTTTCAGATAATGGAAATTTTATTCAAATTAAAAATTCAAAAACTTTATTGCAATTTCAAATTTTTAAATAAATGCATTTTGGTTTTTTGAGATTAATTTTTATTTTAGTGACAGTACGGCTTAGACACATTTTGAAAAACTGATTTGGTAGAGCGATTTGTGCTTTTCAATTCTGATTTTGTGAAAATTTTACGTTAAAATTGAAATTAGGCGATTTATCGTCGAAAATCCGCTCGTGGGCTTACATCCGCAATTAGTTCAGTTTTAGATAATCTACTTTAGAATAGATTAATTTTTTTTAACTATTTTATATAACGTTTACAAGTTAACCGATATTAATAAAATTTAGAAATTTCACAACGCTTCACCTTTTGCGTTCAAACGATGAGAATTGAATAAAAATGGTGTCAATCGATTGAGAATCGTTTGAGTTTCACTCCCCCCCCCCCCTCAATACAAATTTCTAATGAAGTTTGTATCAATCGTTTGAGCTCTAATGAGTTTCTAATCCCGTCGTTTGAGTTTCAAAGGTTTTTAATAAAAATTGAATTATGTAGAAAAATTTTGGAAAAATACCACCCAAATTTTGAGCGTCACTTGCTTGGACCATTATTAATAAAATTTAGAAATTTCGCAATCTTTTATACGCTCTAACGTTTTACCTTTGGGGTTCAAACGATGGGAATTGAAACTCAAACGATTCTCTATCGATGGGCATCAATGTTATAAAAAAAAATCGGAGGGCTGTCGTTTCAACAGCCCCCTCCTTTCAAAGTTTTCCCGAATAACTTCACGATGCCTGCGGTACAAACGATATTTACGGAAGCTCATTGTTAAACGTTATTAGCACTACATTCATTAAAAAATTTGCAATGGGCGCAGGGAGGGGGCGGTGAAATGTCACTCAATTTCACACTTCTTCAAACGCTCCTACATTTTTTATCGGGAATGAAGCTCAAACGATTCTCAATCGATTGGTATTTATTTTATTAAAAAAGCAACATCTTAAAAAAAAGAACGTCTACCCCTCCAATTGTATTAAAGAATAGAATTTTTATTAAAACCCTTTGAGGTACAAACGATTTTTATGGAACCTCATGGGAGCTCAAACGTTTGACAATAATTTCATTAAAGAATTCGCAATTGGGGGGGGGGGGGGGGAATGTCACTCAATTTCGCACTCCTTCAAACGCTCCTACTTTATTATCGGGATTGAAGCTCAAATGATTCTCGATCGATTGGTATTTATTTTATTATAAAATATTTTAGTCTCCGACTAATATATTTAACATGGAACATGTTTTTCGGTACTAAACCGTTTATCATAGTTTTCCTCGAGATTTAGGGGTGCCCATCTCGTTTCTTCTTCTTACTGTTGGTCATAATAGGATAATCCCTTATAATTTTTGTGTTGGTAATAAAAATTTACTATATATATAAGCAAATTTTCTTTTTGCGCTCGGTTTCGGATTTAAATTTTTGGTAATAAAAATTTTGTTATTGAAAATTCATTATTGTGAATGCGCAGATGTTATTCGATAATCTACTCTATATTCAAATTATAAACTATAAATTTGAATTACAGGTACATGTGGTGTCGATTTTTCGTGTCGAATTTTGGTGTCGGTTTTTGGTGTCGGTTTTTGGTGTCGGTTTGTGGTGTCGATTTTTGCGAGGTAACGACCGTAAAAACATGTTCCATGTTAAAAAAATCGGGTACGGTAACCTATTATTGTTGACCACTCCAAATAAATTGAAAATTTCCTATTGCTAAGAGGATATCAAAATTTTATCAAATTTATCAAAATTTTGTGTAAATCGAATTTGAACTTTGCAAATTTACATGTAAAATTTAGCGAGATTCCGCGCGTCGCTCGTTCTGTTGACAGTCCGTGCAGTTTGAATGACCCTAACACTTAGAGTATTTCGCACCGGCAGATGCAGCTCGTCTCTCGTACATGTAATATCGATTATTTTTTGTTTTTACGCGATTTTTTGGGGGTGAAACGTAATAGTTTACTGCCCCATACCGCAACTATACTTTTGAATGCTATTTCAAGGGTCTCTAAGCTCCCGGTTTCATTTATCCCTGTTTTCTTGATGGGGGGCGCCTTCTCGTATGCTTAGCTCTGGCACGGAGCGGCTCACACCATGAAAAGCCGCCCGGAGCCCCGGAGGGGCATAGGGTAGGTTTTTTGATGCGCACAGTTATGGCCGGGCCGGAGCCACTCCAAAAAAGTGATTATGGGAGTGGCTTATATAAACATGCATTTTACATGCAAAATTGTGCTATTTTCAAATTGATTTTTCTCGAAATTTTATGTATACTTTCGCAAGTGAAATTTTTACAGTATACTCTATAAACCTTCCTCTTTGCTATAGGAAAATTTTAAATTTTTTTGGGATTGTCAACAATAGGTTACCGTCCCCAAAAAATCACATCTTAAAAAAGTGGTTTTCTACAACCTCTCCAAAAATTGTATTAAACAAAAGAATTTTTATTAAAAACCTTTGAGGTACAAACGATTTTATGGAAGCTCATTGGAGCTCAAACGTTTGACAATAATTTCATTAAAATATTCGCAATGGGGGGAGGGCGGTGGAATGTCACTCAATTTCGCACTCCTTGAAACGCTACTACTTTATTTATCGGGATTGAAGCTCAAACGATTCTCGATCGATTGGTATTTATTTTATTATAAAAACCACATCTTAAAAAAAGCATTTCTACAACCCCTTCCAAAATTGTATTAAAGAAGAGTAATTTTATTAAAAACCTTTGAGGTACAAACGATTTTTTTGGAAACTCATTGGAGCTCAAACGTTTGACAATAAATTTTTTTTAAATTCGCAATGCCCCTCCCCTCCCCCTTTGAAACCCATTGAAAAACGGCACGAGGCGCTACTGTCAATGAAGTTGAATCAATGAAGAATACCCCCTGTCGGGGGGTATTCCATCCCCCCAGCACATGGTGATCACTGATCAAATGGCCATTAAAATGAAGAGTAATAATAATTTTTAAAAGTAACGAAGTTGACTGATTTTTCGGGACTTTTGATCATCGATGATCAGTATTTGGAACAACGCATTTTGTTCAAGTTTGCGTCTATAAGTAAATTTATATTTTTCTTTTAATTTATATTTTGTGCCCTCCCTTAAAAGAAGTTACGAGTCGCCACTGGTTCTAGTATGACTACAGTTTATATATTCTGGTTCGGCTCAAGAACATTTTTGACTACGGACTAATGGTAAGAATTTACCCCCCTCCGCCCACAGCCAGCGAATTTTTCCGGTGGAAATTTTTTAGAAGTAGGTGTGGAAAAAATAAGCATTATTTTCTTTGTAATTAATTATGGTAATACTATATAAACAAAATAAATAAAATTCGTTATAAAATGGCTTGTATTCTATACCTACTATAAATATACTATTTAGTTTTTTGTATTTGTTACGTTATGTGGGAGTCCCCCATAGACTATCCCTACCACGCAAACTCTTTCCTGGCCTTTTCAGATGAAATTTATCAGTTACACGTATTGAAGAAGTGGAAATGGTACAGAAGCCGCCAGTGTCTTCTTAACAATTTAATTAATTTCAGAAAATAATAACCTTCGAAATAGTAAGTGTTTTTTTTTATTTACAAAATTACTCATATTACAAATAAAATTGCGATTTTTTATACATTTCTTTGTTTAATTTAATTAATAACTCGAAAACTGTTGATTTTGGGCAAAAATACTAGTAATGAATTTTGTAGATAATTTCCCACTCTTCAGAAAAGTATTAAATGATTACCACTAAATAATCAATCATTTCGGCAGTATGACCCTTTTAAGGTAGAACTGAAAAATTCTATTTAAGAGTGAAAACAAATAAAATTGCGATTTTTTATACATTTCTTTGCTTAATTTAATTAATAACTCGAAAACTGTTGATTTTGGGCAAAAATACTAGTAATGAATTTTGTAGATAATTTCCCACTCTTCAGAAAAGTATTAAATGATTACCACTAAATAATCAATCATTTCGGCAGTATGACCCTTTTAAGGTAGAACTGAAAAATTCTATTTAAGAGTGAAAACAAATAAAATTGCGATTTTTTATACATTTCTTTGCTTAATTTAATTAATAACTCGAAAACTGTTGATTTTGGGCAAAAATACTAGTAATGAATTTTGTAGATAATTTCCCACTCTTCAGAAAAGTATTAAATGATTACCACTAAATAATCAATCATTTCGGCAGTATGACCCTTTTAAGGTAGAACTGAAAAATTCTATTTAAGAGTGAAAACAAATAAAATTGCAATTTTTTATACATTTCTTTGCTTAATTTAATTAATAACTCGAAAACTGTTGATTTTGGGCAAAAATACTAGTAATGAATTTTGTAGATAATTTCCCACTCTTCAGAAAAGTATTAAATGATTACCACTAAATAATCAATCATTTCGGCAGTATGACCCTTTTAAGGTAGAACTGAAAAATTCTATTTAAGAGTGAAAACAAATAAAATTGCGATTTTTTATACATTTCTTTGCTTAATTTAATTAATAACTCGAAAACTGTTGATTTTGGGCAAAAATACTAGTAATGAATTTTGTAGATAATTTCCCACTCTTCAGAAAAGTATTAAATGATTAACCCTAAAAAATCAATCATTTCGGCAGTATGACCCTTTTAAAGTAGAACTGAAAAATTCTATTTAAGAGTGGAAATAAATAAAATTGCGAAATTTTATACATTTCTTTGCTTAATTTAATTAATAACTCGAAAACTGTTGATTTTGGGCAAAAATACTAGTAATGAATTTTGTAGATAATTTCCCACTCTTCAGAAAAGTATTAAATGATTAACCCTAAAAAATCAATCATTTCGGCAGTATGACCCTTTTAAGGTAGAACTGAAAAATTCTATTTAAGAGTGAAAACAAATAAAATTGCGATTTTTTATACATTTCTTTGCTTAATTTAATTAATAACTCGAAAACTGTTGATTTTGGGCAAAAATACTAGTAATGAATTTTGTAGATAATTTCCCACTCTTCAGAAAAGTATTAAATGATTACCACTAAATAATCAATCATTTCGGCAGTATGACCCTTTTAAGGTAGAACTGAAAAATTCTATTTAAGAGTGAAAACAAATAAAATTGCGATTTTTTATACATTTCTTTGCTTAATTTAATTAATAACTCGAAAACTGTTGATTTTGGGCAAAAATACTAGTAATGAATTTTGTAGATAATTTCCCACTCTTCAGAAAAGTATTAAATGATTACCACTAAATAATCAATCATTTCGGCAGTATGACCCTTTTAAGGTAGAACTGAAAAATTCTATTTAAGAGTGGAAATAAATAAAATTGCGAAATTTTATACATTTCTTTGCTTAATTTAATTAATAACTCGAAAACTGTTGATTTTGGGCAAAAATACTAGTAATGAATTTTGTAGATAATTTCCCACTCTTCAGAAAAGTATTAAATGATTAACACTAAAAAATCAATCATTTCGGCAGTATGACCCTTTTAAAGTAGAACTGAAAAATTCTATTAATTTAAGAGTGGAAATAAATAAAATTGCGAAATTTTATACATTTCTTTGCTTAATTTAATTAATAACTCGAAAACTGTTGATTTTGGGCAAAAATACTAGTAATGAATTTTGTAGATAATTTCCCACTCTTCAGAAAAGTATTAAATGATTAACACTAAAAAATCAATCATTTCGGCAGTATGACCCTTTTAAAGTAGAACTGAAAAATTCTAGTTAAGAGTGGAAATAAATAAAATTGCGAAATTTTATACATTTCTTTGCTTAATTTAATTAATAACTCGAAAACTGTTGATTTTGGGCAAAAATACTAGTAATGAATTTTGTAGATAATTTCCCACTCTTCAGAAAAGTATTAAATGATTACCACTAAATAATCAATCATTTCGGCAGTATGACCCTTTTAAGGTAGAACTGAAAAATTCTATTTAAGAGTGAAAACAAATAAAATTGCGATTTTTTATACATTTCTTTGCTTAATTTAATTAATAACTCGAAAACTGTTGATTTTGGGCAAAAATACTAGTAATGAATTTTGTAGATAATTTCCCACTCTTCAGAAAAGTATTAAATGATTACCACTAAATAATCAATTATTTCGGCAGTATGACCCTTTTAAGGTAGAACTGAAAAATTCTAGTTAAGAGTGGAAATAAATAAAATTGCGAAATTTTATACATTTCTTTGCTTAATTTAATTATTAATAACTCGAAAACTGTTGATTTTGGTCAAAAATACTAGTAATGAATTTTGTAGATAATTTCCCACTCTTCAGAAAAGTATTAAATGATTAACCCTAAAAAATCAATCATTTCGGCAGTATGACCCTTTTAAAGTAGAACTGAAAAATTCTATTTAAGAGTGGAAATAAATAAAATTGCGAAATTTTATACATTTCTTTGCTTAATTTAATTAATAACTCGAAAACTGTTGATTTTGGGCAAAAATACTAGTAATGAATTTTGTAGATAATTTCCCACTCTTCAGAAAAGTATTAAATGATTAACACTAAAAAATCAATCATTTCGGCAGTATGACCCTTTTAAAGTA
This sequence comes from Podabrus alpinus, assembly GCA_932274525.1. Lineage (NCBI taxonomy): Eukaryota > Metazoa > Arthropoda > Insecta > Coleoptera > Cantharidae > Podabrus > Podabrus alpinus. Next base: position 8,073,105 of record OW026452.1, read on the forward strand.
GAACTGAAAAATTCTATTAATTTAAGAGTGGAAATAAATAAAATTGCGAAATTTTATACATTTCTTTGCTTAATTTAATTAATAACTCGAAAACTGTTGATTTTGGGCAAAAATACTAGTAATGAATTTTGTAGATAATTTCCCACTCTTCAGAAAAGTATTAAATGATTAACACTAAAAAATCAATCATTTCGGCAGTATGACCCTTTTAAAGTAGAACTGAAAAATTCTAGTTAAGAGTGGAAATAAATAAAATTGCGAAATTTTATACATTTCTTTGCTTAATTTAATTAATAACTCGAAAACTGTTGATTTTGGGCAAAAATACTAGTAATGAATTTTGTAGATAATTTCCCACTCTTCAGAAAAGTATTAAATGATTAACACTAAAAAATCAATCATTTCGGCAGTATGACCCTTTTAAAGTAGAACTGAAAAATTCTAGTTAAGAGTGGAAATAAATAAAATTGCGAAATTTTATACATTTCTTTGCTTAATTTAATTAATAACTCGAAAACTGTTGATTTTGGGCAAAAATACTAGTAATGAATTTTGTAGATAATTTCCCACTCTTCAGAAAAGTATTAAATGATTAACCCTAAAAAATCAATCATTTCGGCAGTATGACCCTTTTAAAGTAGAACTGAAAAATTCTATTTAAGAGTGGAAATAAATAAAATTGCGAAATTTTATACATTTCTTTGCTTAATTTAATTAATAACTCGAAAACCGTCGATTTTGGGCAAAAATACTAGTAATGAATTTTTTAGATAATGTCCCACTCTTCAGAAAAATACCAAATAATTGACACAAAAAAATCAATAATTTATACGATGACCCTTTTAATGTAGAAATTAAAACCAATACAAATAAAATAAAGAATTTTTAAACATTTCTTTGCTGAATTTATTGTATAACTCAAAAACTATCGATTTTGGGCTAAAATGATAGTAATGTATTTTGAAGATAATTTCCCACTCTTCAGAACAGTACTAAACGATTAACACTAAAAACTCAATCATTTCGGCGGTATGGCCCTTTTTAGGCTGAAATTATAATATTGTAAATCCTTTTCGATTTAGACAAAAATTTCAATTGGTAGTTTTTGTAGAAAAGCTGCTATCGCCAGTTAAGAGCTGTGTATTGGTCATAGAGACACCTGAATGGAAGAAGGCAACAATAAATCATAAAAAAATTTCGAGAATGTGGTTTATACTAAAAACAATTAAAAAAAATAATTATAAGATAAAATTCTTTCTATACGTAAAGCGATTACTTACTTCCTACGAAATTCGATCAGTAATCTTATCACAGAGTTGTTTGATATATTCAAGGCCGGTTACGACAAATTTTAGCGAATAATCATAATGCAATAATAAAAACAAATAATAAAGAATTGTATGAAAATTAATTTAAGCTTTTTTTAGGTTGTTTTACAACATGGACCGCAGAAAGCAAAAAATTCGTGGAGGACTGGAAAAATCGTCCAATTCCAAGTTTCCGAATGCGATCCAGCAAAAAAATGCACCAGGTGGTTCCAGTTCATCCAAATCATTTCCGGAAAGCCGACGAAAGCATTTGCAAAATCGCCCTAATTCGACTTCTCAATCTGCAATGAATTCAAGGCATTGCCCAAAAGCTTATTATTGTTTAGAAGCTCTGGTCGCATTGAACAAAAAAAATTCCTACGAGATATTAAAGGAGTTGATTAAGACACAAAAACATTTCTCAGAGTTGATCGAATCCGATTTGGAACCTGATCAGATTGTGGTGATAATCGCGATTCTTGCCAAAGTGTGTTCTGCCACATTAAGTCCAGAAAAAGTTGATATAATTAACCTCGCAGTGAAAGCTTCCCTGGCAGACACTCTGGAAAAATATGTGGCGAACCTACAATTTGAAGATCGCAAAAACCGCCACAAGAATAAACTTTTATGGGACAACACGGATGAATTTTTTGCTAATCTGGCTGATGTGTGCGATTTCCTGATGGAAACTATCCGGACCAAGGCTTGCGAAATTTTGCCAAAATTACTGAGAGTTGTGTACGTTAGTTTTCCGACCCTTGAAGAACAGCAAAGTATTGAAGTGCACGAAACAACAAAAGCGAAAATTAAAAATTTGATCGAAACCTTGGATTTGTACAAAGAGGCGGTGGTGCAAACGAAACGAAAAAACGAAAGTATTGTTTTGCCACCTGATGATTTTAGAACGTTAAGCGTCTATCCAAGCTGCGAAGAAATTTTAAGTACGAAATATGCATTTATCAGGAAGAACATTATTGAGGGAGGTTATGTTAACGTGGAGCATTATTTGGACGTGCAATTTCGTTTACTGAAAGAAGATTTTGTTGCGCCTTTACGGAAGGGTATTAAGGAATATTTTAACCAAATGGAGGACACCAAACTTTATCGTAAATTTTCCGACATTAGAATTCATCAGGATGTGGTTTTCCAATCACCGATTTTCGAAAACGACCGAGTGGGTGTAATTTTAAAATTGTCCAAAGTTTCTTACAGGATTTTCGAACCACGTTCTAAAAGTTTTAATTATGGATCACTGGTTTGCTTCACAAAGGACGACTTTGGGTCGGTTTTGTTTGGAAGAGTATTGGAACGGCAAGATCGAAAAAAAGAACTCATAATTGGATTCGCGCCGGAGGACAACAATTACGAATTAAACGTGCCATATACGATGGTGGAATGCAAAGTTTTCTTCGAGCCATATTATCACGTCTTGAAAGCTTTGCAATGCATGTCGGAAGTTGATTTTCCAATGAAACGGTATTTAGTTGATGTGGATTCAATCGTGGAACCGCCAGATTATTTGAATCCAACGTCTTCCGTTTTTACAATTCAGGGCGAAAGTGTAGATTTGTTTGGCAACAACTGGCCCCCTGCTGATCAGCTCAAATTGAACTCGAGTCAGTATACGGCGTTTAAAGCGGCCTTAACCCAAAAATTTGTAGTGATTCAAGGTCCTCCTGGAACGGGAAAAACTTATATGGCGCTCGAAATCGTAAAAACGCTCCTGCACAATGATAACAGAAAGTTTTGGTATAACAAAACTCCAATTCTGATTGTTTGTTTTACGAATCATGCTTTGGACCAATTTTTGGAAGGCTTAATACCCACTACGAAAGAGATTGTGCGAGTTGGTGGACGGTCCAAAAATGAGAATTTGTCTGAATTTAATTTAAAGAACATCAGGAGATTCAGGAGAGACAAAGTAAATTATGATTTCTTTCATACCTGGAAGGGTAATGTGGAAAGCATCTTAAATAAACTTAAAGAATATAGCGACAAATTGCAGCAAATTAAGAATTATAATCACATTATAGCGTTTAAACATTTTGCTCGTATCGACGAGAATATTAAAACAAGTTGGTTTTCCCGCGCTTCTAGCCCGGAGCTTTTTGCTTGGTTGTTTGCTGATGAAAGAAAGAACATCATAACAGATACTCCAAATACACCTGAGGTAAGTTACCAGTTTAAAATTTATTACTACTTTTGTGTAGATATTTTGTGTTCTATCCATCTTCCCTTTTTTTGCTAGCGAATACCTTCATAATATCAAAATTAGAAAAAAAAATTTAGGTGACTACAAATTCATCCGGCCTACCACAAGCCAGTCAAAAGAATTACGTCGTAGCGAATTAAGCTAATACCGTCATTCCAAGTTTATTTAAAATGCAATTTCCTACGTTGTGCGGCCTAAAGGCCGCACTGAGGCAAGTGGATCAATTTAGAGTTACTTTTGGCTTTTATTAAAAGCAGTCTTTTCATTTCACAAGTATTCGTATTTGAAGTAGTCGTTTACCACGAAATTACATAACGATACTTTTACAGGACTCGTCACTGGAAGACGCAGAAGAGTCGGACCAACCGAATAATGATAACGTAATACCGGATGATATGGATCGTTCACTCAATGATAATTTCAAAATTTTGCCTCAGGCAAAACTAACAATATTAGAGTCAATACCCAATATTGAACGTGATATTTTAAAAATTGAAAATGCATTATGTACGAGATCAAATACTACTAAACAACCGTGCGACAATAAATTGGTGCTGGAAGCAGATTTAGCAGATTTACAAAAAATTTTGCACTATTTCAAGGTAAGCAAACCTCACATTTTACTACTAGCGCGATTAAAGCTACGTACCTACTAGACGAAATTTAAATCGTTATGAAGTCGATCCTTTGCCATGTGACATGACCAGATTTTATTTAGGGCAACCCATTTACATGTAATTACATAATGAAATAATATATTTAATTATATGTTGCCCTGCAGACTTTGTAGCCTATTAAATTACCTACAAAAGTTCTTTTATGTAATTTTTTCATATCTGGTATGGTTTTTCATTGACAGCTCGTGGAAATTTACAACTGAGCCATTAAATATTTGATTTAGTCCTACAGACAGCTACGGAAATATTTATGTAATTGAACAGAACAATTATGCAAATGTTTAGCTTTTTAACGTTAAGGGTGCGACCGTGACATTTAGTGCGATCAGTGACGTCACTTATCGTACATGGAAAAGTTCAAACTTTCATAAAAAACACAACTAAATTTTTTTGCGTCGGTACTCCATTCTTACCTGGTGAAGAATAGAATTTCCTCATTCCTCATCTGAAGGAAAACAACTACAATAGGTTTTCTAATTTTTTTTATTGTTTTATCTTTGTAATTCATTTAATTTTTATAATTGTAAAAGAGGGAAATATTTTGTCACTTCATTGTTATTAATTTGTTTTCTTGTGTTTTTCTCGCTTTGTATGGTTTTAATTCATTACATTTTATTAACTATTACTAACTTGCGCTTCGTTATTGTTTATGTAAGTGTAAAGGTGGTCGAATTGAAATCCTTCCACCAGGATTGGCTCTCTTTACAAAGTATGCCTTTAATGCATTACGTACCTATACGTCAAAATATTTCACATTAATGGCGATAATCGCTTACAATAGCCAAGTGATTCTCGCCTGTAAAGCTTTTTGACCTACCCCGCCAAAACCGTTAAACTTATTCATATTTTTTTAATTTTACTTTGCCCCCATTATGACAGTTTTTGTTTTGCTCTAAAATTATGTTTCTTCCATCAAAAATTTGAAAAATAGAAGATGATTATTGAAAATCTTTAGAAATTATTTGATCATTTGTTGGTTTTTAAATTGTCTTTAATTTTGCCAAACCAAAATCGAACTTGCTTGGCACCACCTACCATCAAAATTGTTACTACTATCGTAAAACGTACATCAGAATTAATTTTCAAATATAATTTTCATGTGAAACCTTTCATAGATCAAAATTTTTTTTTTAAAACCGTTTTTCACTGTGTAAGACTGCGCCAATCGAAGATGCATAGTATCCGGGAAGTAGAACCCCTTGGCGGCAAAAACCTGAATCATCATCATTATCGAGATATTATATAAAATTAAGCCGTTCATCCGTTCCTTCAGTGCAGCCTCTAGGTCGCACAACCTAGGCAATCACGAATCAGTATGGTTTTAAAACACCAATTCTCTGATCCCTGATTGATTTCTTTTACAATTACTAACCAAAATTGGTTCCAATGCGGCCTTAAGGCCGCACAACCATGACAATCACGCACTGTCAGAATAGTATTAAATTAATAAATAAATGAGACAACAGCAAACTCATCAATAGTGAAGATAATATGAATATTATACGATTTTGAATTCAAAACGAGCTGTTTTGCATAATAATAATTATGAAAATGCAACAAAATAGAAGATATTTGTATACATTACTTATTCTGCTCTGCTAAGCAAGAATGTCGTAACTACATAACTGATAGTTTTGAATAATAAAAGATTTTATACTCTGCTCGTGCAAAAGTCCCTCAAAATCAGTACACTATACATGTAGATACAATAACTCGAGTTCCGTCAAGTGTCAGATACGACCTTCTTGCTTAGCATGACAGTATAAGCTAGCTAACCATCTACATCATGATTGCATTGCTTGTGCGGCGTAAAGGCCCCACTGAAGAGGAGAATAATGGATAAATTTAGCGTTACAGGCACAAAGATGTTGTAGATAAATAAATTAAGGCTATTATATTATGTTTTAATAATATTAACGTGTGGGGGGCCACCCATCGACTGCACCTAGCATTGGTGGGATGCGAATCGCGGGACTTCTCAGAGCTCGGTCATCGAGCGGACGTCCCTGGTTCGTGATGCCGGCCATTATTGGGGAGTTCTGGTTGGTGGTGAAGCCGAGAGACCGCCTAACGGCTGCGGTCATACTTGGCAGTGTCGACATTGTGGGTCAGGCTGGGGGTGAGCAACAAAGTGGAGGTAATACAGGGTGGCGCGCGGCAGACGCATGGATTTGAAAATGGAATAAAACGCAGACTGTTACAAAATTACCAATTTTTTTATTTTTTTCTATTTAATCAACACGGGAAATTTAATTTTACACAGTTTTGAAAAAAAGTATCGGTCAAATGACGCCCCTCACACTCCAAACACTGAGTAAGCCTTTTTATGAACTTTTCGTGCACTCTTTGAAGTATTGCCACAGGAATTTCGGCGATTTGGCCTCGAATGTTGTTTTTGAGGGCTTCCAGGGTCCTGGGACGATCGTTATAAACTAAGGATTTGAGGTATCCCCATAGGAAAAAATCACAAGGGGCCAAATCAGGCAAGCGTGCTGGCCAGTTCAAATCGCTTCTAAGAGAGATGAGGCGCCCGGGGAATCTGTCTCGCAAAAAGTCCATAGAAACCCTTGCTGTGTGGGCTGTGGCTCCATCCTGCTGAAACCAGACGTCTTCCAGCTCCATACCCTCCAACTGAGGCAAGAAAAAATCCTGGATCATGGTAAGGTAACGTGCAGAAGTGACTGTAACCGCTCGATCATTTTCTTCAAAAAAGTAAGGGCCGATGATTCAAATTTTTGACATTGCACACCATACTGTCACCATGTCGGAGTGCAGGGGTCTCTGGTGGAGCTCCTGGGATTCGTGTCACTCCAATACCGCATATTTTGTTTATTGACACTTCCACTGAGGTGAAAATGTACCTCGTCAGAGAAGAAAATGATACCGTCTCGAGGCAACGCAGCAAGCATGTTTTCACTAGCGACTGCTCTGGCTTCAAAATCACGTGGCTTCAATTCTTGGACGACAACCATCTTGTAGGGATGCAAATGAAGATGCTCTTTAACGATTCGTTGAATGGAACGTCTCGAAATGCCGAGGGCACCTGCCTGTTTCCGAACTGAACGCCTGGGAGATTGTTGAACCCTCTCGATGTTTTCTGGGGTAGAGACAGTAAACTGAGGCCCTCTTCTTACCGTGGACACATTTCCGGTATCCTGGAATGCATTAACCCACGCAAGAATTCGATTCCGATCAGGAATTCGGCCGCGGCGGGCTATATTGAACCTTAAACGGAAGGCACGCTGCACGCGGATGATCAAACGGGCGCACAGTGGGGTATTTGGCCTCAAAATGTGGCATAAAATACAAAAATCAAATGCTACATGCATATTCCCTATTATGATTTTTGTAAACTACACTATCTTGGGCACCATTGTGTGAATTTATAGGAACATTGCTCGTTCCAACTTTCCACTACATCGTCAAAAGATGCTAATAATTTGCTGAGGGGAGGGGGTTAACACATTCTTTTCAAAGATTATTTTTGCTAGAAATCGTTATAAATTGTAACTTTTACTTATGGAACAAGAAGTTCAAATATCTTAGATAAAGTCTGTAATAATTGATCTTTAACTAAATATGGTTACAATCATATAATGTATTGTATTAATTTTTGTAAAAGATTATCAGAAACAAAAGAAGATTTGAATATGAATGAAGGTAGATGAAGTTACTATTTTTTTTTACGGATAATACTAATACTTGAGACTAGGGGTGCGCGATTATGGAATTTCATAATCGATTATCGATTATAAAAAATAATCGATTTTTTTCGATTAATCGATTATTAAAAATAATCGATTATTCATAATCGACTATGAGTTCATAATCGATTATGAACTCGTAATCGATTATGAACTTGTAATCGAATATGAACTCATAATCGATTATGGACTCATAATCGATTATGAACCCATAATCGATTATGAATTCATAATCGATTATGGACTCATAATCGATTATGAACTCATAGTCGATTATGAACTCATAGTCGATTATGAACTTATAACTATAATAGGTAGGGCTATTAAGGGTTACTAAATTACTATATAATTTATTATTTTGCTAATTGTGTTACGGTGGTGCTAATAAGAAGTGTTGTTAAGCACCAGTTGATAACACATTACGGTCCGGTATCAATCTGTAATAACTTACCTGCGTAGCCGATTATAATGTTACTTACAGGTGTGTTGATGAGAATTTACGACTCCTTCATAAAAACGCTGATTAAATCTGAAGTACCAAATATTTTGTTTTTAAATTTTAACTGAATGTTACTATTGTATTATGCATTATATAATTAATTTATTGTTAACAATAATCCATCTAAAAGGCTTCTAATTAAAATTCATTTTGCAAAAGTATACACTTTCACTCAAAATATCGGACAAATAATTTAAATCCATATTGATGAAAAAAGGTTGCAATCTTTAATTGAAAAGCAAAAAAATATTTTTTAAAAACTATCAAATTTATAAACAAAAATACCTAAAAGTTGAATGGCAAATCCATATTTGGATTCAAAATGGTACAAAAAGGTGTACAGTAATTGCTATATACAATCTTATCTCTTATATTATTTTTCCTTGCATAGTTTGTATGTTTTTATAACAACGTAATTTGATGCTAGACTTTTTTTAATTCCAATTAATTTGAAATACACTATACTACTTATTCTTGTTAACAAATTATTCGTTTGTAATAATAAATTAAACTTGAATAACATACAATTTAGCGCAGTTCATAATCCTGCCTTGACTTGATAACATAATAAATTTTTGTAATCACAAGCGTCTGCCGACCACGCGCTTGTGATTGCAAAAATTTAATAAATTAAACTATTGCGTCATTTTTAAAATAGATGGAAGGAAATCGAACAATCAATTTATAAGTACTGTTTGCAATTTATCTCGCCATAATGTTAAAAACATTAAAAGTAAGTTAAAAAACATTAAAAACAGCAAAAAACATCACAAAAACAAGAAGTATTGTAAGAGGCCAGTACATCCCCGATAAATTTATCTCGCGTCGTACTGACGCCTTTCATAAATTGTAGCATCAGCAACCTTGAGTTTTATGCGTTCTTATCAGTTCTTATTAAATTTCTCATTACATTACATTTGTATATTTAAATTTTCTCAATTTTACAGAACAAGAGATCGACATATCCAACTTGATGGATTTAAGTATCGATAGCATTAAAGAATTAATTCCTAAAATTGGACCACGCACAAAATTTACGCGTCATTTGCAATTATATATAGAATGTCCGTTACCGACAACTCTTTCAAATGGCAAATCCATATTTGGATTCAAAATATGGATTTGCCATTCAACTTTTAGGTATTTTTGTTTATAAATTTGATAGTTTTTAAAAAATATTTTTTTGCTTTTCAATTAAAGATTGCAACCTTTTTTCATCAATATTGTTTGATGGCTCTCGGGTATTGTCGATGGAATAATTTTAACACAAATACTTTGGTAATAATAGATTTAATGCAAAATAAAAAGGAACATAAATTGACAGTTACTAACAATCGTCATAACGCAGGTAAAACTAACATAACCTTATAAAACATTGGCTGTGTCTAAATTGACGCTAACAACTCGTCCATCCTGATGACAGAGTGACCTCACTCAAACAAAGCTTACAGACAAAATATAGCAAAAAAACTAATGAACAAAAGGAACAAAATTAATAATACACATATACAAAAATCAGAACGTAAGAAACACTTCACTCTCTATTAAAGCACTTGATTCTTCTGGTTCATCGTCACCATTCTCCTCTTCTTCTCTTTCGTGACCACTGGAATCGGTTTCGTTATCTTCATTTTCGACCCATTTATAGTGGAATTCCAAACATAGGCTTGCTAAGCGTATATCGAGTACTTCGTTTTCGTTCAGCGTATCCCTAAAATTTTTGTTAATAAAGAGCTGAAAAACAGCTGGTCCGTTGCACGCCTCAAATGACATTTGCACATACTCGTACTGGGCACCACTTAAATTGTTCAACACGTCATCAATATGTGGTAAAGGGAATTTGTCTTTTTCGATCACCTTATTCAACTCGCGGTAGTCGACACATAACCGATATTCATTGTTTTTCTTTCGAGCTAACACTACGGGACTGGCATATTCGGAAACACTGTTTAACAAACTTTCCAATTCATGATGATTTGATCTAATCTTGGATAATTTTCTTTTTGCAATCACCTTTTCATTTATTACATTATTAGAAACAGTTTTCAATTTATCGTTAGATTCTTTTAAATTGAGTCGTCTATTGTTTACTTCTGAAAATATTGAACCTTCATCGACCAAATTTTGAGGTTTTTCACTTAAGCATTTCAATTCGTTATTAGTTGTACGACATTCTTCTTCCACATCTTTGTCGTCTTGATTTGGCAAGCAATCTAATTCGTCATGCAGAGTCAAAAGCTCTTCCATACCCTCAAACAACTCCAACTGGCAACTTTCTTCGTAACATTTCAACTCACTTTGTAACAATTTTAATTTATCTTTCGAGAATAAATTCGGGTTTATTTGTAAGTCCATTTCAAAACTTCCTGCAACATCAATATTTAAAATATCTGTCGATGGAAAGATCTTCTTTTCGTTGCTGGTTGAATTCGAGGCAAAACCACTCGGTTTCGACTTTTCTTCGGGTTGGTTTTGCATTTCCCCTTCGATCAATTTCATCGCACTCATCAAGCTCTTCAGCGTTAGGTGTTTTGCGACAACCATTTGCGTTCGAATCATAAAATTGTCTATCCCATGGATGACATGCGAAACAATTTCATTTTCGTGCATTTTCGCTTTGTGACCTAATCGCACTTTGTCATCGAAGTAGTCCTCGAAGGGCTCATTTGGCTTCCATCTTCTGCTTCTTAGTTTTCTCATTATTTCAAATATGTTCTCAGGTTTTTGACCTTCTTCGACTCTTGATATGCACCTTTCCACATCGATGGTATCCGTTTTTGCTCCGGTCTGGGGGATTTGTGCACCTATCTCCGATAAGGGAACTCTTATTGAAGATGCTGCGTTTGGTTGAGGTCGTAATTGATCCTTCAACTGGTCCACCTCCGTTTCTTTACGTAATAACATTTTCATCATTGTGTTTACTTGGGAAATCAACATTTTCACTTCGCTGGTATCTTCGGCCTTCACCTCACTTCCGGTTGACATTTCGATACAGTACGTTGATCGTTCAAAATCGGAAGTTTGTAAAACGTAATGTGATGTCGTACGTTGCATCAAATTACAAACAAATAATAAAATCTTCAAACACTTTTTTATTGACTTACTAATAGTAATGCGGTACGTTGCACTAAAATTTTCAGTAAATAATGTACTTTTCTTAATTATTTCGCGCCAAATAATGTAGTCCGTCACAGTTATTTTTGCGCCACTTCTGCTATCGAACATACAGTCCGTTGTAATTCGTTAGCTCTCGAGTAAAACCACGCGTACAACCAAAATGAATTCACAAATTAATTTTCACTTTCCTTTTTTTTTCGTAATTTACGTATTATCACCTTCGAATCTCACTTCTGAAATTGTTGGATGACTCTCGGGTATTGTCGATGGAATAATTTTAACACAAATACTTTGGTAATAATAGATTTAATGCAAAATAAAAAGGAACATAAATTGACAGTTACTAACAATCGTCATAACGCAGGTAAAACTAACATAACCTTATAAAACATTGGCTGTGTCTAAATTGACGCTAACAATATGGATTTAAATTATTTGTCCGATATTTTGAGTGAAAGTGTATACTTTTACAAAATGAATTTTAATTAGAAGCCTTTTAGATGGATTATTGTTAACAATAAATTAATTACATAATGCATAATACAATAGTAACATTCAGTTAAAATTTAAAAACAAAATATTTGGTACTTCAGATTTAATCAGCGTTTTTATGAAGGAGTCGTAAATTCTCATCAACACACCTGTAAGTAACATTATAATCGGCTACGCAGGTAAGTTATTACAGATTGATACCGGACCGTAATGTGTTATCAACTGGTGCTTAACAACACTTCTTATTAGCACCACCGTAACACAATTAGCAAAATAATAAATTATATAGTAATTTAGTAACCCTTAATAGCCCTACCTATTATAGTTATAAGTTCATAATCGACTATGAGTTCATAATCGACTATGAGTTCATAATCGACTATGAGTTCATAATCGATTATGAGTCCATAATCGATTATGAATTCATAATCGATTATGAATTCATAATCGATTATGGGTTCATAATCGATTATGAGTCCATAATCGATTATGAATTCATAATCGATTATGGGTTCATAATCGATTACGAGTTCATAATCGATTATGAACTCATAGTCGATTATGAATAACCGATTATTTCAATAATCGATTAATCGATTATTATAAAATATCATAATCGATTATGAAATAATCGATTATTCGAATTACGTAATCGATTAATCGATTATATGCGCACCCCTACTTGAGACTTTAAAATAAATTTTTTGGCTGCGAATCTTTGCGAGGTTCTTTTTAATTCGCGTTTTACTTGGAGAACTCAAAAATTTCTAAGTCACCCTGTATATAGTTTTTATCAAATTATTTATCAATTTTACATGGTTGGATTCGTTTTTTTGAATGTTTACTCCAGAAATAGTTAAATTTGCGTTGCTGCCTATAGGTCAGTTAAGCAAAAAGCACATGAAGCTTGCAATAAGGATTTCAAGAGATATCGTGAACATAACTCGAGAAAATTTAGCCGCGAAAGTTCAAACAGAGACGTTCTAAACAGATTTCTTTTAACCTCTGACCCTGTTATAACAAACAAAAGAGAATTACCCAAAAAAAACCTTCGATACTTATCTCAGCAGATATTACATTTATTAAAAGCCCCTACTGACCAAGTCATTGATGATCAAACAGATTTCCGAGAGTGACGATGACGATACGATGCGATCGATGGATGATGACGAAGAAGATGACCAAGACATTATTTAAAATGTTTGCTTTATTTTTACTTTTAACGCTATTACTTGAAAAATAAATATAAAAATTATTAACTACTTCACTTCTGAATTTTTTAATTCGTATCCATTAAATATTTGTTGTATTGTGATATCACAACCTGTATTTTCGGATAAGTGTATATTTACATGATATTTACACAAATCTTCCAAAAACTATTTCTGTGTTTTTTGCTGATGATGTTAATTTTTCAAAGTTTTTCAAATAAATTCATTTTCTTAATAAATAAATGCACCAGAATTATGCAAAGTATTTTTTAGATACTACTAAGAGCCCTGAAAATAAATATCCTACTTAGAAATCCGTTGGAATAGTATTTGATTTAATGCCACCTTTTGAGGCCAAATACCCCACTGTGGGGCGTTCGAAAAATAAGTCTGCACACAAAAAACACGTTGTTCAACGGACCACTCCATTATGGCGACTGACACCGCGTGAAACATAAACTTCCCTTCCCCCTCTTTCGAAGCCCCCCACTTCCAACCGTCTAGGACTGTTAGAAAGGGAGCAATTGCCTCTTCAAATCCATATGTCTGCCGCGCGCCACCCTGTATAATGGGCCCGGTAGAGTGGCCTAAGTGCGTGCAAGTTGATACTTACCCCTCCCCCGAAATCCAGAATATTAACGTGTGAAATGAATATTGAATTGCAATTTAAAAATTGATGAGCTTTCTAATTTTTGTAGCTTTCAATTGTGCCATAGTCTTAAATTGAGAGAGCCTATTAAATTTCATTAACTACTCAAAGTATTAAATGGTTCTAAATTGAGATGTCGAAAGCCGAGCAGTAAGGTTTAACCTCCTTTGTTTGCGAGCCGCAGGCCGGGTTTGAAATAGAGACTGAAGGCCGATTAGGAAAGCCGAAAGTGTCGCTAAGTTAGCCGCGAAAATCGGCCTGTTATCGGAGTCTTGGTTATCAGATCTTCCTCGTTAACCGAGCCGAACCTCTTAAAACCAATATTAAGATCTTATCGTTGCCGATTACGTCGTGAACAATCGGACTGTTTAATGTCAAAACACGGATACATTTTGATGTCAGGCTTCTAAATTTCCGTCGCGTCGATCAAGGTTTCCAAAATAATTAACACCTGGTAGATGACAGTCAATTCGGTTACCTGTTAATCCGACGGCAGTCTGTTAATGTGGGTATTTTACCTGGTTAATTCTTTGTCATTTGTAATATTAAAAATTATTGTTTAAAATTTAAGCAATAAAGTTCATATATTTACCAATACAAACTAATAAAATAAATTTAAATAAAAATTACTTTAATAGGCCCGCCTTCGGGCGTGCAAAACTATGCAATAATAAACACTAATAAAAATAATAAAATATTTCCAGGCGGCGCAGTTGACGAGATCCCTCCTAAATTTTTAATACAATAATTTAGGTAATGACGTAAACCTATGTTCCAAATTTCATAACCCTCTTTTCGACCAACCCTTACCTCTAAGAAGTTAGTAAAAAATTCCCCGAGGGCGCAATTGACGAGATCCCCTCCTAAATTTTTGGTGTAATAAGCTGTAATAAAAGCTGATTTTATAACATACTTACATAGGTAAATTTAAAAAATGTACAAAAGTAATTCCTCACACTAGCTACAATTCTGCTGTCCTTAGTTAAAACGCGTCCTACCTAACAAATTGGTTTTCGGGAAAAAATGAGTTTATATGGATGTTATTAAGCCATTTTCATATCATTTAACAGAAGGTATTAAATACAATGTTATAATGGAGACAGCTTTATAACATCTACATAAAGTCAGTTTTCTCCCGAAAACCAACTTGTTAGTTAGGACGTTTTAACTAAGCACGGCAGAATTTTTTCTTTGAGAGTCTATGTAATTACTCAATTTTTTTAGGCCAGAATGTTTGATGGAGAAACTGAACTGCTACCGATGAAACCCCACAACGTAAATTATCGTTCACCTCACCTCATGGAGCTCAATGATCGATGGAAATTGTACTTCTATTGGTTAAACTTGTACAAACATTTTATAGTGGAACAACTGGTTCAACTTCAACATAGATATGAGGAAGTTTATAAAGAGTACACTGATGTTAGAAACACGCTTGATACAAAAATAATGAAAACTAAGTTGGTAATAGGTATGACCACCACCGGAGCTGCACGTCTTCAAACCAGTCTCCAAGCCCTCAAGTGCCGAATTGTAATTGTCGAGGAAGCCGCCGAAGTTTTGGAACCCCACGTTACGGTGTCCTTGACGAACCACTGCGAACATTTAATTTTGATTGGCGACCACCAACAGTTACGTCCAAGCACAGCCGACTATCGCATCGAAAAAAAATTTAATTTGGGCATCAGCATGTTCGAACGAATGGTCCTCAACAAAATACAGTGCAATGTTTTGGACGTCCAACATCGCATGCGTCCCGAATTTGCACAGTTAATAGTGCCCCACATTTACCCGGAACTAGAAAACCATTATTCCGTTACCAGCTTCCCGCCAATTGTAGGAATCGACTCCACTCTGTTTTTCATTCACCATGAACACCAAGAAAATATAGAAGGCACCAGTAAATCCAATTTGCACGAAGCCAAATTTTTAATAAAACTCGCTGTTTATTTGAGAAAAGTGGGGTATAAACCCCAAGATATAACAATTTTATCTGCTTATTTGGGTCAAATGTTTGTCTTGCTTGACGAGAAACAAAAAAACGAGTACAAGGACTTGCTCAAAGATGTCAGAATTTGCGTTCTGGACAATTACCAAGGGGAAGAGTCTAAAATTATTTTACTCTCTTTGGTTAGAAATAATCACCAAGGAAAGATTGGGTTTCTGAAAACTGAAAATCGCGTTTGCGTCGCTTTGTCACGAGCTAAAGAAGGTCTTTACATTATGGGCAACATGGATTTGCTCTGCCAAAACAGCGAAGTATGCATTTTATATTTGTGTTTGTGATTCGTGTCAGAGTTGATTTTAGATTTGGCGAAAAATTAAGGCAGTTTTGGAAAGGCAAAACTGTCTAGGAAATTCTTTAACCATTCGATGCGACAATCATCCAGACCGCGTCACTGAATTAAAAGAGCTAGCAGATTTTTATAACATTCCAGAAGGAGGTTGTCTGCAAATATGTGGAAGGTTAATGGATTGTGGGCACAAGTGCTCTAAAATTTGCCATATCGTAAATCGCGATCACACCACAAGGACGTGTACAGTACCATGTACAAGGTAAGAATTTTGGCAAATATTTTGCTTAGGTGTTAAATTTCCATTTTAGGGAGTGCAACAATGGACACGTTTGCAAGAAATTGTGCTACGAAGAGTGGGGGAATTGCAAAGTCAAAATGTCTCAAAGTTTGAAATGTGGTCATATACATATGATCTCATGCTATGTCGATCTAGAAAAGCTCAATTGTAACATTTTGGTTATGGCAACTTTATCATGTGGTCATGAAGTGTCTAATAAACCATGTTACAAGGATGCAAATGATTGGAAATGCAATATTCCATGCGATGTACGAATTGATTCCTGTGGACATGCATGTACATTCCCATGTCATATTACGGAAGATCCAAAGCATCTAGATGAGGTAAAGTTAAAGTAGAGGGGCTATGGGGGACTCAGGTCGTTTTTAACAACCAACCTTCGAATAGACCAGTCAAATTTAGCCATTCGATAGAAAAATCGTTTTTCAATGAAATAAACAAAAGTTTATTTCGTGGGTAATTAAATTTCCTACAAATAGCTTCCTTACAGAATATATTTAACTATGTTAGTTTAGGCAAATTGCAAATTTTGAAAATCATTTTTAACTAATTTGTCCAGCGAATTCGTACTTTTGCGTTGTACAGAATTTTTTTTAAATTAATGTTGAAACCAACAAGTATAGATACACTTTTTCGCCGAAAATTGGTAACTGTCGCGAAGTTTAGGGGGGGGGGCTGGATACATGTTTTTCTATTATTACTCTCATTTTGAATTTTTGTGTACCAATCAAAAGAGTTTATTTTGAACTTATATATAATCATCATCTTAATTACATTTACTTGCCAAGTTAGGGATATTTGAAATTTTCCAGCGCTCTGAGCAACACGCGTTTACTTGATTTTTGCCAGTTTAAATTTTAATTAAGATTGAAATATAGATAACTTACAAAGTTAAAAATAATCAAGAAAATACAACACAACCTGAGAAACTTGGTTCCAGTGTTGGATCCGATTATAAATGAGATGAGGAGGAGATTTTCTTCCGTTCATTCCTTTGAATGCGAGAAAAATTCGTCGGACATGGCTTCCAAATGGTGCCCAAGAAGACCTACGCACTGCCCCCAGTTGGAAGACGGAAAATGCAGACAATGCAATTTTTCGCGCAGAACTCGTGAATTTGGGGATTACCTTTGATCACATGATAATTTTTAAGAAACAACTGGAAAATGTCGAGAACAGGGTAAGGGCTATAAGTAGGACACTGGCAAAACTTGATGCCTAACACAAAAAAGGTCACGGTGGTGCTCTTGGTGATGTTCTATGGGGTCCCAATATGGTATAAAGTAATGAAAGCCGAAAAGTATTGCAGCTCGATATGAGGAAAAACACGTCTCCAGACCCCCCCCTTCAAGAATTTACGGTTGAGAATCAACCCCACGATGGTTGACGCTCAGACGAAAAAGGTGCATGCTCAATAAGACTCAATCAACGTTCAAACATTTACACAAATATTATTAAAAAAGTCGATTTGAGGGGGTGGGGATTTGAAATACACCTGGTATTTTAGATTTCAAATATTTTTCCAGAGCAACAAAGTGGATCCATTTAATTATCCAGAAATGTCGTGGGATGAATTTTTTTTGACTTATTGCCTGGGCTCAAATTTCAAGTAACTTTTGTTAATTAATTTAAAATCGTTTTTCAATTGAATGGCTGAGGTTTGATCGACTTCTGATTTAGTTCCATTTAAAATTATAATTTTACTAGCCTATAGAATTAATATTCTATTAATCGTGATTTTCATTGGCGGATTATTTAATTGAACCTTCTCGCGGTTTCAATAAAATTATCTTTAGTTTATTTAAGTTTTTTTTTATTAGTATGGTTGTCGTAAACGTTGCGAGAAAACTGCGTTTCGATGTTCAACTGAAGATCACAGATGCCAGGAAAGGTGTTCCAAAAAATGTCTTCCTTGCAAAGTTGAAGTTAAAAAAAGTTTTCCGAATTGTGACCATACAATTGATGAAGCCTGCAGTACTGACATGACATTGGAGCTTTGCTTGAAATCGTGCAAGAAATTGTTACCATGTGGTCATAAGTGCACAAGAACATGTTCTTTGCCTTGTGGAGGATGCACTGAAAAGGTAAATACTTCATCGAAATTTTATTTAGCCCTTCATTCTTATTTGTTACTCTTTAGGTTCAAAAACTATCACCTTGTGGACACGAAGTGAAGATCGCCTGCAACAAAACCCCGAGTACCGCGGATTGCAGAGGTTCCTGCCCAAAAAAACTGAAATGCGGTCATCCCTGCACCAAAAAGTGCAACGAAATCTGCACGACCGACTGTCGCGAAATCGTAGACGTGAATGAAACAGCACCGTGCGGTCACCAATTCAAAACTATATGCAACATTCGCTCTAAAAAATCACCTGGCGACGCCTCCTTAAGTAAATCTTGCAGGGAACCCTGTGCCCAAATATTGGAATGCTCGCATAAGTGCTCGGGAACGTGCGGTTCGTGCTTTCAAGGCCGAATCCATTTGCCTTGTTCCAAAAAGTGCGATGTTTATCTGACGTGCGGCCACAAACGCAATATTCTTTGTCGTGATGTGCGTGAACTTTGCGAACATAAATGTTCCTTCAAGTGCAGGCACGTTAAATACCAAAAAGGTTTTACAAAATGTAATGCGCCATGTGCGAGGCGCTGCAAGCACGTGCGGTGTACGGCGAGATGTTGGGAAGACTGCACGGTCGGCCCGTGCCATGAACCTTGCGACAAAATTTTGAAGTGTGCTCACCCTTGCATCGGTTTTTGTGGCGAACCTTGCCCTAAATTGTGTCGAGTTTGCAACAAGAATCAAATTTCAAAGTTATTTTTGGGCGATAAGGAAGAAAAGGACGCTAGATTTGTTATGCTGGATGAATGTAAACACGTAGTTGAAAGCAAGGAACTGGAAGTGTATTTCCGGCAAGGAGATATCGTAAACGGAGTTTTGGTTGATTACAAACGGTGCCCTAGGTGTGAAATTCCGTTGATGTCAACACACCGTTATAACGGCTATATCAAGACAAACGCTAACGATTCAGTTAATATCCAGATTAAAGTTTATGGCCGACATTATGAGAGAAGAACGAAACGCCATCAATTGGAAGAAATGCTGAATTCTTTGCAAAGAAAATCTGAATCCATCAAAACAATTTTTCCGCCTTGTTTTCCCCGTTGTATGCAGGAATATCGTTCCATTCTGAATAATCAAGGTGGATCCTTCAATCTATATAAGGGTAAAAATATAGAAGCGAAGTTAATAATTATTCAAAGATATTACGAAATATTTAATTTTACCAGTAATCCTGTGAGGTTCAACAATTACCCAATATATAGGACAAACAGGTATAAACATCAAGTAGGTCCAGTGAGGTCTGTCAGCGCCTCAACCGTCTTCTTAAATCAAGTCACAATGCACTGGAATTATCTATTGGAATTTTTAACTTTGAGAGTTCCTAAATTCACCAATCAAACAATTCTCGACATTGAACGCGAGATGTGGAGGTTCCAAAGGATGAAACAAATTTTTGACATCACGGGTATTACGACCAATTCTGACGATTTACGCGAAGTGAAGGCATTAGTATTGAAATCGATTCCATATACCAATGATTACGATGATCAAGTAAAAACAAAATTGGAAAAGCTATACAAGAAGTTGGGCAAAGAGGTGCCTAATATGGGATACCGCACAATTTTGCAAGATTTGAATTTTAAGCAAAGGCGCTGGTTCAAATGTCCCACTGGTCATTATTTCATGGATTGCGGTGACCCCACCCAAATTACCAAGTGTGCGGAATGCTAGGAATTACGCGATGATTTTTTTTTTATTCTATATTAATTATTCCAATTTTTGTCTTTATATTTCCAAATAAACGACATTCAATTTATAACCGTCTTTAAGTTTTAGTGGTTTTTGAATTATTTTGTAGAACAGAAATTGTACGAAATATTTACATAATATTCTATGCAGACATTGAAGCCGTTGGCCATTTTGAGGTCCGTTCTTACTGCCGATAACATCTTCCTTTTAACTTTTATTGGACATCAAAATTATCGGGTATATGTAAACTACCCTCATCCTCCAGGTAGATTTCCAAAAAGCATGTAAACTGCCCTCCAATGGTAAAATGGATGAGGGGCGTTTACATGCAGGATGAAACCAAGAATTTGTAATTACCGTTAACAACTCAGGACCATACGCAGGATTTCTTTGCGGACGGTGTTTTTATTGAGCCATCCAGATTCCTGACATTTCTGGTGCTTCTAACTTTTAACGTTCAACTTGCGAAAACAAAATCGTTTACTAGCACTAACCTAAGCTCGACCCGGCCGATACACCTCTGAGCGGCCGATTTACCTTTTCCCCCCAGTAGTTTTTCGCGAATAACTCTGCGACCTTTGAGACACAAACGAAAATAATGGAAGCTCGTTCAGGCTCAAACTATGCTATAACGCTTGACACCATATTCACCAGAAAATTTGATACTGGGGGCGCCATCATATCTACGCCACCCTCCCCTTAGTTTTTGCGAATAACTCCGTGACCTGTAAGACTCAACGAAAATAATGGAAGGTGATTCAGGTTCAAACGGGGTTCTAACGTTTGACCCCAAATTCACCCAAAAATTGTATACATGTATACGGCCCCCCAAAAGTTTTTTGCGAATAACCCCGCGACCTTTGAAGCTCAAATGAAAATAATGGAAGCTCATTCAGGCTCAAACGATGTTCTAATGTTTGACACCATTTTTATAAAAAGATTCGAAACTGAGGGGTCACTGACATGCACCTGCTTACATGCAGGATCAAACCAAGAAATTTTAATTACCTTTGACAACTCAGGACTCGACGCAGAATTTCTTTGCGAGCGGTGTTTTTGTTGAACCATCCAGATTCATGACGTTTCTGGTGCTTCTAACTTTTAACGTTCAACTTGCGGAAACAAAATCGTTTACTAGCACTAACCTAAGCTCGACCCGTCCGATACACCTCTGAGCGGCCGATTTACCTTTGCCCCCAATAGTTTTTCGCCAATAACTCTGCGACCTTTGAGACACAAACGAAAATAATGGAAGCTCGTTCAGGCTCAAACGATGCTCTAACGCTTGACACCATATTCACCAGAAAATTTGATACTGGGGGCGCGATCATATCTACGCCACCTTCCCTTAGTTTTTGCGAATAACTCCGCGACCTGTAAGACTCAACGAAAATAATGGAAGCTCATTCAGACTCAAACGGTGCTCTAACGTTTGACCTCAAATTCACCCAAAAATTCGATACTAAGGGGGGAGGCATCATGTACACGGTCCCCCAAAAGTTTTTTGCGAATAACCCCGCGACCTTTGAAGCTCAAATGAAAATAATGGAAGCTCATTCAGGCTCAAACGATGTTCTAATGTTTGACACCATTTTTATAAAAAGATTCGAAACTGAGGGGTCACTGACATGCACCTGCTTACATGCAGGATCAAACCAAGAAATTTTAATTACCTTTGACAACTCAGGACTCGACGCAGAATTTCTTGGCGAGCGGTGTTTTTGTTGAACCATCCAGATTCATGACATTTCTGGTGATTCTAACTTTTAACGTTCAACTTGCGAAAAGAAAATCGTTTACTAGCACTAACCTAAGCTCGACCCGGCCGATACACCTCTGAGCGGCCGATTTACCTTTTCCCCCCAGTAGTTTTTCGCGAATGACTCTGCGACCTTTGAGACACAAACGAAAATAATGGAAGCTCGTTCAGGCTCAAACGATGCTCTAACGCTTGACACCATATTCACCAGACAATTTGATACTGGGGGCGCCATCATATCTACGCCACCCTCCCCTTAGTTTTTGCGAATAACTCCGTGACCTGTAAGACTCAACGAAAATAATGGAAGGTTATTCAGGTTCAAACGGGGTTCTAACGTTTGACCCCAAATTCACCCAAAAATTGTATACATGTATACGGCCCCCCAAAAGTTTTTTGCGAATAACCCCGCGACCTTTGAAGTTTCCATGAAAATAATGGAAGCTCATTCAGGCTCAAACGATGCTCTAACGTTTGACACCATTTTTATAAAAAGATTCGAAACTGAGGGGTCACTGACATGCACCTGTTTACATGCAGGATCAAACCAAGAAATTTTAATTACCTTTGACAACTCAGGACTCGACGCAGAATTTCTTTGCGAGCGGTGTTTTTGTTGAACCATCCAGATTCATGACGTTTCTGGTGCTTCTAACTTTTAACGTTCAACTTGCGGAAACAAAATCGTTTACTAGCACTAACCTAAGCTCGACCCGTCCGATACACCTCTGAGCGGCCGATTTACCTTTGCCCCCAATAGTTTTTCGCCAATAACTCTGCGACCTTTGAGACACAAACGAAAATAATGGAAGCTCGTTCAGGCTCAAACGATGCTCTAACGCTTGACACCATATTCACCAGAAAATTTGATACTGGGGGCGCGATCATATCTACGCCACCTTCCCTTAGTTTTTGCGAATAACTCCGCGACCTGTAAGACTCAACGAAAATAATGGAAGCTCATTCAGACTCAAACGGTGCTCTAACGTTTGACCTCAAATTCACCCAAAAATTCGATACTAAGGGGGGAGGCATCATGTACACGGTCCCCCAAAAGTTTTTTGCGAATAACCCCGCGACCTTTGAAGCTCAAATGAAAATAATGGAAGCTCATTCAGGCTCAAACGATGTTCTAATGTTTGACACCATTTTTATAAAAAGATTCGAAACTGAGGGGTCACTGACATGCACCTGCTTACATGCAGGATCAAATCAAGAAATTTTAATTACCTTTGACAACTCAGGACTCGACGCAGAATTTCTTGGCGAGCGGTGTTTTTGTTGAACCATCCAGATTCAGGACATTTCTGGTGATTCTAACTTTTAACGTTCAACTTGCGAAAACAAAATCGTTTACTAGCACTAACCTAAGCTCGACCCGGCCGATACACCTCTGAGCGGCCGATTTACCTTTTCCCCCCAGTAGTTTTTCGCGAATGACTCTGCGACCTTTGAGACACAAACGAAAATAATGGAAGCTCGTTCAGGCTCAAACGATGCTCTAACGCTTGACACCATATTCACCAGACAATTTGATACTGGGGGCGCCATCATATCTACGCCACCCTCCCCTTAGTTTTTGCGAATAACTCCGCGACCTGTGAGACTCAACGAAAATAATGGAAGCTCATTCAGACTCAAACGGTGCTCTAACGTTTGACCCCAAATTCACCCAAAAATTGTATACATGTATACGGCCCCCCAAAAGTTTTTTGCGAATAACCCCGCGACCTTTGAAGTTTCCATGAAAATAATGGAAGCTCATTCAGGCTCAAACGATGCTCTAACGTTTGACACCATTTTTATAAAAAGATTCGAAACTGAGGGGTCACTGACATGCACCTGTTTACATGCAGGATCAAACCAAGAAATTTTAATTACCTTTGACAACTCAGGACTCGACGCAGAATTTCTTTGCGAGCGGTGTTTTTGTTGAACCATCCAGATTCATGACGTTTCTGGTGCTTCTAACTTTTAACGTTCAACTTGCGGAAACAAAATCGTTTACTAGCACTAACCTAAGCTCGACCCGTCCGATACACCTCTGAGCGGCCGATTTACCTTTGCCCCCAATAGTTTTTCGCCAATAACTCTGCGACCTTTGAGACACAAACGAAAATAATGGAAGCTCGTTCAGGCTCAAACGATGCTCTAACGCTTGACACCATATTCACCAGAAAATTTGATACTGGGGGCGCGATCATATCTACGCCACCTTCCCTTAGTTTTTGCGAATAACTCCGCGACCTGTAAGACTCAACGAAAATAATGGAAGCTCATTCAGACTCAAACGGTGCTCTAACGTTTGACCTCAAATTCACCCAAAAATTCGATACTAAGGGGGGAGGCATCATGTACACGGTCCCCCAAAAGTTTTTTGCGAATAACCCCGCGACCTTTGAAGCTCAAATGAAAATAATGGAAGCTCATTCAGGCTCAAACGATGTTCTAATGTTTGACACCATTTTTATAAAAAGATTCGAAACTGAGGGGTCACTGACATGCACCTGCTTACATGCAGGATCAAACCAAGAAATTTTAATTACCTTTGACAACTCAGGACTCGACGCAGAATTTCTTGGCGAGCGGTGTTTTTGTTGAACCATCCAGATTCATGACATTTCTGGTGATTCTAACTTTTAACGTTCAACTTGCGAAAAGAAAATCGTTTACTAGCACTAACCTAAGCTCGACCCGGCCGATACACCTCTGAGCGGCCGATTTACCTTTTCCCCCCAGTAGTTTTTCGCGAATGACTCTGCGACCTTTGAGACACAAACGAAAATAATGGAAGCTCGTTCAGGCTCAAACGATGCTCTAACGCTTGACACCATATTCACCAGACAATTTGATACTGGGGGCGCCATCATATCTACGCCACCCTCCCCTTAGTTTTTGCGAATAACTCCGTGACCTGTAAGACTCAACGAAAATAATGGAAGGTTATTCAGGTTCAAACGGGGTTCTAACGTTTGACCCCAAATTCACCCAAAAATTGTATACATGTATACGGCCCCCCAAAAGTTTTTTGCGAATAACCCCGCGACCTTTGAAGTTTCCATGAAAATAATGGAAGCTCATTCAGGCTCAAACGATGCTCTAACGTTTGACACCATTTTTATAAAAAGATTCGAAACTGAGGGGTCACTGACATGCACCTGTTTACATGCAGGATCAAACCAAGAAATTTTAATTACCTTTGACAACTCAGGACTCGACGCAGAATTTCTTTGCGAGCGGTGTTTTTGTTGAACCATCCAGATTCATGACGTTTCTGGTGCTTCTAACTTTTAACGTTCAACTTGCGGAAACAAAATCGTTTACTAGCACTAACCTAAGCTCGACCCGTCCGATACACCTCTGAGCGGCCGATTTACCTTTGCCCCCAATAGTTTTTCGCCAATAACTCTGCGACCTTTGAGACACAAACGAAAATAATGGAAGCTCGTTCAGGCTCAAACGATGCTCTAACGCTTGACACCATATTCACCAGAAAATTTGATACTGGGGGCGCGATCATATCTACGCCACCTTCCCTTAGTTTTTGCGAATAACTCCGCGACCTGTAAGACTCAACGAAAATAATGGAAGCTCATTCAGACTCAAACGGTGCTCTAACGTTTGACCTCAAATTCACCCAAAAATTCGATACTAAGGGGGGAGGCATCATGTACACGGTCCCCCAAAAGTTTTTTGCGAATAACCCCGCGACCTTTGAAGCTCAAATGAAAATAATGGAAGCTCATTCAGGCTCAAACGATGTTCTAATGTTTGACACCATTTTTATAAAAAGATTCGAAACTGAGGGGTCACTGACATGCACCTGCTTACATGCAGGATCAAACCAAGAAATTTTAATTACCTTTGACAACTCAGGACTCGACGCAGAATTTCTTGGCGAGCGGTGTTTTTGTTGAACCATCCAGATTCATGACATTTCTGGTGATTCTAACTTTTAACGTTCAACTTGCGAAAAGAAAATCGTTTACTAGCACTAACCTAAGCTCGACCCGGCCGATACACCTCTGAGCGGCCGATTTACCTTTTCCCCCCAGTAGTTTTTCGCGAATGACTCTGCGACCTTTGAGACACAAACGAAAATAATGGAAGCTCGTTCAGGCTCAAACGATGCTCTAACGCTTGACACCATATTCACCAGAAAATTTGATACTGGGGGCGCGATCATATCTACGCCACCTTCCCTTAGTTTTTGCGAATAACTCCGCGACCTGTAAGACTCAACGAAAATAATGGAAGCTCATTCAGACTCAAACGGTGCTCTAACGTTTGACCTCAAATTCACCCAAAAATTCGATACTAAGGGGGGAGGCATCATGTACACGGTCCCCCAAAAGTTTTTTGCGAATAACCCCGCGACCTTTGAAGCTCAAATGAAAATAATGGAAGCTCATTCAGGCTCAAACGATGTTCTAATGTTTGACACCATTTTTATAAAAAGATTCGAAACTGAGGGGTCACTGACATGCACCTGCTTACATGCAGGATCAAACCAAGAAATTTTAATTACCTTTGACAACTCAGGACTCGACGCAGAATTTCTTGGCGAGCGGTGTTTTTGTTGAACCATCCAGATTCATGACATTTCTGGTGATTCTAACTTTTAACGTTCAACTTGCGAAAAGAAAATCGTTTACTAGCACTAACCTAAGCTCGACCCGGCCGATACACCTCTGAGCGGCCGATTTACCTTTTCCCCCCAGTAGTTTTTCGCGAATGACTCTGCGACCTTTGAGACACAAACGAAAATAATGGAAGCTCGTTCAGGCTCAAACGATGCTCTAACGCTTGACACCATATTCACCAGACAATTTGATACTGGGGGCGCCATCATATCTACGCCACCCTCCCCTTAGTTTTTGCGAATAACTCCGTGACCTGTAAGACTCAACGAAAATAATGGAAGGTTATTCAGGTTCAAACGGGGTTCTAACGTTTGACCCCAAATTCACCCAAAAATTGTATACATGTATACGGCCCCCCAAAAGTTTTTTGCGAATAACCCCGCGACCTTTGAAGTTTCCATGAAAATAATGGAAGCTCATTCAGGCTCAAACGATGCTCTAACGTTTGACACCATTTTTATAAAAAGATTCGAAACTGAGGGGTCACTGACATGCACCTGTTTACATGCAGGATCAAACCAAGAAATTTTAATTACCTTTGACAACTCAGGACTCGACGCAGAATTTCTTTGCGAGCGGTGTTTTTGTTGAACCATCCAGATTCATGACGTTTCTGGTGCTTCTAACTTTTAACGTTCAACTTGCGGAAACAAAATCGTTTACTAGCACTAACCTAAGCTCGACCCGTCCGATACACCTCTGAGCGGCCGATTTACCTTTGCCCCCAATAGTTTTTCGCCAATAACTCTGCGACCTTTGAGACACAAACGAAAATAATGGAAGCTCGTTCAGGCTCAAACGATGCTCTAACGCTTGACACCATATTCACCAGAAAATTTGATACTGGGGGCGCGATCATATCTACGCCACCTTCCCTTAGTTTTTGCGAATAACTCCGCGACCTGTAAGACTCAACGAAAATAATGGAAGCTCATTCAGACTCAAACGGTGCTCTAACGTTTGACCTCAAATTCACCCAAAAATTCGATACTAAGGGGGGAGGCATCATGTACACGGTCCCCCAAAAGTTTTTTGCGAATAACCCCGCGACCTTTGAAGCTCAAATGAAAATAATGGAAGCTCATTCAGGCTCAAACGATGTTCTAATGTTTGACACCATTTTTATAAAAAGATTCGAAACTGAGGGGTCACTGACATGCACCTGCTTACATGCAGGATCAAACCAAGAAATTTTAATTACCTTTGACAACTCAGGACTCGACGCAGAATTTCTTGGCGAGCGGTGTTTTTGTTGAACCATCCAGATTCATGACATTTCTGGTGATTCTAACTTTTAACGTTCAACTTGCGAAAAGAAAATCGTTTACTAGCACTAACCTAAGCTCGACCCGGCCGATACACCTCTGAGCGGCCGATTTACCTTTTCCCCCCAGTAGTTTTTCGCGAATGACTCTGCGACCTTTGAGACACAAACGAAAATAATGGAAGCTCGTTCAGGCTCAAACGATGCTCTAACGCTTGACACCATATTCACCAGACAATTTGATACTGGGGGCGCCATCATATCTACGCCACCCTCCCCTTAGTTTTTGCGAATAACTCCGTGACCTGTAAGACTCAACGAAAATAATGGAAGGTTATTCAGGTTCAAACGGGGTTCTAACGTTTGACCCCAAATTCACCCAAAAATTGTATACATGTATACGGCCCCCCAAAAGTTTTTTGCGAATAACCCCGCGACCTTTGAAGTTTCCATG
This sequence comes from Podabrus alpinus, assembly GCA_932274525.1. Classification (NCBI taxonomy): domain Eukaryota; kingdom Metazoa; phylum Arthropoda; class Insecta; order Coleoptera; family Cantharidae; genus Podabrus; species Podabrus alpinus. The sequence continues at coordinate 8,101,499 of OW026452.1, forward strand.
AAAATAATGGAAGCTCATTCAGGCTCAAACGATGCTCTAACGTTTGACACCATTTTTATAAAAAGATTCGAAACTGAGGGGTCACTGACATGCACCTGTTTACATGCAGGATCAAACCAAGAAATTTTAATTACCTTTGACAACTCAGGACTCGACGCAGAATTTCTTTGCGAGCGGTGTTTTTGTTGAACCATCCAGATTCATGACGTTTCTGGTGCTTCTAACTTTTAACGTTCAACTTGCGGAAACAAAATCGTTTACTAGCACTAACCTAAGCTCGACCCGTCCGATACACCTCTGAGCGGCCGATTTACCTTTGCCCCCAATAGTTTTTCGCCAATAACTCTGCGACCTTTGAGACACAAACGAAAATAATGGAAGCTCGTTCAGGCTCAAACGATGCTCTAACGCTTGACACCATATTCACCAGAAAATTTGATACTGGGGGCGCGATCATATCTACGCCACCTTCCCTTAGTTTTTGCGAATAACTCCGCGACCTGTAAGACTCAACGAAAATAATGGAAGCTCATTCAGACTCAAACGGTGCTCTAACGTTTGACCTCAAATTCATCCAAAAATTCGATACTAAGGGGGGAGGCATCATGTACACGGTCCCCCAAAAGTTTTTTGCGAATAACCCCGCGACCTTTGAAGCTCAAATGAAAATAATGGAAGCTCATTCAGGCTCAAACGATGTTCTAATGTTTGACACCATTTTTATAAAAAGATTCGAAACTGAGGGGTCACTGACATGCACCTGCTTACATGCAGGATCAAACCAAGAAATTTTAATTACCTTTGACAACTCAGGACTCGACGCAGAATTTCTTGGCGAGCGGTGTTTTTGTTGAACCATCCAGATTCATGACATTTCTGGTGATTCTAACTTTTAACGTTCAACTTGCGAAAAGAAAATCGTTTACTAGCACTAACCTAAGCTCGACCCGGCCGATACACCTCTGAGCGGCCGATTTACCTTTTCCCCCCAGTAGTTTTTCGCGAATGACTCTGCGACCTTTGAGACACAAACGAAAATAATGGAAGCTCGTTCAGGCTCAAACGATGCTCTAACGCTTGACACCATATTCACCAGACAATTTGATACTGGGGGCGCCATCATATCTACGCCACCCTCCCCTTAGTTTTTGCGAATAACTCCGTGACCTGTAAGACTCAACGAAAATAATGGAAGGTTATTCAGGTTCAAACGGGGTTCTAACGTTTGACCCCAAATTCACCCAAAAATTGTATACATGTATACGGCCCCCCAAAAGTTTTTTGCGAATAACCCCGCGACCTTTGAAGTTTCCATGAAAATAATGGAAGCTCATTCAGGCTCAAACGATGCTCTAACGTTTGACACCATTTTTATAAAAAGATTCGAAACTGAGGGGTCACTGACATGCACCTGTTTACATGCAGGATCAAACCAAGAAATTTTAATTACCTTTGACAACTCAGGACTCGACGCAGAATTTCTTTGCGAGCGGTGTTTTTGTTGAACCATCCAGATTCATGACGTTTCTGGTGCTTCTAACTTTTAACGTTCAACTTGCGGAAACAAAATCGTTTACTAGCACTAACCTAAGCTCGACCCGTCCGATACACCTCTGAGCGGCCGATTTACCTTTGCCCCCAATAGTTTTTCGCCAATAACTCTGCGACCTTTGAGACACAAACGAAAATAATGGAAGCTCGTTCAGGCTCAAACGATGCTCTAACGCTTGACACCATATTCACCAGAAAATTTGATACTGGGGGCGCGATCATATCTACGCCACCTTCCCTTACTTTTTGCGAATAACTCCGCGACCTGTAAGACTCAACGAAAATAATGGAAGCTCATTCAGACTCAAACGGTGCTCTAACGTTTGACCTCAAATTCACCCAAAAATTCGATACTAAGGGGGGAGGCATCATGTACACGGTCCCCCAAAAGTTTTTTGCGAATAACCCCGCGACCTTTGAAGCTCAAATGAAAATAATGGAAGCTCATTCAGGCTCAAACGATGCTCTAACGCTTGACACCATATTCACCAGAAAATTTGATACTGGGGGCGCGATCATATCTACGCCACCTTCCCTTAGTTTTTGCGAATAACTCCGCGACCTGTAAGACTCAACGAAAATAATGGAAGCTCATTCAGACTCAAACGGTGCTCTAACGTTTGACCTCAAATTCACCCAAAAATTCGATACTAAGGGGGGAGGCATCATGTACACGGTCCCCCAAAAGTTTTTTGCGAATAACCCCGCGACCTTTGAAGCTCAAATGAAAATAATGGAAGCTCATTCAGGCTCAAACGATGTTCTAATGTTTGACACCATTTTTATAAAAAGATTCGAAACTGAGGGGTCACTGACATGCACCTGCTTACATGCAGGATCAAATCAAGAAATTTTAATCACCTTTGACAACTCAGGACTCGACGCAGAATTTCTTGGCGAGCGGTGTTTTTGTTGAACCATCCAGATTCATGACATTTCTGGTGATTCTAACTTTTAACGTTCAACTTGCGAAAACAAAATCGTTTACTAGCACTAACGTAAGCTCGACCCGGCCGATACACCTCTGAGCGGCCGATTTACCTTTTCCCCCCAGTAGTTTTTCGCGAATGACTCTGCGACCTTTGAGACACAAACGAAAATAATGGAAGCTCGTTCAGGCTCAAACGATGCTCTAACGCTTGACACCATATTCACCAGACAATTTGATACTGGGGGCGCCATCATATCTACGCCACCCTCCCCTTAGTTTTTGCGAATAACTCCGCGACCTGTGAGACTCAACGAAAATAATGGAAGCTCATTCAGACTCAAACGGTGCTCTAACGTTTGAGCCCAAATTCACCCAAAAATTGTATACATGTATACGGCTCCCCAAAAGTTTTTTGCGAATAACCCCGCGACCTTTGAAGTTTCCATGAAAATAATGGAAGCTCATTCAGGCTCAAACGATGCTCTAACGTTTGACACCATTTTTATAAAAAGATTCGAAACTGAGGGGTCACTGACATGCACCTGTTTACATGCAGGATCAAACCAAGAAATTTTAATTACCTTTGACAACTCAGGACTCGACGCAGAATTTCTTTGCGAGCGGTGTTTTTGTTGAACCATCCAGATTCATGACGTTTCTGGTGCTTCTAACTTTTAACGTTCAACTTGCGGAAACAAAATCGTTTACTAGCACTAACCTAAGCTCGACCCGTCCGATACACCTCTGAGCGGCCGATTTACCTTTGCCCCCAATAGTTTTTCGCCAATAACTCTGCGACCTTTGAGACACAAACGAAAATAATGGAAGCTCGTTCAGGCTCAAACGATGCTCTAACGCTTGACACCATATTCACCAGAAAATTTGATACTGGGGGCGCGATCATATCTACGCCACCTTCCCTTACTTTTTGCGAATAACTCCGCGACCTGTAAGACTCAACGAAAATAATGGAAGCTCATTCAGACTCAAACGGTGCTCTAACGTTTGACCTCAAATTCACCCAAAAATTCGATACTAAGGGGGGAGGCATCATGTACACGGTCCCCCAAAAGTTTTTTGCGAATAACCCCGCGACCTTTGAAGCTCAAATGAAAATAATGGAAGCTCATTCAGGCTCAAACGATGTTCTAATGTTTGACACCATTTTTATAAAAAGATTCGAAACTGAGGGGTCACTGACATGCACCTGCTTACATGCAGGATCAAACCAAGAAATTTTAATTACCTTTGACAACTCAGGACTCGACGCAGAATTTCTTGGCGAGCGGTGTTTTTGTTGAACCATCCAGATTCATGACATTTCTGGTGATTCTAACTTTTAACGTTCAACTTGCGAAAAGAAAATCGTTTACTAGCACTAACCTAAGCTCGACCCGGCCGATACACCTCTGAGCGGCCGATTTACCTTTTCCCCCCAGTAGTTTTTCGCGAATGACTCTGCGACCTTTGAGACACAAACGAAAATAATGGAAGCTCGTTCAGGCTCAAACGATGCTCTAACGCTTGACACCATATTCACCAGACAATTTGATACTGGGGGCGCCATCATATCTACGCCACCCTCCCCTTAGTTTTTGCGAATAACTCCGTGACCTGTAAGACTCAACGAAAATAATGGAAGGTTATTCAGGTTCAAACGGGGTTCTAACGTTTGACCCCAAATTCACCCAAAAATTGTATACATGTATACGGCCCCCCAAAAGTTTTTTGCGAATAACCCCGCGACCTTTGAAGTTTCCATGAAAATAATGGAAGCTCATTCAGGCTCAAACGATGCTCTAACGTTTGACACCATTTTTATAAAAAGATTCGAAACTGAGGGGTCACTGACATGCACCTGTTTACATGCAGGATCAAACCAAGAAATTTTAATTACCTTTGACAACTCAGGACTCGACGCAGAATTTCTTTGCGAGCGGTGTTTTTGTTGAACCATCCAGATTCATGACGTTTCTGGTGCTTCTAACTTTTAACGTTCAACTTGCGGAAACAAAATCGTTTACTAGCACTAACCTAAGCTCGACCCGTCCGATACACCTCTGAGCGGCCGATTTACCTTTGCCCCCAATAGTTTTTCGCCAATAACTCTGCGACCTTTGAGACACAAACGAAAATAATGGAAGCTCGTTCAGGCTCAAACGATGCTCTAACGCTTGACACCATATTCACCAGAAAATTTGATACTGGGGGCGCGATCATATCTACGCCACCTTCCCTTAGTTTTTGCGAATAACTCCGCGACCTGTAAGACTCAACGAAAATAATGGAAGCTCATTCAGACTCAAACGGTGCTCTAACGTTTGACCTCAAATTCACCCAAAAATTCGATACTAAGGGGGGAGGCATCATGTACACGGTCCCCCAAAAGTTTTTTGCGAATAACCCCGCGACCTTTGAAGCTCAAATGAAAATAATGGAAGCTCATTCAGGCTCAAACGATGTTCTAATGTTTGACACCATTTTTATAAAAAGATTCGAAACTGAGGGGTCACTGACATGCACCTGCTTACATGCAGGATCAAACCAAGAAATTTTAATTACCTTTGACAACTCAGGACTCGACGCAGAATTTCTTGGCGAGCGGTGTTTTTGTTGAACCATCCAGATTCATGACATTTCTGGTGATTCTAACTTTTAACGTTCAACTTGCGAAAACAAAATCGTTTACTAGCACTAACCTAAGCTCGACCCGGCCGATACACCTCTGAGCGGCCGATTTACCTTTTCCCCCCAGTAGTTTTTCGCGAATGACTCTGCGACCTTCGAGACACAAACGAAAATAATGGAAGCTCGTTCAGGCTCAAACGATGCTCTAACGCTTGACACCATATTCACCAGACAATTTGATACTGGGGGCGCCATCATATCTACGCCACCCTCCCCTTAGTTTTTGCGAATAACTCCGCGACCTGTGAGACTCAACGAAAATAATGGAAGCTCATTCAGACTCAAACGGTGCTCTAACGTTTGACCCCAAATTCACCCAAAAATTGTATACATGTATACGGCCCCCCCAAAAGTTTTTTGCGAATAACCCCGCGACCTTTGAAGTTTCCATGAAAATAATGGAAGCTCATTCAGGCTCAAACGATGCTCTAACGTTTGACACCATTTTTATAAAAAGATTCGAAACTGAGGGGTCACTGACATGCACCTGTTTACATGCAGGATCAAACCAAGAAATTTTAATTACCTTTGACAACTCAGGACTCGACGCAGAATTTCTTTGCGAGCGGTGTTTTTGTTGAACCATCCAGATTCATGACGTTTCTGGTGCTTCTAACTTTTAACGTTCAACTTGCGGAAACAAAATCGTTTACTAGCACTAACCTAAGCTCGACCCGTCCGATACACCTCTGAGCGGCCGATTTACCTTTGCCCCCAATAGTTTTTCGCCAATAACTCTGCGACCTTTGAGACACAAACGAAAATAATGGAAGCTCGTTCAGGCTCAAACGATGCTCTAACGCTTGACACCATATTCACCAGAAAATTTGATACTGGGGGCGCGATCATATCTACGCCACCTTCCCTTAGTTTTTGCGAATAACTCCGCGACCTGTAAGACTCAACGAAAATAATGGAAGCTCATTCAGACTCAAACGGTGCTCTAACGTTTGACCTCAAATTCACCCAAAAATTCGATACTAAGGGGGGAGGCATCATGTACACGGTCCCCCAAAAGTTTTTTGCGAATAACCCCGCGACCTTTGAAGCTCAAATGAAAATAATGGAAGCTCATTCAGGCTCAAACGATGTTCTAATGTTTGACACCATTTTTATAAAAAGATTCGAAACTGAGGGGTCACTGACATGCACCTGCTTACATGCAGGATCAAATCAAGAAATTTTAATTACCTTTGACAACTCAGGACTCGACGCAGAATTTCTTGGCGAGCGGTGTTTTTGTTGAACCATCCAGATTCATGACATTTCTGGTGATTCTAACTTTTAACGTTCAACTTGCGAAAACAAAATCGTTTACTAGCACTAACCTAAGCTCGACCCGGCCGATACACCTCTGAGCGGCCGATTTACCTTTTCCCCCCAGTAGTTTTTCGCGAATGACTCTGCGACCTTTGAGACACAAACGAAAATAATGGAAGCTCGTTCAGGCTCAAACGATGCTCTAACGCTTGACACCATATTCACCAGACAATTTGATACTGGGGGCGCCATCATATCTACGCCACCCTCCCCTTAGTTTTTGCGAATAACTCCGCGACCTGTGAGACTCAACGAAAATAATGGAAGCTCATTCAGACTCAAACGGTGCTCTAAGGTTTGACCCCAAATTCACCCAAAAATTCGATACTAAGGGGGGACATCATGTATACGGCCCCCCAAAAGTTTTTTACGAATAACCCCGCGACCTTTGAAGCTCAAATGATAATAATGGAAGCTCATTCAGGCTCAAACGATGCTCTAACGTTTGACACCATTTTTATAAAAAGATTCGAAACTGAGGGGTCACTGACATGCACCTGCTTACATGCAGGATCAAACCAAGAAATTTTAATTACCTTTGACAACTCAGGACTCGACGCAGAATTTCTTGGCGAGCGGTGTTTTTGTTGAACCATCCAGATTCATGACATTTCTGGTGATTCTAACTTTTAACGTTCAACTTGCGGAAACAAAATCGTTTACTAGCACTAACCTAAGCTCGACCCGGCCGATACACCTCTGAGCGGCCGATTTACCTTTTCCCCCCAGTAGTTTTTCGCGAATGACTCTGCGACCTTTGAGACACAAACGAAAATAATGGAAGCTCGTTCAGGCTCAAACGATGCTCTAACGCTTGACACCATATTCACCAGACAATTTGATACTGGGGGCGCCATCATATCTACGCCACCCTCCCCTTAGTTTTTGCGAATAACTCCGCGACCTGTGAGACTCAACGAAAATAATGGAAGCTCATTCAGACTCAAACGGTGCTCTAACGTTTGACCCCAAATTCACCCAAAAATTGTATACATGTATACGGCCCCCCAAAAGTTTTTTGCGAATAACCCCGCGACCTTTGAAGTTTCCATGAAAATAATGGAAGCTCATTCAGGCTCAAACGATGCTCTAACGTTTGACACCATTTTTATAAAAAGATTCGAAACTGAGGGGTCACTGACATGCACCTGTTTACATGCAGGATCAAACCAAGAAATTTTAATTACCTTTGACAACTCAGGACTCGACGCAGAATTTCTTTGCGAGCGGTGTTTTTGTTGAACCATCCAGATTCATGACGTTTCTGGTGCTTCTAACTTTTAACGTTCAACTTGCGGAAACAAAATCGTTTACTAGCACTAACCTAAGCTCGACCCGTCCGATACACCTCTGAGCGGCCGATTTACCTTTGCCCCCAATAGTTTTTCGCCAATAACTCTGCGACCTTTGAGACACAAACGAAAATAATGGAAGCTCGTTCAGGCTCAAACGATGCTCTAACGCTTGACACCATATTCACCAGAAAATTTGATACTGGGGGCGCGATCATATCTACGCCACCTTCCCTTAGTTTTTGCGAATAACTCCGCGACCTGTAAGACTCAACGAAAATAATGGAAGCTCATTCAGACTCAAACGGTGCTCTAACGTTTGACCTCAAATTCAACCCAAAAATTCGATACTAAGGGGGGAGGCATCATGTACACGGTCCCCCAAAAGTTTTTTGCGAATAACCCCGCGACCTTTGAAGCTCAAATGAAAATAATGGAAGCTCATTCAGGCTCAAACGATGTTCTAATGTTTGACACCATTTTTATAAAAAGATTCGAAACTGAGGGGTCACTGACATGCACCTGCTTACATGCAGGATCAAATCAAGAAATTTTAATTACCTTTGACAACTCAGGACTCGACGCAGAATTTCTTGGCGAGCGGTGTTTTTGTTGAACCATCCAGATTCATGACATTTCTGGTGATTCTAACTTTTAACGTTCAACTTGCGAAAACAAAATCGTTTACTAGCACTAACCTAAGCTCGACCCGGCCGATACACCTCTGAGCGGCCGATTTACCTTTTCCCCCCAGTAGTTTTTCGCGAATGACTCTGCGACCTTTGAGACACAAACGAAAATAATGGAAGCTCGTTCAGGCTCAAACGATGCTCTAACGCTTGACACCATATTCACCAGACAATTTGATACTGGGGGCGCCATCATATCTACGCCACCCTCCCCTTAGTTTTTGCGAATAACTCCGCGACCTGTGAGACTCAACGAAAATAATGGAAGCTCATTCAGACTCAAACGGTGCTCTAAGGTTTGACCCCAAATTCACCCAAAAATTCGATACTAAGGGGGGACATCATGTATACGGCCCCCCAAAAGTTTTTTACGAATAACCCCGCGACCTTTGAAGCTCAAATGATAATAATGGAAGCTCATTCAGGCTCAAACGATGCTCTAACGTTTGACACCATTTTTATAAAAAGATTCGAAACTGAGGGGTCACTGACATGCACCTGCTTACATGCAGGATCAAACCAAGAAATTTTAATTACCTTTGACAACTCAGGACTCGACGCAGAATTTCTTGGCGAGCGGTGTTTTTGTTGAACCATCCAGATTCATGACATTTCTGGTGATTCTAACTTTTAACGTTCAACTTGCGAAAACAAAATCGTTTACTAGCACTAACCTAAGCTCGACCCGGCCGATACACCTCTGAGCGGCCGATTTACCTTTTCCCCCCAGTAGTTTTTCGCGAATGACTCTGCGACCTTTGAGACACAAACGAAAATAATGGAAGCTCGTTCAGGCTCAAACGATGCTTTAACGCTTGACACCATATTCACCAGACAATTTGATACTGGGGGCGCCATCATATCTACGCCACCCTCCCCTTAGTTTTTGCGAATAACTCCGCGACCTGTGAGACTCAACGAAAATAATGGAAGCTCATTCAGACTCAAACGGTGCTCTAACGTTTGACCCCAAATTCACCCAAAAATTCGATACTAAGGGGGGCCATCATGTATACGGCCCCCCAAAAGTTTTTTACGAATAACCCCGCGACCTTTGAAGCTCAAATGAAAATAGTGGAAGCTCATTCAGGCTCAAACGATGCTCTAACGTTTGACACCATTTTTATAAAAAGATTCGAAGCTGAGGGGTCACTGACATGCACCTGCTTACATGCAGGATCAAACCAAGAAATTTTAATTACCTTTGACAACTCAGGACTCGACGCAGAATTTCTTTGCGAGCGGTGTTTTTATTGAACATGACATTTCTGGTGCTTCTAACTTTCTAACGTTCAACTTGCGAAAACAAAATCGTTTACTAGCACTAACCTAAGCTCGACCCGATCGATGCACCTCTGAGCGGCCGATTTATCTTTTCGCGCAGCAGATATAGTTTAGGGTAGTTTAATTTAAAAATTAATACCCCTATAATGCATCACACGTGAAGTGATGAAGTTCTAAGGTGAAATTAGCGATTTTCACTCGGTCACTACCCCCTACAATTCTGTCTATTTAATAAGCCGTTCTTAAATTCTAATTGTTATAATCCCCTACTTACATATAAATAGGGATTATACAGTCCGAGGGCCGTTTACATGCCGACTTAAAAACCAAAATTGAAGATAATAAAAAACAGGTTAATTTGGAGGGCAGTTTTCATTACCCCAAATTATCTTGTCCAGGCTGCACCTTCTTCCCTAATATGAAATATACTCACCTAAATAAAAACCTTAAAAAAATACTTACAGGTTCGTTCTTACTGCCGATAACATCTTCATCAGGGTGAAACCTAAAGTTTTCCGCTTTTTCCGATGCATAGAATAAAAATTAAGATCTTATATACAAAGTGTGTCGAATAAAATCAAGCGTTATGAACAGATCTTGATGATAATAAAACTAATAATTCTTTTAAGAACACTTTAATATTTTATTGCAGATATCTAACGAACAAAATTAAAAAATAATATATATAAAAATACAAAAAATTAAAAAATACAGTTTAAAAAATACAAAAAATTAAAAAAAATAATATATAACAAATTACAAAATATTTTAACAGCAACATTTAAAGTTTTAGGCTGTTAACTTCGCCCTCTAGAATATCGTCATCTTGTAAATTTCCATCTGGGGTCTTGAGCAATTCTAACAATTGACTCGAAATGTTTTTAAATCCTTTAGCTATAACAACTTGGAATAACGTATGTCCTTGATTATTTCGAGCATTTGTTACAGTTTGAAAATCATTAGCTTTTATTGTTCTGATCTTGCTGATAACTTCAATATTACCATTTTTTGCATCATCAAACAATTCGTCAACTAGTTTTAAAAAGTCATTAACATCTTGATCCTTGGAAAGATCTAGTGGCGTTTTACCTTCATTATTTTTGAGGTTATAAATTGCACCTAGCTGCAATAGGGACTTGGTAAGATCCAGATTTCCATTATTAACTGCGATGTGAAGCGATGTAGCGCCGCTATCGATAGTTTGAGCATTAATAATGTCGTACAAGTCATTTCGCGTTATATGTTCCAATAATACTTCAACAATTTCTATATAGTCTTTAGAAACGGCAAGATGTAATGGCGTATGGCCGTTAACGGTAACTAGAGTAACATCAGCTCCGTTTCTTAGCAAGATCTTCATTATGTTTATTTGTCCTCTGCTAATAGCGCAATGTAATGGCGTTTTTCCATCAGCGACATCTTTTAATAGATGGTGATCTCTTTCCGAATCGTAGTCGTCTTGCAATGTATGCTGAACGGTTTGTATGGCACCATTAACAACAGAAATGTTAATGTCGTTCTGTAGAATTTCCGATCCCTCGTCACTATCGAGCAAAACAGCAACAGCAGTGCCTTTAATTTTTAATAGAATTTCAACAGTATCTTTATGACCATTTTGAACAGCAAGATCTAGCGGTGTTTCCCCTCTGTAATTTACTTCATCAACATTTAAATGAGTTTCCTTTACAAAAAACTCGACAATATCTTTTCTTCCATATGCAGCAGCAATATGGAGTGGGCTATCACCGTTGATATCCTTAACATCAGCGCTGATATTTTGATCAAGAATAAATTTGACCACGTCAAGATTGGGCCCCTTGGCAGCAAAATGTAACGTGGTCCATGCCTTAAGACTTCTGGCGTAAATATCTGTTCCTATTTTGAGATAATCCTTAAATTTTGTTAGATTTCCTTCTTTCAAAGCAATAAACATTCCTTTCTGATTACTTATGGCAGCAAAGCCTTTATCGTATTTTGCCTTCACTTTAGAAGGATCGTCGCTCACTAAGTTTTTGCCAATTTTCTGCTTGATTAGCATTATATTTTCTTCGGTAAGTACTTCAGCGTTTAGAATAACTGCTGTTGAAGGATCGGATAATAATACATCGATTATGGTGTTATCATGTGCTAAATGATTACGTAAACATTTTCCAGTTAAAACAGGAGTATTGTCTTCTATGAACAGCAAATTATTTTCTAGATATCGTTTTGAGGTGCCTAAAATTGACATTATATCCAAAACAAGCATTTCTACTAATGCTTGCAATTTTTTATCACTCTTATAGAAAGATAATCTTTCAATTATTGGACCAATTAATGAGTCATCCTTTAAAATTCCTTTCAGTTCATACAGTTTAATTGCAAGCTGGTTATTATATGCTTCTTCTGTTACATTATAGCTCTTCATTTGTTTATGAACAGGAATGAAAAGATCGCATTCATTCAACGTTTCTCTTATTAGCCCAATCAATTGGAGGTCATCTGTTCCAAATTCAACAATACGAAATATTGCGCACGTCAATCTGTTCATTTCATCAAGTTGGTCATATTGCATAACAGTGGAAACTAACCGTAACATATAAATTTCTTTTAACAGGTTGGCAATTTTTTTAAGATGAAGTGGTTCTAATTTTGGAGCGATACTTTTCAATATATCATTAGCACGCAATTTAGTTCCCTCAATATCGGTGTAGGAAGTCTTATTGTCGCTTAAGTCGACAATTACATTTTTTAATGATTTTAATCCTGATATATACAAAATTCTGGTATTATCGGATTGAGGATTGAGATCATCAACGCAATTGATTATGCTGTTCATTATATCAAACAGGTTATTATGTAGATTCTTAATATATTTATTTTCGAGTAACGAATTTTTAACTATTAAGTCGCCTAACTCTTGCAGAAGTTTTTCGAGCTTCTCATGCTCCGAAATTTGAGAATTTTCCGTGATCAATTCGTCCAATCCGATAGTGCTAAGTTCTCCAAAAACTTGTTTTATTTCATCAGAATTGTCGCTGTTTATAATTTGTTTTAAAAGTATTCTGATTGTACTGATTCTATAGTCATGAAGAATATCAGCAATAACACCATCAACTCTTTTAGCGTCATTTTGAAAAGCAACAAAAAAATTAATATCTGCAGTTTCCTTAATCTGCATTCTCGTACACAATGAATCGGCATGCGATCGAGAATTACGTAAATCTAAAATTACGTCTCTCGAGTTCTTTTGAAACGTCAATAGCAGAAGCTCACTGGTGTTACTAGATAAGTTAGGAGACTCCATAGTGTTTTTTAAATATTCCCCAAAAACTTGCAAAACCTTTATTATAATGAACTGACCTTTTATTTCTACAGGATCAACCGATAATGCCAACTTGATATTATCCCTTATTTTCTCTAAAGAATGGATATCTCTGATTTGGCGATAATCTTTATATATATCTTCAAATGCAGGACAATTGCTAATAATCTCTTCTACAACATCTTCACGTTTCATTTTTGCGAGATCAGTAAGTTTCCCAAAATATAGGTAACCTAAATTGTATTAAATAATTAGTTTTTTTTTTAAATTAACATAAAATTAAAAGTTAAACGTTAATACGCTAAGCAAACTAGAAAAATCAAAAAAATTTCGTGGGTTAGTGCAATCATGAAATAGTGTTATTTGATACGATCTGAGTATACCTTTTGACCTTGTTATTAGTCCTAATGAATTTTTAAATAAAAATAATTTATTTCAATTTAAAACTGATCGATTGGTAATTAGAAATTTAATATTCCCTTCAGTCTTCAATTAGTTATTGCTTTCTTCAGATGTAAGTGCGTAGAAAAATATAGATTCATGAAATACTGTAATTTGATATGATCCGAGTATACCTTTTTGGCCTAACGAATTTCAAAATAACACCAACCAATTGCAAATTTGAAATTGATTATTTCCATTTGGAATTTAATAAATATTAATATTCCTACATACCTTTTAAAAAACCTTTCACGTCTTCGAGTTTCTCTGCAAAATTTTCTAGATGGTGAAGTATCTTCCTTTTAGTCAAGATCGCACGATAGAATACATTAATTTCTTGTCTTTTTGTGTAAGAAGAAACAAAGGCGACTAAGCAAAACTCCATTTCTTCGCAAGGTAATATTCCATATACCGACTTCAACTGTCGCTTTAATGTATAAATATTTAGCGCAATAGACTTGACTAAAAATAAAAATCGTTGGTCAAATGCTTCTGTGTTTGGGAAATATCTCTTCAAGAAGCTAATGTTTTCAAGTATTAATTCAACGCGTTCTCTAACGTTCTTAGCTTCACCCTTAAAACTCAGAACATGTCGAGGATCATTAGACAAGAACCGGAGGCTTATTAACTTCTTTTCAACAAAAATTGATATTTCGTCTGACAACGCTACGTTCTTTAACTTCAATTCTTCATAAGCTTCTGACAGAATTTCATCCAATTCTTCGGAACGACCCGCAAAATAATTATCGGGCCATTTATTAATGAGAGTCTCGAGTAGCTCTGTATTTCCTGAACGTATAGCATAATAAAATGCGTTGTGGTGTTCTTCATCTTCATCATCTGGTAATATAGTAGTGCTATATACATTTTTTAGAATGCCACTGTTACTGTCAAAAAGGTACTCCATAATATTTACTTTATTATGTTTACTCGCTATGATAACTAAATTGGTATTATTGGTAGAGTTCTCGTCATTATCGTAATAACCTCTCCAAGTCATTTGATTTTCTACCGTGTAGTCAATTAAATGGTTTAACTTTTTAACCGCATCAAGATCGCCATCCGATATTGCCTTTTCTAGTTCAATTAAAATTAGATAACGTATCATTGACTTTTCGTTTTTCATTATGAAGTCGAAGTTATCCCCTTTTGATGCTGCTCCTTCTGAAAATTATTATTGTTATTAGTACCTACATAGTGTTAAATCAGTACTAATTATTTAAATATTTTATAGGAAATATATACTATTAGCCCATTTGGATCATTAGGGGTTATATTATGATCATTCTATCTTATGCAGATGGATAAACACGAATACAGTCGATGAATCAGAATATAATAATGAAATGAATACATATTTCATATTCAAACGAAAACAAGAAAAGATAAGGATTTGAATTAGTAAATAAGGGTGTTGCGCCCCTACTAAAACGTATTTATAATAATCGAGGAATATTTATGACATTTTGGAAAAAAGGGCCCACATTCACCAGCGGCTATTTTTGTGTGCCATTTCTAATTATTTTTAATGATTCAAACAGGTTAAACAAAGGATCAAAAGAATGGACTGCTATTAAAATTTCCTGACTTTAAGGTTTTCTCTGATTAAAATTTTTAATATGCTATTTGGATAATTTATTTGATTAAAAATTTTTTGAAGGTTTCCAAAAATTTTTAGGATTCAGGTTTAATTTTCTTAATTTTCATTTAAATAAGGCTTTTTGCTTACACTGTATGTAGAAACTTAAACTCAATCATTCCCTGACTTTCCATAATCAAATTTGAAATTTTATGATTTTCCCGACTTTTTCAGGAATTCGGGAAAAGTGGGATCTTTGTATAAAGTATAATTAATACATACTACATACCTCAAAACAAATGGAGATGAAGACGACAAATTTTCGAAATACACTACGTCGCAAGAACTTAAAAATGACAACCCCAATTAAATACGGTGGAGGAACACCTGAAAGCAAATAAGAAAAATTTATTTCTATTATAAAATAATTATAGCATAATAAGTTATTTACATCGGTTTCTCAATTTTACAAGGAATTAACCATAATTTATGTAAATGAAAAAATCTAACTTTTATATTATAAATATTTTGGGAAAAATTACCATCACAATCTTCTAATTTATTTGCAATTATGTGTTATTGTTTTAACTCTGTTACTTTAAAATTTAGTTTGTTTTATCTTGAAGTGAACAGAATAGAATTACGCCCCCCCCCCCTCCCACCCAAGGTCCGACGTAGTATAACAACTTTGATTAGGTAGTATCGCATGGGTGTTCAGAAATATTTGGTCGAGTTCAAATGAAAAATTAAATGCGGGCTTAAAGGCATCGCAACTTATTTAAATTGTAAGAGGACGGTTTGACGCCCCCTGAACGAAGGCGCCCTGGACTGGAGCGCATCCTGTTACCTCCTTGAGCCGGGCCTGAACAAAATTACGTACTATGTCGTAAATTACCCTTATTATTACAATAACTCACAATAACTGTTGCAAAATACTTTCGATAGGTGGCGGAATGTGCTCACGTTTCTCTAGAAGTTTGAGCTATGTGAACACACAAGTAGTTTTGTGATATCGCTCCCACCAATGCGTATCTGACGAGCTGAATCCCATATAGGGTAACAGCGAAACTATAGTCATGCGATAAGGTGGAGTGATTCATTTTTTGATAAACTGCCTGCGTTCACGACTTGAATGAATGGATTCTCGTCAGTGCTTCCGCTAACACTTCGTTTGTTTTTGCAACGGTCTTGTATTCAGCTAATAAGCGGTTTCAAACCAACCAGATACGCCTAAAAACATTTTTATGTTTTAATTTATTTCATCATATTACTGGTTGTAAAACTTTTCATTCTTTGTTGATATTTGTTTATCAAATTCAACATAGAAATTTGTTAACATAATATTTACTATTTACCTTAATGCCTACTACAAAAATTTAGTTTTAGGCTTCTATACAAAGTATAACAAGAAGCCTTATGATCTGGCTCCCTGTCTGTCCGTCCGCATAATTTAAAATCATACAGAGCGTTTCAAATAGTGTTGGAAATACTCTGTGTGTATAGAGATCTAAGAACTGGGTACCCAGTGCGCTACTTTTAGGCTTCTATACAAAGTAGTTATTCTGGCTCTGTGTCTGTCTGTCCGCATAATTCAGATTGTAAACACATCGTATGTACAATAAAACAATAATTTGTTTTAAATTTATTTATTGTTAACCACAGCAGTGGCTTGATGTAATTGGTGAAGTTAAGTTGTAAGTAAAAGAGAAAGAAGAGGATTGATCCACCTCAAAAAATAGACTGTACATTACAGAGAAGTAAAGTTCCGAATGGAATGGGAAAGCTTCATTATTATTAGTTATATTTAGAGATGAGATTTTTAGGTCGTATAAATGTTATACCAGAGAGCGTTAAAGGGTTAATTGATACACGGCCCCGTTTCTTCTTTCTTTTTCATAGCATTACTTTCGAACGGGGCCGTGTATCAATTAACCCTTTAACGCTCTCTGGTATAGCATTTATACGACCTAAAAATCTCATCTCTACTAATAATATACAAAACAAGGTGGAACTCGCTTTATCGGCAGTTCTTAGTCTTCTATACAGCTACCTTTCTGGTGTGGAAAGTTGTTATTATCTGGTTATTTTTGGTCGCCATATAATGTAACGTCACATAATCAGATAATCTGCACTAATTATTTATTATTTTATTTTAACCACAACAGTGGCTTGTTTAAAATAAAATCGGATACTATAAATAATATTTGTTTAACTTCTTGGTGATTTTTAAAAGTCAAAATTTTGCGTGGCTTAAGATGCAATGGTTGCATTATGAAAAATCACACTCATTCATCATATTTTTCAAATATTCCAATAACGATAATGTAGAATTTTATGGAGTGAACGTTGCAAAAAGAACATCAAACCGGGTTCAATCTCTAAACCTTCTTTATCCAGATGGTCATACTATTACAATAGCAAAGAAAAAAGATTTAATTCAACTTTTACCATTTATTCCACCAATATACCATCCTTTCTATCAAGCCTAAACTGACCCTGATAAAACTGATTTCCTTGATATTTCAGACAATGTGGAAGATGATGATATCGAAGAGATTTGAAGAAAGACACAAACTTTTGTGCACTAATATTGTTTTCAAAAAATTGTTTTGTTTACATGCAGTATTTAGAAATTAAAACATTAAAGCATTACAATATACTTTTATTACAATATTATTTAATTGCTGATGAATAACGTGACTACATAATTTTTCAATTATTCAATGGGGGTTTGGGGTGTGGGATTTCGGGGCAAAAACGAGTGCAAAAAAACCCTCGCCGTGATGGTACTCGATTCCTCTAACAATCGAATGCTATAGTGGCCTAACCCCACCATATTTCGTTCAAATTACAACTAATTTCTTCAAAAATTGACTTAATTAGTTCCTTATTATGTTAGTAAAAATGAAAAATTTCAAAATATAAAAACAGTCTATTTTTCGTTAGCATTTATCTCCAGTATGGTGTTGGTAGGGTTAGGCCACTCTAGCACTGGGCGCCTCATATAATAATCCTAATAATTAATCCTTTAATCCTACTCGAAATTACTATATAATCAGAATTAGATGATAACGAACAAGTGTTGAACGTGAACGAAAAATGTTTTCAGGTTCGTTATGATCTAATTCTGATTATATAGTAATTTCGAGTAGGATTAAATTATTTTTTATTCCGAATTTGATATTGTTTAGTCCCAATTTGAAATTGTTTATAGTCCCAATTTGATATTGTTTAATCCCAATTTGATATTGTTTATCCCAATTTGATATTGTTTAGTCCCAATTTGAAGTTGTTTATCCCAATTTGAAATTGTTTATTCCCAATTTGATATTGTTTAGTGCTCTATTCTTGAACAATTTGCCTGTGAGCGTGCGCAGTACAGATTGAATGCGCTGGTAGTAATTGTCAAATGTGAATTGTCAAATAAACTTGCAAACAAATTTATATAATCAGTTAATTATTAAATACAATTCTATTCAATTTAAATTCTATGTAGCCACTTTTCCTGTCAATTCTTTCGCACCCTCGGTTTTGGTTTGTTTTTCAAACGTCTTTTCAGTAATTTTTTTAATACTATTATGTTTGCTGCAATCACATTTTCTGCAATTAAATCGCTTTCTTTATCCATTTCAATTTTTATGTGTAGCACAGTTTTCACAATTTACAACACTAAATTATCTTTCGTTTAACTTACTGCGCACGCTCGCAGGCAAATTGCGTTGAAAATTGCCTCAAAATAGAACAGGTTCTATATATTTGGCCTACAAAATATTTCACGTAATTTGCTAATATTACCTACTGCGCAAAATCCGCGCAAGAAATGGCGCAAGAAATGGCCTGATATAATACAGGCTTCATTTTTGGAGCAAGAAATGGCGTCTCAAATGACGCCAGAAATGTCTCAGGAAATGGCGCAACAAATGACGCCAAAATGTTGAGCCAAATAAATTGCCTAGTTTAAAACAGCAAATGTCTTGGAAAATGTCCTGGCTCGGATTGTAGGCAATATATTTGGCGCGTGCTCTATTCTTGAACAATTTGCCTGTGAGCGTGCGCAGTACAGATTGAATGCGCAGTTAGTAAGGTAGTAATTGTCAAATGCAGGGCTAGGAATGAGTTACTTTTATTACTAAAAGTTACTTTTTTTTTAAATAATCACAAATGTTTTTGTTTTTCACTGAAATTAAAAAATCAAATTTGAAAATTTAATAACCATTTGAAAATTTGAATTTTTTTAAATTTTTTTGTGTTGGTAAAAAAAATAATACTATTGTTTGCTGCAATCACATTTTCTGTAATTAAATCGCTTTCTTTATCCTTTCAATTTTTATGTGGAGCACAATTTTTCACAATTTATCGTTCGTTTAATTTTACTGCGCACGCTCGCAGGCAAATTGCGTTGAAAATTGCCTCAAAATAGAACAGGTTCTATATTGTCGTGTTCTATTCGATTGAATGTCCCAGGACAACCTGTAAATACCCTTTTTTTTATTAACTATTTTCTCTTTCTAATCCCAACATGAAATAAAATCTTCTTTTAAACAATGTAACATTTAATCATATAAATAACAAAAATCCTTTTTTTTTAGAACAATTAAATAAACCAATCTTAATTCAATAACAAATAACATCAACAATGAAAAAAATACTTAAAATTACGCGCAACCCCAAAGTTTATTATTACGTGACGTTTTAACGTTTTTGAATGTTTCACTCGCGGCGCGCTGTAAATATTTAAGTTTCTCTTACCACACGTTTTTTTCTTCTCTTTGTGTTTTCAACTTCACACTTATGGTCCAACTGTCGAACAGCTGTCACCAAAAATTCTCTGCTTTTACTACCAATTATACTGGGTGTATCGATTCTTTTAATTCCTTTTTCCACAAAACTGCTTTTTTTTATCACCATATCGTTATTCAAATCATTATACCATCAATCCAATAATTAAAATATTTCCAGTCTGTATTCACAACTTATTGACTTCAATTCAATGGCCCACGGGCTAATACTTATTTACTTTTAGTGTTACACACTTTTATAAGTTTTATTTTCCATCAATTATAATTTTCCTGCCGGAGCCCACACTACATGTGCTCCTTTCATCGGCGTTCGTTTTTGAAGCCCCCAAATTTATTTCGTTACCCTGGTTTTTTTTTCTTTTTGAATTTTTACACACTTATGATCTACATTTTTTTTATATTTATTTTCATAGTTTAAAATTTGATTTTATTTCATATTTAATATTTAATTTTGTGTATTTTGAAAACACATTTCAATATATTTGGCCTACAAAATGTTTCAGGTAATTTGCTAAAATTAGCTACTGCGCAAAATCTGCGCCAGAAATGGCGCATGAAATGGCCTGATATAATTACAGGCTTTATTTTTGGAGCAAGAAAAATGACGCCAGAAAAGACGCCAGAAATGTCTCAGGAAATGGCGCAAGAAATGACGCCAGAAATGATCTGATGTAAGACGAGCTTAAGACAAGCTTAAGGTAAGTAATTTTTATTCGCAACTTTTTTGAATTCGGAAAAAGTTATGTTGGTCTTGGCCTTGGATGATTTTTGTTTTATTAGACAAATATAAGCCTGTTCTTTAGTGTGTAGCAGAAGAAAGTATGATTAGAACGCTAATGGTTACGATTCCGCGCCCAAGATGCATACATAATATGCAGGTCATTAACGTTATAGCACGAGAAGTTTCTTTTACTAATTTTTAAATTAGAACTCCCTTAGTAATTATATGCAATTGCCAGACGAAAATTTTGAGACTAGAACCCTGCCAGACATAAGCAAAAATTCCTAGATTAGTACTCCAGCCGCACCGAAAAATGTAATTAAAATAATTATTTCAATTAAAACTAAATAATGGTATTATAAGATATTTTTAATTGGGCATAGATCTTTTAATATTTTAAATATTAACCAACGTTTCGGCCCTTTGGGCACAATGCTTAACCTTTTAATCTTCATAATCGGCAAAATAAATAATGCCTAATAAACCTAAAAATTGCAGTCTGGAAAGACAACGGCTTGACTCAGCATAGTCAAATTATTGAAGTTTATGTCTATTAGCAATTTAATTAGTCTTTCTTTATTATCATATTTCATAAAGTGTTGTACGTGACAAATTCTAAACATTCGATAATATTGTATTCCGTATTTATTTATCAACAATTCTTGTTTATAAAACCCTCAACAAAAGGAAATTTTGTCTAGAACGACTATGTTATCACTTTAATTACATTCGTGAAAATTAATTATAAAAACTTTAATTTATTCATCGTCACTCGCCGAACGATCATTTCAAAAAAAATTTATGGCTTTAAAAATTAAATAGCGGTAGTAATTTATTGTTACGTTAATCAACGACGGAAAGTGTTTTTTTTCTTAAGTTGCTACAAGGTAACCAATTTTATGCGCTTGCGCACATACTGGAGATAAGTGACGACTCGAAATTAGTTGACATCTTCTCAGGCGTAGTAAAATATTGGCGTACATAATCTTCAGTTGGTTTTACCAGGTAAGATTCCATTAATTATGTTTTAAACTATATAACAGTGTTCTTATTGTTCTAAATTTTTGTGATAACGTCGGAATTTGATCCCATTCGTAGTTTTTGTAACTTAAAGCTAAATTATTTTTTAATGACTAAGCACTGCATATCAGTTGTCGCGTCAAAGAGGGGAATTGTTGGGCGGAACAAAGTATAGCAAGAAGCCTTCTGATTTGGCTCCGTGTCCGTCTGTCTGTCCGTCTGTCCGTCCGCATAATTCAAAATCATACAGAGCGTTTCAAATCGTGTTGGAAATACTCTGTGCGTATAGAGGTCTAAGAACTGGGTAGCCAGTACGCTACTTTTAGGCTTCTATACAAGGTATAGAAAGAAGCCTTATGGTCTGGCTTCGTGTCCGTCCGCATGTTTCAGAGCCAATCATAACGTTGATCAACAAACTGATACGTTGTTATATTTTAAATACTTGGTCTATATGGTATTGCGTTAATCTGTTAATCCGTTGCTTCGATTCGCTAATGCAATTTATAAATACGCAAATGTTCGAAAGAAATTTACTAAGTTAAAGATATTTTCGAAGAGGTCTCCCTATATAAACTACTTGTTTTACTTTGATGTGAAAAAATAATTTTTTATTGATGTGGTTAGTGAAGTTAAGTTATAAATAAAAGAGAGAGGAGAGGATTGGTCCACCTCAAAAAAAGGACCATACATTACAGAGAAGTAAAATTTCTAATAGAATGGAAAAGTTTGATTGTTATTACTTACTATATAGTAAATGATAATTACCAATCGCAAAAAATTTAATTGGTGCAGATTATCTGATTATTTCTTATAGGTATATGAAAAAATAATTTTTATCCGATAATAAAGATACTAATCTGAAAATCTAAATGTTTTGTCACTAAAATTTAATAATATAGAATATTTTTTAAGTTGGTAACCCTCGGTTCCGAATTATCGGATTATCTGATATCACATTATAAAATTATGGCGACCAAAAATAAAAACAACTTTTCACACCAGAAAAGTAGTTGTATGTATAGAAGCCTAGGAACCGCTGCTGAAGCACGTTCCAACTTGTTTATATGTGTTTTCAATAAGTTTACTAATTTCAGATTACTGCTTACTGCAATAATGAAATTTTACGAACTTCCTGATGGCGTACCTGTGCCCCAATATCAAGGTCAACAGGAACAATTGGTAAGCAGCGATTACTTAATAACTAAGTTATTTAAATATGGTTTTTAAATCAAGTGCACAATTTTATCGGGGTTTCTACTTTCAGGTCGATTCTGATAATAGCGACACGGAGCCTTGCACATCTGAAGAAGAGGTATCCGAAGATGAGGACAGTAGGTCTTTAAACGAACTTGATTCAGAAGATGATAATGGAGAGGGCGTTGTTCTTTATTTACGCCCTCTACGCCTTCAAGAACAAGAAGGCTCCGAAGACGACAAACCTCAACCCCTTGATGATGAGATTGGCAACGATGGTAGTTCTTTTGTTGATTACACAATTGACGCTAATAGTGAGGGCAATTCTAATGAAGGGGATACATACAGTGGAGGTGCTGCTGTTGGAGGCGGTGCTGTCGGCGGTACTGCTGCTCGTACTAATGTGCATCCACTACCTTTGCGTATGTCCCTACTAAATTCTGTACGACAAAATCGCATTCATTTCCCAGTTGAATTGATGACTGATAATGATTGGATAGAACATCAGAAATTTGTTGCCGCCTCCTGTTTCCCGCGCTTTCATGCATGCAGCGGCAGTGACTGATGCTGAACGTCTTGCACCAGATGCTGCCCGAAGCGGCCGAAGCGACAGTTATATTAAACTAAATTTATTATTATTATTTTTATATTAATCATTATTGCTTATTAGTCTCACTTAAATTATAAGAAGTTATAATTTATTCTTTTAACATAAACATTAAAATTAAGATATCGAGGTAGAAGATTCTCATGGCAATTAAGCCGAAGTGGCTTCAAGTGTTTATATTCAAACGTGAGAAATATCAACCCCAGACGTAAACACTTTAAAGAAGTTTATATAAGTACCAAAATGTATTTTTATCCTCATATTATAAGTTACATCACTGAGGTGCACATCGTATTTTGTGTATCTGTGAAATAAAGTATAATTTCAAATCTTATTAGTATTATTTATAAATTTTAATAATAAAAACATAAACAATTCATTTTGGAACAACATAATTGGCGCAGTCGGTAGGATCGCGAAAGGAAGAATTTTGGACATCCAGTATCTACCTTTGGTTTCAACCATTAATTCACGATCCAGAACTTACAACATCGGAAGAAGAAATCTCCTAACAAACTTATTTGGTAAGTCGTTGAGCATTTCTTCCATTCCTTTATTATTGTGTTTCCCTATTATATGAATTTTGAACAATTTTAAATTTTAAAATAATTATTAACGAGTGATTTTCACTGTAAATGATTTTCAAAATATAATTCAAAATATTTAAAATTAACAATACCAAAAATAATATAGATTTAATAATCTTACTCTCGAAGTAAGCGAATAAGGAACGATTCTATTTACATCGTCTTCAAAAATAATCGTAACTAAAGTAATTTCAACAATTTTTACAAATTTTATTCATATTCGTGCCACGAGTGATTAGAAATTGTGTAATAAAATAAATTTATTTTCAATCTTTGCCTTTCAAAAATAAGAGCAAACATATTTTTTATATTTGTCTTTTAATGAATAACGTTAGAAATAACATAAACGATTTATCCAACGCATTAAACAACATGTCGATCACAAATACACCAACGATTCAAGCGGCAAAGGCTATTGCGGATTTTTTGCCAACTTTTGACGGTAACTACATGCAATTAGAAAGTTTTATCAATGCTTGTGATAATTTTTTCAATTTGTACGGTATAACAACCGACAACAATTTAAATCATTTCGCGTTAACAGCCAATAAGGTGCAAATCCACAATGAGAATATCTCATGAAATTTTTGTCTCATGAAATAAAAATGTCATGAAAAATGTAATTTCATTGTGGAAATTACTATATATATATAGTATATCACTATATATCACTATATTTATCAAGTGTATCATGTCACTTCCAAAGTAGATACATTTGCAACGGAGTCACTTCATATATATCGTCGTGACTTCCGATTTTGGAAGTCACTACGAATCTCCATGTTTTTAGTGTTTAACGGGTAGTGTATGGGATCAGGCGTTAAAATCCGAAATTTTTACTGGAAGTGACTCCGGTGCACTCGTACTTGCAAAAAAATGTTTTAGTTCCACTGTATATGTCTGGCGCTAGCGTCGCATATATGATAATATATATGAAATAGCATCAACTGGACCGTGCAACTTCCGTTAATACGACTGCACGTTCTCACTTCTTTTTATCGGCAACATTGCATTAGACATTTCTTGGAAATCAGTTTCTATATTTAATTTTGATTAGAATTATTAATTTAATACTCTTTAGATTTAATAATGTTATACCATTAAAAATCTGTGCAAATTTCTGTAGATTATACATTATAATAATTAAAAATAATTAAAATCAATTCTGTTTAAAATTTTTTGAACTATTATAATTACGGCTTATTCTCTAGTAGAATGCGCCGAGACGCGCGCGGCGCACAGTAGTTGAAAGTAGGCATCTGAGTGAAAAAAAACTTTAAATTTATTCAAAATATTTATAGGTCATTGAAACTAGCTAGGGGACACAGCATATCATATCGGCAATCAAGTTCCCATTTTATTTGATGACGTATCCCATGACGTACCAATTTCTGTTTTAGATAACTACCTACTTTTAAAAATGATGACATTTATTTTTTTTTTTTCTCTTATATAGCGTTTGTAACAACAAGGTCATTACGCTTTTTGTTGGTATGGGTTTATTTGTAAGGGTTACTTTTGGTAGGGTTTGTTTTTTGTATGTTATTTGAATTAATTATGTTTTAACATTTTATTCTGCTTTTCTTAATATATTTCAAAACATTTTATTAGTTACGCATTTTTAAAAGTTTCTACTTCTTAAATCAACTAAAATTTTGGTGATAAAAAAATGCTCCAAATTATAGATTTATCTCACTCAAATGTCCTTTTTTAACTATTGTGGCGCGGCGTTCCGCACCCACTGTTTTGAACAATTGCAAAGATAGTCGAAATTTAATTTAATATAATTTTTTGTAATAAAAAATATAACATGGTTTGAGTTTCGGCATCTTTTTTTCACAAACTAAGCACTATTAATAATAATTATAATAACATAAATATAATAATTAAACTAGCGTATAAAAATTATATTCGGTATTTTTGGAATAAACGTCTATTACTCGTATTCTCACCTTAAGGTCTTATTATTTTTTAAACAAAGGAGAAGGAAACCAATTATTTCCATTTTACATGTTACATTTTTGTAGAGCTCTGAACAACATACGAATATAACAAACTTAAATTGTTTTCTTAAACTTGTTATTGTGAAATACCTTTTCTCAACAAAAATGGTGTAAAAATAGTAATTTTTTTTAAAAGTGTGATAAAAATTTACTTATTTAAAAAATGAGGCTAAATAAACGCCCATCATTATCACGTTACAGTCTTATTTTTTAAAAGAAAGAGTAGGAAATCAATTTCCACTTTACTTTCGTTACATTTTTGTAGAGCTCTGAATAACATACGAAATATACCAATCATAGTCCGGTCAAATTAGACCAAAAAATAGAAGTGAGGTTGCAATAATTCGCACCCAGCTGAAAATTAGTAGGATTGTTCAAAACACCATCGTAAATAAAATCTAAAAATTCCTCATCGATCCGACACCTGGAAAAAAATTTATTCGGGGTCAAAGGTCACTAAAACGGGTTTTTCGCGATTTTCAGCAAAACGGTAAGTTTTATCATAAAATTATCCCATTCAAAAATTGTAGATCAGATAATTATCTATAAAAAATGTCTAAATACTTTTTTTCCTAAGAGTCACCGTTTTTGAGATATAACGATTCGAAAAGTTGAAAGAGTTGTAATCGTCATTTAGGTGCAAATAAATAAAATGAATTTGTGGAAAAACTATAATGGTGCCAGCTTTCATATTTGGGTGATAGCTGGTGCTAGCTCTAAGTATCCCAGTGCTAGGTTTATGGGTAAAAATATTAACCGGGGGGGCTAGCGTTACTTTGGCCCCCCCCCCCGGTTTCAAAGTCGATTTGTGAAAATACTGTAATGGTGCTAGCTTTCATATATGGGTGCTAGCTGGTGCTAGCTCTAAGGATCCCAGAGCTAGGTTTTTGGGTAAAAATATTAACCGGGGGTGGCTAGCGTTACTTTGCCCCCCCCCGGTTTCAAAGTCGATTTGTGATAAAACTGTAATGGTGCTAGCTTTCATATTTGGGTGCTAGCTGGTGCTAGCTCTAAGGATCTCAGTGCTTGCTTTTGTTGTAAAAATATTAACCGGGGGGGGGGGGGGCAAAGTAACGGACCCTCTAAATACTTTTTTTCCTAAGAGTCACCGTTTTTGAGATATAACGATTCGAAAAGTTGAAAGAGTTGTAATCGTCATTTAGGTGCAAATAAATAAAATGAATTTGTGGAAAAACTATAATGGTGCCAGCTTTCATATTTGGGTGATAGCTGGTGCTAGCTCTAAGTATCCCAGTGCTAGGTTTATGGGTAAAAATATTAACCGGGGGGGCTAGCGTTACTTTGGCCCCCCCCCGGTTTCAAAGTCGATTTGTGAAAATACTGTAATGGTGCTAGCTTTCATATATGGGTGCTAGCTGGTGCTAGCTCTAAGGATCCCAGAGCTAGGTTTTTGGGTAAAAATATTAACCGGGGGTGGCTAGCGTTACTTTGCCCCCCCCCCCGGTTTCAAAGTCGATTTGTGATAAAACTGTAATGGTGCTAGCTTTCATATTTGGGTGCTAGCTGGTGCTATCTCTAAGGATCTCAGTGCTTGCTTTTGTTGTAAAAATATTAACCGGGGGGGGGGGGCAAAGTAACGGACCCTCTAAATACTTTTTTTCCTAAGAGTCACCGTTTTTTAGATATAACGATTCGAAAAGTTGAAAGAGTTGTAATCGTCATTTAGGTGCAAATAAATAAAATGAATTTGTGGAAAAACTATAATGGTGCCAGCTTTCATATTTGGGTGCTAGCTGGTGCTAGCTCTAAGTATCCCAGTGCTAGGTTTATGGGTAAAAATATTAACCGGGGGGGGCTAGCGTTACTTTGCCCCCCCCCGGTTTCAAAGTCGATTTGTGAAAATACTGTAATGGTGCTAGCTTTCATATTTGGGTGCTAGCTCTAAGGATCCCAGTGCTAGGTTTTTGGGTAAAAATATTAACCGGGGGTGGCTAGCGTTACTTTGCCCCCCCCCCGGTTTCAAAGTCGATTTGTGAAAAAACTGTAATGGTGCTAGCTTTCATATTTGGGTGCTAGCTGGTGCTACCTCTAAGGATCTCAGTGCTTGCTTTTGGTGTAAAAATATTAACCGGGGGGTGGGCCAAAGTAACGGACCCGTATTTAGACATGTTTTATAGATAATTATCTGATCTACAATTTTTGAATGGGATAATTTTATGATAAAACTTACCGTTTTGCTGAAAATCGCGAAAAACCCGTTTTAGTGACCTTTGACCCCGAATAAATTTTTTTCCAGGTGTCGGATCGATGAGGACTTTTTAGATTTTATTTATGATGGTGTTTTGAACAATCCTACCAATATTCAGCTACAGCGAATTATTGCAACCTCACTCCTATTTTTTGGTCTAATTTGACCGGACTATAAAGAGTTATTTTTAAACTTAAGTTGGTAAAAAATTATCAATCACTAATAAGTATCATAAAATAAGCTATGCAAATTTAATATTCGTTTGTGTCTTTGTACATTGCATAAATGTTGAGGAATTTGTTATGGAAATATCGTACACTAGGCTTAATAGGATCTGTGTTTACTATGGTACTTGTTCGGAGTTAACACGTCAAAACATTGAAAAAATTACGTTGTTAATTATGGGGGAATCCTATAATCCTAACGAAATCAATTTGTTTAGACGAGATTTCAAAACTTTATCAATCACAAAGGATGCTTTATAAATATTAGACCCATCTCTACCCATTTATTGTAAGATTTTGGCAACCCCTTCACTTTTTCATACGTAAGAATTTTTTTTTAAGTTTTCAACTGTACCTTCTAAGGGCTTTTTTTGATTTGTTTTATTAATTTTTATTATGAAAAAGTAAAAAATTTCATTAAAAAGTATTAATTATTAAATAATAATGTAAGCAAAAGATAAAAAATTGCGTTCAGTACATTATTAAAACGAAGCATATTTCCGGGAATTCCCCGCATCTAGTAATGCGAGCGGTCAACGTCCTTGGTCCTTTTAAATCAAAGTTTGATCATAATTTACTTTTTTAATAAAATCAACTCTGAAGTTGTCTTACTTTAAATTCTTAATTATGCATTTATACCGTTTTTGCACCAAGCTTCCAATGAAAAAAAAAATTCAATTTGTTGTGTTGTTACGTTATTGAAGGTCACCGTCGAAATAATGCTGTATTTAATTAAAAGATTTTAGTTCAATTTTTATTGTTACCTATAGCATATTATTATTATACCCCTTTAATGTTATTCATTTAATTTTGTAACATTTATAAACATCTAAAATGAATAATTAATTTTTTAAATTTGCATTGAACGTTTTAATGAGAAGTGTAAGTATCATGACGTACGTATGATTGGAATGTCGCGACTTGGCAGCGCTGTTGGAAGTTTGTACGCGTTCTGTTTATCTGCAAATTCAGAGATTGACTGCATATATGCTCGGAAGTGCCTTCGTCACTTTTATACTCTTGAAAAATAATTTAAAAAATGTCTTCCCCTCTGTTGCAAACCTCGTTAAGAAAGTTCCCCTCATGCATAAGTAGGAATCTATATATCAATTAAATGCTTGGTAGGGATGGAAGTCAGGTCGCCATTTCTATGCATCGGAAGTCACTCCTTAACAGAGATACATATACATATATATATAGTATATCACGTATCTCAGGTCTGTTTCCACAATGAAATTACATTTTTCATGACATTTTTATTTCATGAGACAAAAATTTCATGAGATATTCTCATTGTGGATTTGCACCTTTAGATCGAAATTAAGAGACGACGTATCAAATTACCTTATGTGTAGACCAGATCTCAATACCTGGCCGTTAATCAAATCTGCCTTGCGCGAAAATTTCGGTGATAGAATTGATAGACAAACCCTAACACGCGAATTTTTATACATGACAAAAACAAAAACGGAAAACATTATAGATTTTCTAGAGAGCATTAAACAAATGAAATCGCGACTAGAAGTCAAAATAAGCTCAGATTCAACTGTACCCCCTTCAAGAAAACCTTTGATGATAGAACAAAACGAAGCAAATGCATTAGACGTATTGTTTTCTAATGTTGACGATAACCTTCGTATAAAACTTGATTTAAAAGAACCCCGAAATATGATAGAAGCAAGTGACATTGTTACTCGTCATTTTTATAATCAACAGCGAATCAGAAGTTTACAAGATGTCGGTAAAAATAACAATGCTTTTCCGATCAAACGGAACTTCAACTCCCAACCAGCACATCAAAAGTTTCAACCAACTACAAATAAAAATTTTCATAATAACTCTCATTTTAATAATCCGAAAAACAACTATTTTCATCAAACACCATTTGATAATAATCAAACTAACGATAATCGGTTTTCACGAAATTTCCAACATTATCGTACACCTTCCCTAGTGAACCGGTTAACATACAAACTCGTTCGATCCAACAAAGATTTCCTACAAATAGCCAAGTTTTCGGAAAACCAAAAAACGTTTTCAGTCCGCAAAACTCACATAAACCAGCTAATAAGCCGGAACCCATGTCTACGACATCCAGAAACCCCTCCTTCTATTCTAGACCAAACAGGAATTACTTCCAAAACAGAGGTTCTCAAAATTTTATTTCCGAAGAATTCACTAATATGGAGATGGAAAATCACGAATACGTTGATAACAATCAGTATTATTCCGACGAAGATTATTATAATGCTTCTCATCAACAAGAAATCGTAGAACAAAATGAAACCAATATTAATAAAGCAGATTCAGAAATTGAAAACACGGACGATTTCCAAGAAAATTATTCTCAAAATTTTCAAGAAACTCAGTCTCCTCGAAAACGTCACTTAGATTTAAATAACTTAACGCCAAACTCTTTACCATACATTAAAATTTCAAACCCACCTTTAAAACTCCTAATTGATACGGGCTGTCACCCTTCATTAATTAGACCATACATTGCAGAGAAATACTTTCCGGACACAGTATTTAAATCAAACACACCCATTATTACCTGTGCAGGTTCTCGCCAAGCACAATTCAAGGCGCATATACCCCTCTTTCAAGAATTTCAACCGTTAAATAAAAATCTAGAATTTGTGTTATTCAATTTTCATGACTACTTTGACGGAATTTTAGGCACTAGAGATTTGAGAACACTTAGCCTTAATATCGATTTGCAAAATAAATTATTATACAATGATCAAATTAATATCAGTTCCTTTATATTTTAGAACAGATTTTGACACTCAGAAAATAGAAATTCCACCGATGTCCTCCGTTCTAAAACGTATAAAAACTAACATTTCAAATCGAGAAGTGTTCATTCCAGAAATAATTAACGATGCGAAAACAATAACAATTCCAGAAAGTTTACTAAAAATAGAAAATGGACTAACAACTATTGAAGTAATAAACTCATCCCCTAACAATGAAATTTTTGAAATAACTGAGGAATTTTTAAAACCTTTCATTTCAAATTTTTCCGAACAGCATTTCGAATGTTTTCAATGCGAAGAAATGTTTTCTCCT
Organism: Podabrus alpinus; assembly: GCA_932274525.1. Lineage (NCBI taxonomy): Eukaryota > Metazoa > Arthropoda > Insecta > Coleoptera > Cantharidae > Podabrus > Podabrus alpinus. The sequence continues at coordinate 8,133,014 of OW026452.1, forward strand.
AATTACGAATATCAAGATACGGATCTACCCGAATTACGAACTGACCACCTAAACGACGAAGAAAACCAAGTTCTACAAAATTTGATACGCGAATATAAAACCATCTTTCACAACCCCAAAGATAAATTAACCTTTACTAATACAGTTAAACATGAAATATTAACAACAGATGAAATTCCAGTCCACACCAAATCCTATAGATACCCGTATGTTCATAAACAAGAAGTAAAAAGTCAAATTTCTAAAATGTTACAAGATGGAGTCATAAAACCTTCACAATCTCCATGGGCCTCACCAATTTGGGTAGTCCCGAAGAAGTTAGACGCCAGCGGTAAACAGAAGTGGAGAATTGTGATCGATTATAGAAAGATCAACGAAAAAACAATTGACGACCGTTACCCCATTCCAAATATTTCAGATATTCTAGATAAACTCGGCAGATGCCAATATTTCACCACAATAGACTTAGCATCAGGTTTCCACCAAATTGAAATGCACCAAATTCAACTTAAAAAACAGCTTTTAATGTTGAAAATGGACACTACGAATTTGTCAGAATGCCCTTCGGTTTGAAAAACGCACCGTCCACGTTCCAGCGCGTAATGGACAATGTCCTAAAAGATTTGCAAAACAAAATATGTCTAGTTTACATGGATGACATCATTGTGTTTTCCACGTCTTTGCAAGAACATATTAACAACCTAAGACAACTATTTTGCAAACTAAAACAAGCAGGACTAAAAATTCAACTTGATAAGTCAGAATTCCTTTGTAAATCTGTAGAATTTTTAGGTCACGTTATCACCCCTGAAGGTATCAAACCGAACGAAAAGAAAATAGAATCGATAAAAAAATTCCCTATTCCTAAAACAGCTAAAGAAATTAAAAGTTTTCTAGGACTAGTAGGTTATTATAGAAAATTCATCAAAAACTTTGCTAAATTAACCAAGCCTTTGACTCAATGTTTAAAAAAGGGTATAAAAATTGTTCATACACAAGAATTCATCAACAGCTTCGAAACGTGTAAAAACATTTCAATGAATGATCCCATCCTTCAACACCCTGACTTTTCAAAAACTTTTAACCTTACGACAGATGCTTCGAATTTTGCAATTGGTGCGATTCTCTCTCAAGGTCCTATAGGAAAAGACTTCCCTATCGCCTATGCGTCCCGAACTCTTAACCCAGCTGAAATAAATTACAGCACTATCGAGAAAGAACTTCTTGCCATAGTTTGGGGAGTAAAACATTTTCGACCCTACCTATTTGGAGTAAAATTCAATATAATTAGCGACCATAAACCATTACAATGGCTATTTTCCTTGAAAGAACCAAACTCAAAATTAGTAAGATGGCGACTCAAACTTGAAGAATTTGATTACCAAATTACTTACAAAAAAGGAAAATTAAACACTAATGCTGATGCTTTATCACGCGTCGAAATAAATCCTCTCAAAATAAACGATAGCGTATCAATGATTGTTAACATCGACAACCTCGAAGATAGCTCTCCAGAACTAGAAGATATAAAAGAAATTACGAAAGTATACAACGACAACTTCTACAAACTATTAAATAATCAAAACGCTTTGCAAAACCAAGTAACTCTGTTAACAAAAAAAATTGAAAAGATTTCTGACGTTGAAAAAGCTTTCTCTCTTTCAAATACTATAGATAATTTAATATTACAATTGCAGATATTTCAAAATTTAATTAAGAATATTGAAACCGCAATTTCTTTTGCTCGCTTAAACATTTTACATAGTTCGATCATACAACCTAAAGATATTCAACTAATTATCGCGAAACTAAATTCATTATATAAAACTGAACAAGTTCCTTATCTAAAAAATATTATGAATTACTATTCGTTATTTTCAACACAAATAATTATAAAAGAGATGATATTATCAAAATTCATGTACCCATTACGACTTCCTCATTAAAATACTTACAATTATATCCTATTCCTATTTCTAATATAACAATAATACCCAAACAACCATTCCTACTGCTCAACGACGATGACTATTGGACCTCATCAGAAGAATGTTCAGAAATCGAGAATTTCTACTATTGCCATAAAGAAAATTTACAGAAAAACCAACCCTGTCTAGCTACTCTAATAAGAACTGGAAAAAATTACTGCGAAGAAACTCTAATCAATTTCATCGAAGACAATATCATTCAAATCAATTCCAACCAAGTTTTGATAATTCCACAAAAATCAGTTAACGTACAAACACGATGTAATACCGACGATGGACTCTACGAAATAATTCACCCAAGTGTTATGTTCTTAGAAGGTTGCAAAATCAAAGCCTTAAATAGAACATTCCAACCAGAAGAAAGTTTACACGAAGAATCGATTTTCGAGCTGCCCAAACTAAAGACAACTTTGGACGAGCACGAAAACCAAAATTTTCGATCAAAACCGATTCGGCTTCAAACTTTTGGACATATCCGAATTAAAACACGTAAAAACCATCGCAGAAAATCTACAACCGAATACTTTGACTACATCAAATGGACATCACTCCTGGATCAACAGTGTGATAGTGTGTTTTTGTGTTTTAGCGGTAATTATAGTGACAGTCTATTTCAAGTGCATTCTAAAATATTTGCCAAACAATAAAACAAAAAAAAGTAGAGACTTTAGAACTACAGAAAATTACAGAACCTTCATTTTCTGACTTAAAGAGGGAAGAGTTATATTAAACTAAATTTATTATTATTATTTTTATATTAATCATTATTGCTTATTAGTCTCACTTAAATTATAAGAAGTTATAATTTATTCTTTTAACATAAACATTAAAATTAAGATATCGAGGTAGAAGATTCTCATGGCAATTAAGCCGAAGTGGCTTCAAGTGTTTATATTCAAACGTGAGAAATATCAACCCCAGACGTAAACACTTTAAAGAAGTTTATATAAGTACCAAAATGTATTTTTATCCTCATATTATAAGTTACATCACTGAGGTGCACATCGTATTTTGTGTATTTGTGAAATAAAGTATAATTTCAAATCTTATTAGTATTATTTATAAATTTTAATAATAAAAACATAAACAATTAATTTTGGAACAACATAATTCGACTCTTAAATCGCTTGAAGTTTATGTCTATTAGCAATATAATTTAATTAATATAATTCTTGTGTAAAACTGAATTCTTAGTTGCTTTATATTTACTTCAATAAACAGTTCACTTTCTGTATTTGGTTGTAGTATTTTTGATTTGATGGTTATTTGAAAATTTTACTTCTTCACAAATATTTAGGGCCATCATAAGGATTCAATTGCAAACGGTTGATCAAGGTAAAAATAGTTTTCTGTTTCTCAAAACAGAAGAGGAAAGAACTTTCAGTAAGCATCAGCATCATTATGAACGACAAGATCTCCAAAGAGCGACCCCAACTGACCAATCAGTCGTTTCTGTGTGAAAAAAATTACGTACGTCAGATGTAACCAAGTCTCAGTAAAATATACGAGCCTGCGCTGTTGGCTGCACCATTTCAGATAAACCAGTTAGCAATCTCAATGGTGAGAAAGTCCCAAAGACTTTAAAAACGGTTCTATTAAAATTTATACAAAGAATCATGATGGTTATATAAAAAGCAGTACAATAAAGAAATAAGGAAGATACGGAATTCAATGACAAAATTTCTGCTTTAAAAAAAGACATAAAAATTATTTCATCGCATGTTTTCGGGGAACAAAGCTGCGTAAATAGGATATTTTACATGTGAACCAAAAGATGATGGAAAGAATTATCCAAAAAAAATTTTTAAATCTGTTTCTTTAATTGTAGGCTGTTTTTCTACACGTCTTGGCACTTCACATTTCCTTCTTTCAGTGGCCTTCTTTTTTTTTCTTTTCTTCCTTCTTTCATTTCATCTCTTCGGTGGCCTTCCAGGATGGTTGCAGGCCTCTTGCTGGTCTAGAGTCTAGATCACTGTTGGCTGTGTTGATATGTTTTTTACATTATTGCTCCTATATATATAATATATAATTTATTCTAAGTAAATTTTAAGGTCAATCTGTTGATAATAAATGGATGCAAAAACGATCGCTTCACCTAGCGGTGTGGAAATTTGGTATAGTTTGTAAGATGAAGAAATGCTCAGACCCGGCAAAAACAGTTATAACTGTTATGATAAGCCATTGAAAGGAAAGGAGAGGACTCGATATGGGAACAAAATGGAACCATGTGCTAGAGAACAATTTGAAATATTATGTGGAAAAAAGTGGAAAGTAATTTAGAATAAATAATTTAGGTGAGTTGAAGCTTTAAAAATATAATAGTAACTTTATTATTTTAAAACATTATTGCCAAGTTAATAAACACTTACCTAATTGAAACAAATACATTTCAAATTACTACTAATATTCGTAATTAATAGTAATTAATTAAGGACGGCTTAGTTTCATACTATTCATAGTAGGTACAGATTTAAATTGTAAATCAGAGTACAAAAAATTTTAAAATTCAATGTAGAACAAAAATATATTACTTCATAACAAATTACTTCTTGAATTTTTCAATTTGTAGAAAGTTAGGGGTAATTGTTGGAAAAAGAAAATGGAGTGTTAAGTACAAAAAAATAAACATTTCCTTTGAACATGGCTTTGATGAAGACCGATTAAATGCTTCAATTCGTGATGATCCATTACAATCGACTCGAGAATAGGGCAATATGATTAATTGTTACCAATCAACTATCATACGACATTTGCATTCCATGCGTAAAATTCAAAGATTGGGTGTTTGGGTACCTTACGCTTTGAGCAAAACCAACAAAAATCGGCGTGTTACTATTTGTGATTCTTTGCTTGGTCGTCAACAACATCGGCAGTTTTTTCCCAAATTGTTACTGGTGACGAAAACTGGTGCCTTGACATCAACATCAAGAACAGAAAGGAATGGATGAGCCCTAACAAAGAAGCAAATCCACGTGCGAAAGCTCGTTCCCATCCACGCATGGTAATGTTGTGCATCTGGTGGAGTAAAAAAGGCGTCATCTACTACTAACTGCTTCCTAGGAATGCAACCATCACTTCTGAGGTTTATTGTCAACAACTGCGTCGCCTGGAGGCTGAAATTCAAGAAAAGCGACCGCCAAGACGGCATCAAGTGGTTTTGCATCTTGATAATACCCGTCGTCGTACTGCTAACATTACAAAAGCAGCTATTCAAGACCTCGGTTGGGAGGTTATTCTATATCCGCTCTATTCTCCTTTTCATATTTTCCACTCCCTCTCCAAAAATCACCGCAGAATCTCATTTAATAACGACGCGACGTTACTCTTCAAAACTGGCTCGACGACTTCTTCACCGGATTTCTTTCTTCAGGCGTGGAATTGAAAAACTGCCTGCCCGTTGAGAGTCAATCATAAACAATGCAGGAGAATATATTATTGATTAGTTTATGTATTTTTATATATGTAAAATTAAATTTTAATAAGTCAAGTTCATCTACTAATGTCCTTAAGGTAAGTTGAATCGAAAATTATTGCCACTCTAGTTAGGCGATAGCCCAATTTTCAAAAACCTTAAATTTCCATTTTTATACATTACTATCTGATCTGAGATTGCATAGGTTGTGCGTCACTTGCAGGAATTATCGTAATTATAAGCCATTGTTGTTCGTAGTTCTCGGCTTTTGATTAACCATTCGAAGATTCTCTGGGTTGCAATTTGTACCTGACGTCCCTTTCTCGGAATTTTATATCCCCGATGTGAAACCTCGTGAATAAGAAATTCAAGGATTTTCATAATAATTTAATACACAGAATATTGAATTCTTTGATTGGTACGTTGTAAGTCAATCACTGATTTTTTGGTGAGTACGTTAGGGTGAACTTTTACCTTTGAATATATAGATTACTATGGATTTGACTGGAATTTTGCCTCCCTTCCTCGCCAAGTTCTAGGAAAAGTTCTATTTTTATCATTAATTCTGTAGTTCATAATAATAAAAAGTATAACAAATTGTAATTCTAAATCTATTTTTTTTAAATGTTAATGAAAGTTATTGAACTGGTTTTATTTACCAATCCCCCCCCCCCCCCCCATAAATCATGAAATTATATTATTATGCATTATTAGTTTAAATAAAGAATTTCTCCAGTTACACTGGAGATTCCTTCCTAAGAAGAGGTCGAGTTGAATGATAATGGAATGAACACTGGGCAATGTGACTTTGACACATTAGCAGGTAGATGATGGGCGAGAGACGAGACTCTAAATCGAGAGAACACTAGCTAAGAAGGAGATCCCAACAGGAAAATATGGACGAAGGCAACGAGAAACCAACTCCATTAGCGTTTTCCAAGAGAACTACCATGACAAGGTGAAGATTTGTAGGGAATTCGACAGGGATGCGTTCTATCACCTCTCCTATTTAATCTCTACTTCGAAGACTGGAAAAAAGGGATAAACGTCAAAAAAATATGGATCAATTGTAGTTGATAAACGATTTCCAATAACTTCTCTACATAGTAGGGGACATAGTAAAAAACATGAGTTTAAACATTAATATAAATAAAACAAAATTCGTGATTACCATCCCTGGTCCAGTTCTGCAGTGATGTTTGGAAACAATTCGATAGAACGAATAAAACCTCACTACTTTGGAATACATTTAAAACAAATCCTGTTTGGATTAAACTCAAAATAAAATAATTACGTATTTTGAATTGAAAAGCCACTGAAAATACATTTTTACAACAAAATTGGAAAATTTGCACGATATTTGCAGAAAAATTACAAGGCACCCCAAAATGTGTAAGATTTCCAAACATTAACAACATCTTGTACACCAAAATTGCAAAATTGTCCCCCCCCCCCCCGATTCATATTAACTCTTTCATCACAAAATTATGAAAATAAGAATAGCTGTTATAGAGCCCTAAATGGGAGGCCTAAATTAGACCGAAAAATGTAATTAAAATAATTATTTCAATTAAAACTAAATAATGGTATTATAAGATATTTTTAATTGGGCATAGATCTTTTAATATTTTAAATATTAACCAACGTTTCGGGCCCTTTGGGCACAATGCTTAACCTTTTAACCTTCATAATCGGCAGAATAAATAATGCCTAATAACAACCTAAAAATTGCAGTCTGGAAAGACAACGGCTTGACCCAACATAGTCAAAATATTGAAGTTTATGTCTACGAGTATTAGCAATTTAAGGGTAGAGTGACCTAACCATTAGCGTTCGAATCATACTTTCTTCTGCTACACACTAAAGAACAAGGTTAATATAGCAAATTGCCAGAAGAATTTTCGTTGATTGGGTCCAAACTTTTCAATAAATCGATTTTGAAGTTAGCAAAATTAACGAGATTCAGTGGTAAGATTAAGGAGATTCCCGTGCGTCGCTCATTCTGTTGACAGTCCGTGCGCTATGAATGACCCTAACACTTAGAGTATTTCGCACCGGCAGATGCAGCTCGTCTCTCGTACATGTAACATCGATTATTTTTTGGGGGTTTAAAATCCCGGTTGCCTTCATCCCGGTTTGCTTGATTGGTGGCGCCTTCTCGTATGTTTAGCTCTGCCGCGGAGCGGCGTACGCGATTGAAAAACCGCCCGGAGCCCCGCAGGGGCGTAGGGTAGGTTTTTTTGATGCGCCCAATTCTGGCCGTGCCAGATCCACCCAAAAAAGTAACCTAGGTTTTCCCCATAATTGTTTATGTTTATTTAATATTTTTTTAATTTTTTCACTTTTTCGGCAATACACGGGTTATTTTCCATTTTTTTGATTATATTTATTACTAATATCCACTAATCACACCCCCAATTATCCGAACTTCAAAGAAAAATTCAAATCGGAGCGAAAAACGGGCGAACGATGGCACATCGGCCGGGGTCTGCCGCATACTCGATGCTAATTTCCCGTACTTTTCAAAAGTCGATTTTGGGCTTGTTTTTTAAGGAATCACGAAAATTATTTTTTCTATAGACTAAAATAAGCCCGTTCTTTAGTGTGTAGCTGAAGAAATTTTTGTCAGGTCGCTAATGGTTACGTAACTTTTCCCGCAATTTAATTAGTCTTTCTTTATTATCACATTTCATAAAGTGTTGTACGTGACAAATTCTAAACATTCGATAATATTGTATTCCGTATTTATTTATCAACAATTCTTGTTGATAAAACCCTCAACAAAAGGAAATTTTGTCTAGAACGACTATGTTATCACTTTAATTACATTCGTGGAAATTAATTATAAAAACTTTAATTTATTCATCGTCACTCGCCGAACGATCGACGTATAGGTAAGCTTAACATTCGGACTCCTTAACCGGGGTCACTTCAAATAAATTTCTGGCTTTAAAAATTAAATAGCGGCAACAATTGTTACATTAATCAAAGACGGAAAGTGTGTCTTCTTTTCTTAAGTTGCTAGAATGCGACCAATTTTACGCGCCTGCGCACATACTGGAAATAAGTGACAAATAGGCTCCGGCGTAGTAAAATATCGGTGTACATAATCTTCAGTTGGTTTTACTCGGTAAGATTCCATTTATTAGAGCTGTTTTACATTACACTAAA